>NW_023591416.1:349423-589987 GCF_014843425.1 Jatropha curcas | reverse complement strand
TATATTAATATATTATCTTTTCTTCTCTCTCTCTGTTCTTACGAGGAAAAGGACAAGGTCCCGCCCTTTCAACAATGGGATCCAACGGGCCCCTTTCCCCCTGAAAACAAGAAAAACCAGGTTTTCAGACCATAATCCATAAAAGACCCTGCAACAGCCTGTCCTAACCACAACCAGTTAACAACACAATACTTAAACCAACCTTTCACTCACCTTCAATTGCCCACTGCCATACAAAACGGTAAGAAAGATTTTCAATTCAAATTTGGGGCCAAAAAACAGAAAAGAAAGTAAACTCGGGTTTCCTCAAATACGAAAGAAGCCCCTAGCCAAGCCTTATGGCAACAAGATACACCACTGGAAAATGGCAAGCAATCACCCCCCACGAAATCCTTTATTGTGTGGGCCACAATAAGAAATGGCAAATCCGGATCCAGAAAGGACCAATAAAACTCGATCCATCACGGGCAAATGGCCCAATCCTTTTGTCTTTCTCCCGGAAAGGCTGTCCAAGCCAACTACACAATCAAGCCCTTGGAAGCAAAGCCGCCACCCTACCCTTTACCAAGAAAACTACCCGAACCAATTGATAACTGTGAAATATCATACAGGATCACTGGCCACCCGAGTACTGAAGCGGATGACTGGACGCTTAGAACTCGCATCAAGACCTGGTAACGCCGATGTTCAATCATCCCAAGAAGTAGCAACACATTGCAACTAATCCCCATTAACCAAATCAACGGGTAAATGCTATTATTTTCTGACCAGGAATTGATCCGATCTGTTCGAGCTATTCCTAGAAATCAATGAAACACCTGTGTCTGACTTCCGAAATGACTTAATCCCGAAGCAGGTAACACCGAAACGTCGAAAGTGAAGACTCAATGCGCAACCATAGTCTCGCTTGACGAAATCGTAGTTAATCACGAAATGGATGCGGGACCCAAGATTCTGCTAGAGCCATGATCAAGCCCGAACGAAGCCCTCTCAACCAATTGTTAACGGAGGAGGAAGCGCGCTGCTGATTAACCCTCCCGAGTTCAAACCCTAGAGTCAAAATCTGTAATCAGAGTCTTGTATTGAGTCTGAGCCTGACCCCTGAGAAGATCTTAAACCGAGTCAGAGTCCAGTTTACAGTCTGAGTCACCTCGTGTCGGATTTTGACAATCCAGATTCAAAGCTTTGAATGTAATCTTTGAAGACAATTCCTGTCATGATCAAGTAAAGGCTTGCAAATTATTGACTACGGACCCCGCGTGTGCTATACTTCCAAGCATTTCCAAATGCAAAAATAATCATATAATGAAATAAAATGAAAAAGAAAAATAATAATTGCAAGAAGAAAATGACACATAACATACACTGCAATTGACCTGTGTGAAACAAGGGACAGGTCAGTGACATGCCTTTGAGAAGTTTGCCGATTGTTTCATGTGGAAGGCAAGTGACATCACGGGAATTGAACCCAAGCCAATAGTGTGCCAAATCCAGTATACTCGAGCTAAGCCCAGTGAAGCAGAAGCTAAGAAGGCTGAAGACCGAAATGGTCCCTTGAAAATCAAAGGAGGAGGATAGCCAGCAACTGGAAGAACCAAGATTCATAGAACCCAGTTGCCTACTCCCGACATGGGTTGCAATATTTGTGCCAGTGTCGAAGAAAGGATGGCAAGTCAGAATGTGTGTTGGACTATCGGATTTTGATTAGAGCATGTCCAAATGATCGAACTTCACCCTGCCCGCATATTGACTTGTTGGTAAGCCGAATGGCGGGACACGAGATGCGTCCTCCTTGACCGATCTTGGCCCTGTTGGGTACAACCAATAATTGATGCATGTGCAGACGCGAAAGAGAAAACGGCATTCTATTCACGGAGTGGGGAACCTACTGCACAGGTCATGCCTTTTGGGCTCAAAAATCGCGGGGCAAACCGTATCAAAGAATGGGACAGCACATCTTCATGACATGAATTCACGAAGAGGTAGAAGTGTAACGTGGACGACATGAGTTTTAATAATTATCAAAATACAGCTGTAAGAACAGTAACAACAGCGCTCGAGAAGTTTTTCCTTAAGACTTCGAAAGTATAGTATCCTGGAGCTCAACCCAATTTGAAGCTCAACCCAGCAAAGTGTCTGTTCGGAGCTACATCCGGAGTATTTCTGGGGCATATGGTCAGTCGGAAAGGCATAGAGATTGACCCTTTAAAAGCCAAAGCCATCCTAGAAATGCCGGCTCCAAGAACGGAAAAAGAAGTCCGGGATTTCCTGGGAAGACTACAGTATATCAGCCGGTTCATCAATCAACTGGCGGACACTTGTGGCTCTATGTTCAAGTTACTTAGGAAAGGAATAGCAGTCAAGTGGAATGAAGACTGTCAAGAAGCTTTCGACCAAGTCAAACGATATTTGCTATCCCTGCTATCCCCAGTTTTACAGCACACCCAGGCTAGGAAAAGCCCTTTGCCTGTTGTACTATCAGATGACAGAAGAAGCGATGGGTGCAAATGCTAGCTCACAAGCAGAAGATACAAGGGTAGAAAATGCCGTGTATTACCTTAGCAAGAGATTGCTAGAAATCTGAGCTAAAATACAAATATAGATTAGAGAAGTTGTGGGTTTGCTCTGGTAAGTCGGCCTCTGTAACAAAACTGCAGCAACTACTCTCGTCATTACACTCACCTACTCTTTTCTGAATCGAACCCTTGAAATTCCTTATGGAGAGGACGTTCTTTGACTGTAAAATGGCTAAGTGGGTGTCGTGCTTTCGCAAGCTTATGATTTTAAAATTCTGTTACAACGAAAGGCGTGTAAAGGCGGAAGCCTTGGCTGATCAACTAGCAGGATTTTACCGGGTCGAAAGAAGGTAGAAATTTCCTGATGAGACCTTGGTGAATTGGAAAGTGAAGTTGGTAAATGTACTGTTGAATGGAGCTTCGAACTAACCATGGCGAAAGGGGTTGGTAGTCGTATTTCCAAAACTCCTGTGGAGAAATATACCATTCAATCGCTGTAAATAAAAACGATTTCGACTGCACCAACAATGAAGCAGAGTATGAAAACGCTGCAAATAAAGGGTTAGATAGCAGCCCTAGAGAAAAAGAGATAAAAATCCTCAAGGTATTCGGAGATTACCAACTTAATAGTCTCCACAGCTTTAAGGAAACTGGAAAATTTAAAGAAGAGCGGTTGGTTCCTTACACTACAACGTCTGGATGATTTGCTCACGCAATTTGATGGGTTTATCCTTCGATGTACTTTGCACGAGCCAAAAATCAGTTTGCAGATGCTCTAGCCACTCTAGCCTCCATGGTCAATGTGAAGAGGATCGAGGTCATTCGACCCTTGACACCAGTGCGGGCTACAGAAACAGCCCACACATATCATGGCATTTGGTCGATGACAAGCCCTGGTATTGGAGTATATAGAATTATCTTCATGAATGAAAAGCCACCCGGAGGATCTACCAAAACTGATCAACGGACTATTCAGACACTAGCATCCGGAAATATTTCCTTACTGGGGGAATTCTGTACAAAAAGAAGTTGAATGGCCTGCATCCAAGGTGCGTTTGAATGAGGGGAAAGCTCAAACCATCATGGATTCCTTACATAATGGGGAGTCTGGTCCAGACTCACGGGGATAGCCTTGGCTCGGAAAAATCATGAACTCTGGTTATTACTGGTCAACCATGAAATGCAGATTGCGTGAGGGCACTGCGCAGAAAGTGTTCACAAAATGTCAAATTTTTGCTAAGCTTGGCAAAGACAACCTTCCGGTCATTTGCCTATTGCTTCACCATGGCCTTTCGCGACTTGGGGCATAGACGTGATCAGAAAAATACACCCGAAGGCCTCTAACGGCCATCAATTCATCCTGGTTGATGTAGATTATTTCACTAAGTGGATCGAGGCAGCCTCTTATTCAATTCTAAATGCCAAGAAGGCAGCACAGTTTGTCCGTACAAACATCCTTTGTCGGTACGGAACACCATTCGAGATCATCATAGATAATGGGTCTCACTTTCAGAGTGAATTTTCTAATTTGTTGAAAGAAACAAGAATCCAACATCATAAGTCCTCACCCTATCGTCCACAAACAACACAAGCAAACGGGGCTGTAGAAGCTGCGAATAACAGGCTATAAAAGTCATTTTGCAGAGACTGTTTAAAAAGCACAAAGCTTGCACGAACAGTTTACCGAAATGCCCTATGGGATATAGGACCTTCAAATCAGAACGCCCACCGGACAACTTCCGTATTCTTTGGGTACATGGTAAAGGAAGCATATTCCTATTGAGCTGGAATCAGTTCGGCAAGGATTATTCAAGGAAAGCCAGATTCAACGTAAGCGAGAATTGTGGCTATAGAATTACAACTTGCAACTTTTGGGTAATGGATGAAAGCGATTGCAGAGCAATCCACCAACTCAAAGTCTACCAGCAAAGAAGAATGGCACGGCATTTTGATAAGAGGGTCAAAGACCGGAAAGCCTTGGAAGAAAGGTTGTTTGTCCTGAAGGAGATTAGACAGGCAATCAATAGACCAAACGTGGAAGTTCGTCCTCAATTGGCTTGGGACCCTATGTGTTGAAGAAAGTATTTCGGCGGAACCGTCATGATTTAGATGGTTTGGAGTTTACAAATCCATGTAATTTAGATCAATTAAAAAGATATTTTGTATAATAAGCATTGCATAATGTAAAAAATGAACTACACTAGACCTGATTCTCTTCGGAAAAAAGAAATTATGTATCGGAGATATGTAGGCAGCCCTCATTGGGCACGGTCTTAACATTAATAAAAAAAATCATTCCATAATTCTTGCTTCTTTGCCAACAATAATAAAAAAAAGGAGAAAAAGAAGTGAAAAAAAAGAGAAAAACCCGCTAAGTCGAAAACCCGAAAAGGGCGGCTTAGGCAAAAGTCAGGGCCCGCTAAGCTGAAAACCCTAAAAGGGCGGCTTAGGCAAAAATGGGTAGCTCGCTAGTTGAAAACCCGAAAGGGCGGCTTAGGCAAAAATTAGAGCTTGAATAAGTAAAGTTGGAAAATGCTTGGAAAGCTTAAAAGACAAATCACATTCTCAATTAAATAATGACATGCCCAATTGAAAGCAACAAAGTCAAACAGTCCAAAGTCAAGCAGAAAACTAAAGAGACCAAGAAAAATAAATAATAAAGTCCAGATCCAAAGGAACATACATCCAAAAATCCAATGCCAAAACACCAAAATCCACACCCCAAAGTCCCAAGTAAAGACAAAAGAGTTCAAACAAAGCCAAAACACCAAAAGTCCAAAAGCCTATTAGAGTCTAGGTACCCCGTCGCCTCCGTGGGGCAACGTCCTCCGCCTCCGTGGGGCAATATCTTCTGAGTCATCCTTAACTGTCGAACTCTCCCCAACCTCGCCTGTCCGAGGAGCCAACATAATCTCCTCATCGCCAGCATCAGCCCGAACCCAACTCTCGAGTGCACTCAGCAATGCGTTCCTCCTTGGCTTTTCCACTGGCCAGACAGCGGTCATGAACCAGGTCCGATATTCAGGAGAAGTATGAATACCAGCAGGATCAGGTAAGGGCCTAACCATGTGATGGTCTCTAACCCATGCCCTAAGAACGGCTCGGGTAACTCCCGGAGTGATGGCTGAATCAGCTAAAGAATCATGAATCATCCATAATCGGAACAGTCTGATCTATCCCCATCTGCCTCAAAACGCGCGAAGCACAGTACCAGGTACAATGGGTAAGGCCTAAAAGGTAAACCTGAGTATGACGAAAGCTAACCTGGATAAAGTGAGTGATGTCATACCAGAACACGAACCACAACACCTCACTTGGACCCAATTCAATCAGCCATGAGGTCCATGCATCAACGGATGGGTAGGTGGGTAAATGTTGATCAGAAATCCTCCGCATAGATACTGAGAAAGGGTTGTAAAGGCAAACGGGTAGGGACCCCCCACCAAAAAAGCAAAACCACTTGAAGGTGGTCCTGTCACCAAACCTGAGTAATGGAGTCCTTTCTTAATTCAAAGGGATTGAACAAAAAAAAAAAAAAAAAAAAAAAAAAGATGAAGAGGAAAATACTTTGAAGTAATAAAATCGGGGAAATCTGTCCAGTCCTCGACAGGCTAGAGAGCTCTGTCAAGGCTCCTGAATGTTTTCTGCCAGCGTACAAGCCAACAATGCTACCATGTCTCCATCTGCCGAACCAGTAGACAGATCGCAAGTCCCGAAGCCCCTGGGTCTTGTTAAACAAGAAACCAGCTACCTAAGCAAAAAACCAAGGCCCCGCTAATCCTCAGCCTCATCCGTCTGGTCATCTGACGGACCTCTGAAAATTCAATCATCAGAGGAGCAGAATTGCTTTCTCTGATCACCAACATCATAGCCCAGCTTGAAGTTGACTGAACTGAAACAGGCTTTCAAATGACCGAACCAGACTATGCCGACTGTTGACCTCATGCCTGACTAAAGGGGCCATTAGGGTCACAAAAACCTAATGATAGCACAAAACTCCTCAAAAGAGGACACATCGTCACTCCATCATGGCTCCGAACGGAACACATGGGACTGCAAGATCCCAAAGTCTGATGGCATGGCCCATTAAAGAATTCCACAATCGATGACTACCCCCCTGAGAGTAACGATAGGAAGAGACCAACTCCCCAAATTGATCTTTTCACTTTGGAGAGACTAGTCCTAGTCCAGCTGTGCAATTAGCTGTGATTGAAAGTAAAGGATTTCATTCTTTAAAAAGCAAACAGAACAAAGGAGAAAGAGAGAAAAAGAGAGAATGAGTGAAGGAAGCAACCAACAAAACAAAAGTTTTTAATAGGAAAATATGCTCGAAATGAAGGCGGCAGCAGCCGCCGAAGAAGGCGACGAGGCCGCCAAATTTGCCATACCGAATTAACGGCGGGCAGCAGCTGCCGAATAATGGGCGGCAACGCCCCCCACAAAAAAAAATAAAAATAAAATAAAATTAAAAATAAAAATCACAATTCCGCCGACAGAGGCCCGAAAAATCACAATTCAGGCCCCAGAGGCCCGAAATTTCACATTCAGGCCACAGAGGCCCGAAGAATCACAATCAGGCCCCAAGGGCCCGAAGACTCACAATCAGGCCCCCAGAGGCCCGAAGAATCACATTCCAGGCCAATGGCCCGAAGATCAAAAATCAGGCCCCAGATGCCCGAAAAATCACAATCAGGCCCGCAGAGGCCTCGAAATTTCACAATTCAGGCCCAGAGCCCCGAAATTTTCAACATTCAGGCCACAGAGGCCCGAAAAATCACAATCAGCCAGGGCCCGATAAAATCACAATTCAGGCCCCAGAGGCCGAAATTTCACATGTCAGGCCACAGAGGCTGAAGAATCACAATCAGGCCCCGAGGCCGAAGAATCACATCAGGCCCCAGTGGCCCGAAGCAAATCACCCCCAGAGGCCCGAAATTTCACATTCAGGCCAAAGTGGCCCGAAGAATCACAATCAGGCCCCAGAGGCCCGAAATTTCACAATTCAGGCCACAAAGGCCCGAAGCATCACATTCAGGCCACAGAGGCCCGAAGAATCACAATCAGGCCCCAGAGGCCCAAAATTTCACAATTCAGGCCACAGAGGCCCGAAGCATCACATTCAGGCCACAGAGGCCCGAAGAATCACAATCACGCCCCAGTGGCCCGAAGAATCACAATTCAGGCCCCAGAGGCCCGAAATATCACAATTCAGGCCCCAGAGGCCCGAAATTTCACTTTTGGCCTAAGGCCAAAAAAAATTCACATTTGGCCTAAGGCCCAAAAGTACAGAAGCAAAGGGAGCTTACCTGGGCGAAGATGCCGGTCATGGAAGCGTGAGTGTCAGCGTCCGCGCCCGAAAATTCACAATTCGGCCTAGGGTCCGAAATTCAAAACTCGGCCTAGGGTACGAAAATTCACAACTCAGACCAAGGCCCCACAATCCCAATTTGGCCCAAGGTCCGAGTTTTCGCCTTCAAAATTTGCTCCATCAGACAACCACTGGCTCTCAATAAATCATTTTTATGATAGCCAGTGGGGGGCAACTGTGAATACTGCAAAATTTGAGGCTTCTCAATGTTGTTGGTGGGCATGTTGAAACTTCTTAAAATTGGAGGAAAATCACGCTGCTGACAGTGCCAATGCCCCAATTAGTTTGACTTGCTACAGTAAATTTGAACTTTTTCTACAGCAACTGTGCAAACAGTCCGGCCCGAGGTATGCTCTATATTTTTGGGACATTTACCTGGAAATATGTTCAATATGGTAGCTTGGAAACGTCCGGAATTTAACGAGGATTCGCAGAACCGGTCCCGGAATGATTTTTGGAGGTTGATTAAACTCCCAAATAAAACTCCCAGGAGCGAGACATGGTGGCCACCACCTCACTACGGCGGCGCCCGGCCGCCGGACATCGGCGGCTCTTGCCCCCAGCATTGGGCGGCAGCAGCCGCCCACCATTGGCCGGCACTGCCGCCCCACGACTGGGGCCGGCACACCGTGCCGCCCTCACCAGGCGCACCCTGCCGCCTGGGCGGCAGCTGCCGCCGAGCCAGGCGGCACCTGCCGCCCTGGACCCGAAAATGGCCTATAAATAGACCATTTTCAGCCTATTTTGACACCCCTGTCTGTGTTGACGGACGATCTTTCTCCCTCCCACGCTCCTTGCGTTTTTCTTTACCGCTTTTTGCATTTTAATTTTTATTACATTATTGTTGTGATATTTGGCCACTAAAATTAAATAAATTAAAATTGATTAATATTTCCCAAGCGAGGAGCTTAATCTGGAATTAAGAAGCGGTCGCCGATTAAATCAGGTATGTAAACGAAACTCTGCCTATTTAATTTCAGCACTAAACAAAACTCTACCTATTTAATTTTTAAGCACTTTCATCCATATTTCTCTCTACTCTTAATTAAATTCTTAGCAATTGCATAAATGCACACGTCATTATTTTTTGGTAATAAACTGCCTTAAATTAATTTGATTAAGGCTTAAATGCCAGTTAATCAATAAATCGTGGTATTAAGTCTTAAATCCGACAATATTGGCTAAAAGAGCTAAGTTAACTCAATAAACTAAGGTTCAATTGCCTTATTTCGAAAAATACCGGCTTAAAGTTTCCAATTAATAATAATTTGTTGGCTAAAAAGCCTTAATCAATCAAACGTCCTCGACAATAATTGTGCATTAAGCTCGAACGCCCCGATTAATCGATATCGTGCCATTAAAGCCTAATCGCACTATTTTGGCAAACCTAATTTGCCTAAAACAACACCCTTTTGGCTAAACAGGCTAAAGTCACCATTTTTTCAGCAACAAATCGCTTAAAATCAATCTTTGGGCAAAAATCAACTCATTTTGGCCAAAGGCCTTAAAATCAACCATTTTGGCGAAAATCGCCTAAAATCAACATTTTTGGCAACAATTGCCTAAATCAAAAATCATTTTGGCTAAAAGCCATTAAAATCAACATTTTTGGCAACATGCCTAAAAATCAATCAATCTTTGGCAGAATACCTAAACAAAATGCACAAAGCATACGCACTTATGCACAAAGCATACACACTTATGCACAAAGCATACGCACTCATGCACAAAGCATACGCACTCATGCACAAAGCATACACACTCATGCACAAAGCATACACACTCATGCATTAAGCATACACCTTCAAAGCCCGCAAAATGCCTAAAAAATGCACAAAGCATACACACACTCATGCATGAAGCATACCCCTTCAAAATGCCTTTGAATGGGCTTTATCGAACTACGTCAGCTTTGATCTCTCATTCAAACGAGAGTACGTAGGCACATTCGGGATTTAACCCCAAGCGGTAAGTCGAAATCACCAAAACACTTTACTGGTCCCATTGCATCATTTTACCTTGCAAAGCATTTCACACTTAGGTTAGTTAATCAGCATAACATAGTCTCGGGATCCACCTTGGGTTCGTAGATTGTGCCTTAACTTTGGGATAATTAATCTAGACTTAGGTTCCAGAGTTCTAATGTTCGATAAAGATAAAGCTTATTCGAGTTTAGAACAACAAAACTATTAACAACTTAGCATTTCTAAAAGATTAACAGAAGTGTTAGTAAAATTGTATCAAGTAGAACTTCAGAGAGTAAAAAGATCAACATAGCGATTTATAGTGGTTTGGCATTAACTCGCCTACATCCACACTCTAAGACTCATCTTGAGATCATCCACTGTGTTATCTCTTCTTAAGGGTAAGAGACAAACCAACAGTACATGGCAATAGATCAACACCTAGATCTACCCTTTGTCCCACTAGATTTTCTAAAGGTTCTAGTTAACCTCCCTTTATGTTTTTGGCAGAGAACAGAAACTCAAATCTAGACATTAGAATCTCTCTCACGGAGAAGGTCGCTTGATAACCTATTTCACAATAGCTTTTCACCTAAGCTATTACACACATGTTTACAAATAAAAACCTGTCTACAAAAGATTACAGAATCTAAATAGACAGACAGAATACAAAAGATTACAGAATCTATATAGATAGACATGCAAATATAAGTACAGGAAAAACAGTGTTTAAGATTAGAAAAATCATTTTAGAGATCAAAACTGTTTTTCAAAAGAAGTTGGTATAAAATTTCTTTTCTCTTTTAAAGATAAAACGTGAAGCAATACGATGAAAAAAAATAAAAGGGTTGAGAGTAAGTTTTCAGATATTAAAAATTTTATCAATAGACTTATACTCTTAAAACAAAAAACCCTTGCGTCTTTTAAAGGGAAAGACGCTTTTTATAGAGAGCGATGATAATCCCATTTTAGAAGGTAAAATCTCTTCTTTTCAAAACAGAATATTGACTTTCCAAATTTAGAAGATATGGAAATCTTATTACCAAAAATTCTTTGAGTCAAGATCTTTTCTTTTAAGGTAAGCAAATAAAAGAAGTTTTAGACTTTCCTTTAAAAGTAATTTCCAAAAATAAGAATATGAAAATCTTTTTCGAAATATCTTATTACTAAAAATGATTGAGACAAAATCTCTTTCATTTAGGTAAGTAAATAATAGCAAAATTTTGGATTTTCCTTAAAAATTAGTTTCCGAAAATAAAAACATAAAAATCTTTTTTGAAATATTCTATTACAAAAAATGATTAAAGAAAGAGAATTAAAGAAAGAAAACTTTGACTTTTAAGGAAACATTTTCGAAAATATTTTTGATAAAGAGAGAATAATTATTTTTGTGCTTATAGATGAACACTCTCTCTATCCTACAACAAATCCTAAAGAGCTAACCACTAAAATCTTCAATGGTCTTCATAATCTTCGATTTAACCACTAAAATCTTCAATGGTCTTCATAATCTTCGATTATCCTTGGATTTATAGGATTTTGCTTTGTTTATTATTTTCCATATTTAAATCTGCATAAAATAATATTAGCAGAAATAAAATAATTAAATTTATTTGTTTTGCTTTAATCATCAAAATATCGAGATAAAAATTGACCCTTGAGCCAACAGACCCATCTTAATGCATTGTGCTGGAGCAATGAGAACATATACCGCACATTTAAAAAATCCTTAATGGGTAATTTTTGGTTTCTGATCCAAAAACCAATTATAAAGGGGAGAACTTATAATAACTTATTGGCTTAATGCGAGTAAGTGCTATTCAATTTAATAGCATGTCCCTATAAAAATAGAGAGATTCGTTCTCATAATAATTGTCTTGCAATTAATTGTAATTATTTATAAATGATTCTACTAAATCATTTTTGAGCATAAATAAAAGAAAAACAAGTTGCTCTAAATTATTTCAATTAACACATGTCATAATCATTAAAGGCTATTGTGTAAATTCAACATCATTCTCAAGATAAATTATCTTAATAGCATAATCTGAAAATTATGTGCTCAATTAAATTATTTGCGCAAATAGTTTTGCAAACTTCAGGTTGCAAGTTAATAGTATTTGTAAACTGCTGGTTGCAAATTAATAATCATGTAACTTTCTTTTGGATGCATCCACAAAATATCTAAATAATCCACATGATAGATGAATTGACCAATAATTTTACTTATACATTCCAAAAAATGCAAGCAGTTTGATTTGAACTCTTGGTAATTGCTCAATAATTAATTTGATTTGAAAAGAAACTAAACATGAAAAATTCATTAGAGTTGAAGAAACTTCTGATTCTTCAATAAATATTTATATAAGGATTAAATTTTCATTTTCACATCATTATTGATCGGGATGGTCCAATCAGTCGTGCCAAATAAAAAAGTACTTGAATTTGTAAACTTCTAGTTTACAATCATATTTATTTCAATTATTATCTCTATATGATGTCTATTTTAATGAATATCTTTCGTATAATACATTATGCATAAAATTCATTCCTCTAGATAACAATACTTGCTCTTCCAGAACCTTTAAATATTCTTTTACTACCAAAGCCAAATTTGTCTTTCAATATTTTAGTGTACACCAAGTACATAACCAATATCCATATATGTTATATTATTTGTACCACTTTTGGTGGTCAAATTTATTCTTAATTATGTGGCCATCATAATTGCTAAGACCATTAATATTCTTAGTAATATGTATATCTTTTTCATTGTTTATGTCCACACCCAATATCATATATTAATATGTATCAAATCTAGTTGGGTGGATTTCACTACTCCCATGTCCAGTATTATATGTCATTCCATTCACTTCAAGGAATGGAGAAAATCTAATTGGACATACTTCATGATAGTAAATAGGAGCTCAATAATAAAAGGACATGAATTAAATCCAAAGTTTATCATAAAACTTTTTCTCTCGATATTGCTACTTCAGGAGCATATTCGAGGTACAAATATCATTAATAATTCTAGATTAAGAGCTAATATAAGTTCTAAACATAATAACAACAATATCTTAATTATATTTAAAATAAATCAATTATCAAAATTTGTACCCCATAAATAATATATACTAATATATAACAATAATAAAATAATCCATATTGATAATATATATTAATATATAGCAACAATTATAATAATAAAACAATAACATAATATATATTAATATATAGCAACAATTATAATAATAAAACAATAACCTTAATACTGCAGAATTATAATTACTTACAGTTTTACGAGCTTTGCACCAATAAATGCATCCATTCATAATAAACCTTTAGTAATTGTACCTTTTTTTCAAACCATTCCAAAAAACAAATGGATATTTAATTATTAAATATTCAATAGAATAAAATTATTGCCTTTGGAACTATTTTGATTAGATTTTTTTACTTTCCTCCTTTGATGGTGTCTCTAAGATCCATTACATATAAATATTTTTCATCATCTTAAATTCATAATAAATAATTCTTGCCCCTAATACAGAATGGTATAAATTTAAGATTTGTAAAATTTAACATCATGAAAATTATTCTAATAAAATAAAGTAATCATATTAAAGAATAAGATCATAGAAAAATTAATTAAGATTTATACCCACAAGAATTAATGTATAAAATTAATTATATAATAAATTATAAAATAAATGATATAAAAGTTATCAACAAATAAAAACATCAAAACGAATTTCGTTAAGACAAATATTCATATGCAGTGTACTCCAAAAAGTGCATCGATCTAAGTAAAATAAATATGATAATATTATTAATGAATACTCAAAAGGACTTATCGTAGTTCTTCAATTGTTTTAGTCATACATATCATTTAATAAAAAAACAACTGAGATGACAGATTTGCTAATGCTTAATGATGTGTTTAGCAAATATGCTAAACAAATATTAATTATATCTTGGATATATTAATGAAAGAAGAAAATCGTTGTCATATATACCATACCTTCAATTGTTGTCGCAAATAAGAAACCTTTCAGGTACAAGAGGCGATTTGATCAAAATAGCAGTAGAACGAAAATGTGATAACGTGTTATAAAATAATGTAAAACTAGAGAGAGAAATAAAAGGAGAATAGAAAGAGTATGGAGAAATACGATAGTGTATTTGTTATTAATGAGAAACCACATATATATAGTTACATAAGTGGAACTCTATTAGAGTCTTACACAAATCAGAAAGATAGAGTATAGAGTTCGCAATAATTAAGAATACAGACTTCTGGACATCCACTTATTTCATAACAAGAGAATCTCATATTCCCTCAAGCTCTATTATAATATCAGAATGTTCGAAATTGAAATGGGTCGCGAGATATAAAGCAAATTTGTTGCACATGTTTTTTTATAAAAAATTGGCATTGATTATGAGGATAAATACCCTCATACAGTGGATCCAATTGTAATTTGATATTTAATTAGTATGGCAATTTATGAAAATTCTAAATGCATCTCGCAATTTATGAAAATCTAAATGCATCTAATGAATTTAATGCTTGCCTATTTATATGGCTAACTTGATGTAGATATCTATATGAAAATTCCTGAAGGATTCTGTTGCTTGAAACATAAAGTTAAATTCTTGAGAATGATATCTATATGAAAATTCCTGAAGGATTCTAGTTGCTTGAAACATAAAGTTAAATTCTTGAGAATTTATTGAACTAATATTATAGAGCTCTATATAGATTATTGGATAATGATATCCTTCAAATACTGAAAAAATGCTTGAAGCAAGCAAATCAAGACCTGAGAAATATATACAAGATTTCTATATGGATTAAAGAAATCTTAATACATATGGTATAATTGCCTTAATGATGTTTATTGCCAAGAAAATATTATATTATTTTATGAGTATATTCTTTTTATAATATTTTATTATTAAAACTATACTTTTGACAATTACTTTATACACTATCACGAGTAAGATGATCTCTTAATTAGCTAATATACGTTGAAAGGATATTTTAATAATATTATTATATGATCATAAATTTTTTGAATATAAATTTGCCATTATTTGGTTTATGAATATTATCGGAACTCTTGAAGAGCTTCCAAAGATTATAAATTTCTTAAAGGTAGAGTTAGAGATGAAATACATTGAAAATATAAAGTTTTATCTCGGTCTGAAGATCGAGCATTTCATAAATGAAATTTTACTTATGAATCCATATATATGACTAAGTTATTCAAATGATTTTATGTGGATAATAGCACTTGATGAGAAGATGACCATTTTTCACTTCGAGAAAATTATGAAGAACTCTTGATCCTGCAGTACCATATCTCAGTGCAATAATGACGCTAATGTATCTTGCTACTCATACTTAGACTTGATCTTTATAAATTTTATTAACAAGATATAGTTCTTCCTAGATATGAAGAAATTAAATGGAGTTAAACATATATTTTGATATCTCCATGACAAGATATATATGAGTTATATTATAATTAACATGTCAAAATCAGTTTTGATCGGCCATGAAAATGTAAGTTACTTGTGTAATCAACATTATGTTAGATCATAATCAAGCCGTTCATTTGCATGTGAAGGTACAATTATTTCTTTGCATTCAAGGGATGAAGCATTGCTCCAACTACTTTTAGCCATGCAGATATTTGAGCAACTCATGAAGAATGACAAAAATGTGTTTGTTCATAGTACGTGCAATCTACTTCTCTAGAGAAAAAATTCCTACAATATCACAAATAATATTTCGTACACTCATCTCCCTTGAAGGAATGATATATTTAAGAAAATAAGAAGATTACATTTTACAAAAATTCTTCTTCGCTCATGATCTACAAAAGAATGATGATCTTGAAGTTAAACCACTCAAGTGACGATATTGTATATTTGCTCATCAACTTACTTTCTATTTCTATTACAAGTTTTCTACCACAAATTTTGAAGAATTGACGCACAAAATTGAATTGCACAAACTCAAATATCTCAAGATTTATTTTCATAAGGGAAAATAAATATACACTGCACGCCTTTTCCCTTTAACCAAAGCTTTTTGTCCCATTAGATTTTCTTGATAAAGGTTTTTAATGATAATATTTCAAAGAGAGTGTTATGAAATAAGTGAATGTTCTATATAGATTAGAAGTTTGTATTCTTAATTATAGCGTTCCACTTATGTAACTAATGTAACTATGTATATGTGACTTCTCATCAATAATAAACACTATTTCTCTCTAGTCTTTCTATTCTCCCGTTATTTATCTCTCTAGTTTTACATTATTTTATAACATCTCTAACATTAAAAAAGAATTATTGAGCATATGCAATAGATTAGGTTGACCTAAACCTATCTAATAAAAGGATACACACAATACAAGGAAACAAAATAACTAATTACAAACAGAAAGATAGAAACTGATTTCAAATAAAAGATATTATTCTAGTTTTCTAATACAGCCAACTTATGCAGCAGCTCACTCCTCAACTTCTGGTACATAGCTTCCTCTTGCGAGCCTTTCATCTTCATTTCCAGATTATGCACCTCGTCCTTTTTTTAATTTCTCCTTTAACCTATCTATCTGTCCAATCCACAAAAAAAAAAAAAAAAAAAAAAAAAAAAAAAAAAAAAAAAAAAAAATAAATAAATAAATAAATAAATTCCTGCATCCTTGTTAAATAATCATCAGTCATACCAAGCAAAAAACTCATCACAATTGTAAATATATGACAGAATTTAGATAAAAGTCCATTACTTGGGCCTTATTTTTGGTATGCCAAGAAGAGGCAGATTCGTTGAATTGGCCCATATTCAATCATTTGCCGGACCAGATCCAGCCAATGATTCAGATGTTTTGATCTTCTCAGCTGCTGCAGCTGCTGCTGATGCGGCCTTGTTTAGACCTAACTTTTGAAGTTCATTCAATAAACCATTTATATCAGCTGCATTGATTTTATATGGGCTGTGGGCAGGACCTGGGAATGAACTGTTTGTTACTTCTTCTTTGTATTCAAGCAGAGCTTTGTTTATGACATCTCCCACTTGCGCATACTGCTTACAAAACTTTGGAGTAACCTATAGAAGGTAAAGTAATCCTCTTTTAGTAAAAACATCAGAGATAGGAAAGAACCAACAAACAACAGTGGTCATTGTGGCAGTAACCTTGGCATGATGTGGGTGCTGCAACATTCCTAGAAGGTCATGGTAAACTAACACCTGCATAGTCAATAAGGTGCAACATAATACAATTCAAGCTTCCTTAGTCAATATGAGCATACAAGCAGAAAATCAGTTGAGAGATTATGCACAACTCTCAACTATTCTATTAAGAGACCCATGTTAAGTTGTGTCGGAAAATGAATCACAACCACTTTTTCCTTATTGTAAATCATTTGAAGAACATAGAAATTTAATATATTTCAAGTGTGTGAGTTCAGAATCAGATCCTCAAAATAAATTATTTATAATAAAATGCTCTGCGACTATCCAAGTGAAGATTTTAGGCATAAGACCCTCCCAACCAAGCAGCCTGCATATGACACCAGTTCAGATAATTTTGATTGCTGCAAGGCTGATGCTATATTCTAGTGTTTCTCTGAACATAGGTGCAAACTGTGGTTTTTCTTTCTGTATCTATTTACATATTCACATCAGTTTAGAGAATGAAACAAGAAATTCATGCAGTACTGTTTCTTTCATCCCGTATGTTCTCTGCTGAGGCAATTGACAATTTCTTTCCTTTTCTATTCTTTAACTCTACAACAATATTAGAATTTACTAATGCAAGTTGAAGTTTTATGGTCGCTCGATCCCCATATGCTGCTGCATTTCATAATAACAGTTGCTTTTCACTTGTCTAGTTGTGTTTGAACATTTCATTGATATGATTTTTCAAAGCCATAGCATGTTTTGAACAAGAATTGCTTATATATGCACATATAACCGGGAAATGCCTATAAAAAATAAAAATAGGGAAATCCGGTACAAATAGGAATAGGATTAATCCAATACAAATGGAAATAAATTTGTCTATTTCTAAATTTCTAAATTAGAAAGTTTTAAAACAACCAGCACCTAACTGTTGACATTATTATAATCAAACCCAATAACCCTACCATAGTACCATCTAACAGACAAAGAAACACATGCGCTAAATAAAGAGAGCAAGTATCTATAGAAACCTGCCCACTGCAGAAAGGCCCTGCGCCAATGCCAATGGTGGGAATTCGAAGAGCAGATGTAGCAGCAGCAGCCACAGGTGCAGGTACACATTCCAAAACAACAGAAAAACACCCCACTTCCTGCAAAGCCAAAGAAGTCTCCACAACCTGCACAAGGCAAAACCAATTCAAAACACATAAGCAGTCGATTAAAAATTTACACAATTATACACAAAACACATACCTTGACTGCGCTGGAAATATTCTTTCCTTGAGGCCTGAATCCCCCAAGAACACTGATTGCCTGAGGAGTGAGTCCTACATGACCCATAACTGCAATTCCAGCTTCCACTATGGCTTTGGCAGCTGTAATTCGGGAAGGTGAACCTCCTTCCAATTTAATCGCATCCATTCCTCCTTCCTTCAAAACCCGTACAGCTGTATCCACCGCCTGTTCATAATCCAAAATGCGACATCACCAATCATTCCACACATTCAAAAAATTCTCTATGATATCTGCAATTTCTAATCTTACCTGCTTGGTGCTGGACTCATAGGTGCCAAAAGGCAAGTCACCGACGAGAAGGGGCCTCTTGGCGCCGCGAGCAACAGCACGGCAATGGACAAGCATCTCCTCCAGAGATATAGGCAGAGTGGTATCATGACCGTGAACGACCATAGCGGCTGAATCTCCGACTAAGCAAATATCAATGCCAGCTTGATCGAGGTGCACTGCAGAGGGATAATCGTAGGCTGTGACGACAGTTATGGGCTCACCTTTCTTGTGCTTTTGCTTCAATTGAGTTAGAGTAACTCTCTCGTTAGGGTTTTGGGACTTTGGTCCGCCGTAGACAGTGTTTTCCGGCACATTGCTCATGGAGCGGAGGCAGTGATGGAGATAATGGGCCTTGATAACGGAAGATGACCTGTATAGTTTGGCAAACAACGCCATTTCTTGTTCGGGATAGAATAACAGAGCGTATGTTTGAGAAAATTAGAGAGGGAGAGATTTAGCGGTCAGTGAACTTTAGCTGCGCCACTTACACTAAATTGAACGACAATTAATGAGTTCGTTTGAAACTGCTTCAGTGTTAGGATGTGCACCGAGGGAAGGAATTATAAGGTGGCCACAGTTCCGGAACTACCCTTCCATACTAAACCCGACCCTTTCCGTTCCAAAAAATGTAGAATGACCGAAAATTGACGTTTCGATTTTGAAATCATTTGATTATGGTTCTGATTTTGGTTTTCTGGTGGTTCCAAAATCAATGATTCTGACGGTTTTTCAACTGGTTTTTTTGGTAATTTTAAAATAAAAAAATAAGCCACAGTTTTCATTCAAAATTTAAAATTTAAATATTTATGAAATAATTTTTAAAAAATTAAAAAAAAAGACTTCCAATTAATTTTCATTTTGAAAAAATTAAATTACTTAGAGTAATCAAAACCCACGTAGTTCCGATTTAACTTGTATCAATTTCACCCCTTTTACCTCACTTAGTTGCTACTTGCACCGATGGATGTACCCATTGAGAACCATTGAAAAAATCATATAAACCTTCACTTCATTCTTTGGTATTCTATTGTGCCCTTAGTTCGGTCTTACTCTAATCATCTAATCATGATTGTACTTCTATTGATTGAAGTGTCATCCTAAATTGTGTTTCATCTAGTATGTTTCCCCAAACTAAAAGCTTGTTCAATCACTATAGTCGAGACTGATGCTGCCAAAACTTATTTTGCTATTAGTACGAGGATTGAAAAATGTATAGGCATGATGATTCTATCAATCTAGAATTGAAAAATCGTTACCTGCAAAAGTATCACTAAACTCGAAAACAACGTTAAGATAACTGTCAAGTTCCAGAGTAGAACCGAAATCGAATCCAAGGATGAAAATATCAACCCTACCCGATGGGTATGCACCCCAACCCGAACCCAGTTAAATCCGAATTTTAGAGTTTTGACTGGATTTGTGTAAGGTATGACAAAAATTTGAAAGTTTTATTTTGTATATGAGTAGGGTATGAATATTGCTATTATAAACCGAACCCGATCCCCGAAATTCAAACCTCAAGAGGTTTATTTTTCAAAAAATTATAATACGAAATTTTCAGTAAATTGGGCTACTTATAATAAATTATCTATGTAAATTACAATTTTACTTTTAATTTAATGTATAATGCAAAGTAACTTCACTCTAGTTTTCATATATTAGTTTGAATTGGTCAAACTTTTAAAACTTTAGATTTTGAAATTTAAATTTAAATTTTTAATTTTTGATTTAAATTTTAATTTCAAACAATGGAGAAAACCATATTGATAATAGTGATTTGGAGTGTTCAGATAATATTTTATGTTTGGTGATTTTGTTATATGAGTTTTTTAGTTATTCTTTTAATTGATTATTGTTATAATTACATTTGCAGAGTCTACTTTCATTATATTTGAGTGAAGTATTATGATAAATAGAACAACTTTGGAATTAAATTTTTAATTTATAATTGTTCGAACATTTATTTATGTGTTAATTTACTTTCATATTTTTTATGTATTATATAAATCATTTGGATAAATTCTTTAATTTTTTTTAATTCAATATACTCTATTTTTTAAATAATATGAGTTAGTGAATAAATGGGTATTCTTGAGTAATAAATGCCCATAGATATACACGAATATTCGGTACCTGTGGGTACATCCAAACCCATTGAGTTTTGGGATGAGTATAATATTTCCTACCCGATAGGGTATTGGATAGAGTATGAAAATTAAGGATGTGATTGATTTGTGTATGAGTATTGTACTACCTGACTTGAGCCCCTACCCATTGTCATCTCTAACCGGATGCCCTAGGTCTTTTTTTACTTTCTGATAATAGATATTCAGTAACACTTACCTTTTTAGTTGCCAATGATTAATTATGAACTTAAAAAATCAGAACAAGTAGATGAAGTAGAATATTGAACAAATTTAATATATAAATTTACATTTCATAATAAATAGTGAAATAATCACATAAAATGTTAGATTTACATCTAGCATCAAATATACAAGCACAGAGAAAAATGATGGAATATTTTTAAAATAATGTAACTAATTCTGTTTCATTGAAAAAAAAAAAATTTTTTTGTAATTCATCATTTTCAAATACTTGAAGCATATAGGCAAAAAATAAATGAGATGTATGATAATAAAACTCACTAAAAATATATGTAGCATCATTAAAAATTTTTAAAATATCCAAAGCCTTTGTAAATTTTCCAATTTTGTGGATATAAGTTAATTTCTATCACATTATTAGTAAAAAATATGCACAATAATTATCTATATCCAAAAGGCTCATTTAATAATTTATATGTTAAATTCCAACGAGTTGGGACATCCCTTGGAAAAAGTTTTGGTCCTTTATTATTTTCCTTACAATGTTTAACCCAATTTTTTTATTATTTAGGGATGTCTCCATAAAATGAAATAGATTGTTTAATTGGAGAAATAATTGAATTAAGAACTTTTATACCATCTTGTGCACATAAATTTAAAACATGAAATGCACATCTAATATGAAAAAATTTTCTACTAACATTGGGTTCACAAATATTTTTAAGATAAACAATTTAGCAATTTTGGCAGAGGCATTATCAAATAAAATTCAAAAAATCATTTTGGTCAATTTATATCATTTAAAATTGAAGTAATCATCCTATGTCCTCATGATGTTTGTCGGTTCCACCAAATTTAAATTACTGAATTTAACTGTAGAAGTGGTGAATTCAGGTCGAACCTTAGAGACTGAAATCTTAATTGTTTAAAAAAGAAGGGGGGTTTGTTTGTGAAAATATTTCAACTAACAGTTCAAAAAGAAAATTAATTAATTTAAACTAAAGTAGTAATGCAAATTGATGAAAAAACCAATTCAAGGTTGATTGCTAATCCAATGCCACAATTGATCACAGCAACTTTTATGATTAATTACTGCCTTGAATAACTTACTGAAAATTTACCAAAAAGCATAATAAATTTTCCCAAAACTCCCCCTATTTTCGTTAACTTGAGCCCAGCACCCTTCATTAACCTAATTATTAAACGATCGGTATTACGGCAATCCCTTTACAATTTAATAAAAGTATTAAGAATCAAAGAAGTAGTTAACTTGAAACAACACATTTTATAAAAGCATTTAACATTTAATATCAACCCTATTGTCATCTATAGATTATTACTGAAAACCTGAAAAATATGAATCAGTAATACCTAAATTGCTTACTAACATTCAAAACTTTCATAACTAATTACGGATTATGAAATTCTGAAATAGCACTTTAATTCCTTACCAAAAACAATTCACTAAATAGGCCTTTTTAGCAATTTTAGCAAAGAATTCAATAGAATCAACTCAATAAGAACAAGAAACAACAGATATTCAAGAAGAACTACTCATTTAAAACCCGAGTCTCACAAAAATGCAAGGATGATAAATCCCTTGAATTGGTGTAAAGAAATTAGCCACTCATAATCATGGCTTCCAATCACCAAAATAAAGAATAAAGAACAAAAACCTAGATTAATAGATGAACTAAGAGAAGAAAAACGTGCCTCTGCTGCTCCAGAATTGCAACTATATATAGCCTCTCAAAAGACCCAAAGAATCTCTAATTACTTGGGAAAAAAAATAAACAGTCAACAGAAATCTTTATTATTCTGATTTCTCTCCCATTTTGCAGCAACTTCCTTTTCGAATCTAATTCTGACTTCTTCAACAAACTTGCAGATCACTTGCAGATCTCCTTCTCACCTTTCTAACGAACTAAGGCTAGCCCAAAACGGACACTCACAGCAGAAGATACGACCTAAAAACCAGATCAGGTTGAAGCAGATATTTCTGCTCAAAACATGATCTTTTATGGCATTTTTGACAATCAAAACGACCTCACTTCATTTAGTTGTCTTCACAGCACCTGTAGGTCCATCTTCTAAGATTCAAATGGGCCTGGGCTGAGCTAATTTTGACTCTTGGAGCTCCAGATATGTCTTAAACAATAAAACCCATTCATGCATGTTCATTCATACATTTGTTCTAATTCAGAAGCTCTTTTTGATGAATTTGCAAGGTTCAATTTGATTAAGAGATATTACTATAACCATGCCATAATAATAGTATAGCATATGAATGAATTTTCTATTGACAATTATTTCTTTGTATTTAATTGGAAAATTTTGCATATGGAAACATAGCTTAAAAAAGAAATACACAACCAATTCTGATACCGGATTCCAATGAATCTGAGGTTTGGATGCAAATTGATTCAAAGAATGTATTTTAGTAATGACTGTTAAACATATTCTCTAAGACATTAGAAATAATGTTTATTGTTCTTAATCTTGATTTATTTTAATATGAGCAAACATTGATTGTCTTATGCTTTGATTCATTAAAGGATGAGTTTCATTATTGGAATAATATTCTCGGTGAATTGGGCAAAGCTTTTTGTGTTTGTGAAATATTAATTAATGATAGAATCAATGTCTCGGTTTAGAGATTGATGATGCACTTTAAGTAAGCTTATAAGGTTTCATAGTGTAAACCCTGCAGGTGGATTTTGAATCCGACACATGAAATAATTGCATCCTTCTCAGAAACATAAAGTTATATTGTGATTTAAATAAATTGTCAGTAAGTTATTTAAATGACAGCATCTGTAATCTTAACATGGGGAACATTATTTTATTATGTTGTGGAAGGATATAGTAAAAATAAATAAAGGAGTTCCAGTTCATGAGTTTTTAGTGGAATAATTCATGATTAATTTAAATAAGAATATGTTGGGTCTTACATAGGTTCTTATTATATATTAGTAGCCTATTTATTTGTTATTCCTGCGGTCCCTGCTAGTGCCCTAATTATTTGGAAAGTTAAGGTGTATTAAAATAATAGATAAATTATTTAGTTTTAAAAAATAATTTATTTTTTTAATTAAATAATTTTTTATTTAATTTATTTTATATTAAAAAAATATCTTCCTATCGAAGAGAGGTTTTTTAATATAAGATTGCAAAACGCTAAGAATAAAGAGATACGCACGTTATTCTATTCTCTGCCACTCAGAGAGTTCCAAAACAGAGATAGTTAGGGATTACTGCAGAAGATCGTGGGTGACTCCAAGATATCTGGAAAGAAGACCGGTGAGCGATTTTGTGCTTCAAGAGGTCAGTTTATTGATTTGTTCGATAATGTTTTTAGTTTGCCTCATATGGTTTCGATAAGGGTTGTTTCCGCTTTATACCCGCTCAATTGGTAATCAGAGCCATACGAAACTGTATTTGATGGTGGCCTATTTGTCATGTTTCAAATCGTGATCTATTATCTGTTTGATTGTTTGATTGGTACTGGTTATAGAGAGCTTCAAGAGTTTTTGCAAGGAAGCAGCACAAAAGTATGCGAGTACCTGATACAAATTTTTTTTAAACTGTTAGTTTTTAAATGGGCCAATTAATAAAAAAAAAAAAAAAGCATATATATATATAATATATTTTGGGTGTTGTTTCGTGAACAGGGAGAGGGGCAAGAAAAGCACAAAATTTTATTTTTGTTTTTGAAGATCGTAAAGGGCAAGAAAAAAAAAAAAAAAAAAAAAAAAAAAAGTCCGGCCAGCAGCGTAATGCAGGTTTGAAGGGAAAAGGGCGGCGGCTAGGGCTTCTTCGTGAAGGAAGAAGCTGCTGCTTTGCCAGAATTTCCCTTCTGGTCCTTCAATTGTTTAAATTTTATATTTTGACCCCTATCTTTAAGTTTTTTTATTTTTTGACCCTAGATTCTTTCTGTTTATTATATTTTAACCCCTGTGAACTTTATTTTTTATATTTTTGGACCCCAAGAAGTATCAGTTATTCCGTTTAGGCCCCCAGGAGTTATTTAAATTATAAAGGTGACCCTGATTGTCTTGGTATTATTAAAATTGACCTAGATGTTTCTCATGTTTGGCAAATTTTGGACCCAATATTTCTGTTTATGCAAAATAGTCCCAAAACAATTCTGAAATTGCGAAATGGCCCAGAGAATGTTTCTGTTTTTTGCAAGATAAAACCCAATAATGTTTTAATTTATTTGCATAAATAGACCAGAACACTAAATTTTAACATTTTCAACCAAAAAATTGTTAATTTTATTGCAAAATGTCTTAAAAAATATTATTTTGCAATTTTGAATTATAATGAATTTAATTTAATTAATGAATTAATTTTGTGAGTGGTTTTTTATACTTTCTAGTTTTTGTAATTATTTTGCCATTTCTTTCCCCCATCGGAAGATGTCATGTTTTAAATATAATTACTGAGCTAGTCTAATTTTGTCTGTATTGAATTTAACTCTTCCATCTGAGGTAAATTAATTGTGGACATTGAATTAGATGTAATATTTTCTCACAACATTAATGGTTAATTTAAGAGCATGTATCTTCCTCGAGTAGTATGTTCCGGTCTTATCCTAATTATATATGCAAAAACATGTGATTGGTTGAATTCTCCCAATCGAGGTGGCATTCATGAATGTTTGAATGGTGTTATTTTTTTTTTTTGAATTGTGATATCAAAGTTAGTAATTTGCAATTTGATTATTCAATGTATTATTATTTGAGTATGCTATTTTGTTTAATGCATTAGAAATAGGAAAATGGCATCATTTCAGGTCCCCTTGCAAAACATTCTTAACCCAAAACAAACTTTGAGGGTCCAAAACTTATGTTGACTGGAAGAGGAATTTGGACATTTTGCTTACTCTGAGGAGTATAAGTTTGTGCTTACTGAAAGTTTTGTCCTTGAAAAAACCCAGTGAGGGGTGCCTCTCAGGCAGGAAAACCCGGTGAGGGTGCCTCTGAGGAGGTCACCAGAGCTTACCAGAAATGGGTTAAAGCTGATGAGATGGCGCGATGTTACATTTTGGCTTCTGTGCCAAATGTTTTGCAACATCAGCATCAGACGATGGACACAGCTTTTGACATGCTCGAAAATCTCAAGGAGATGTTTGGAGATCAAACTAGTGCAGCAAGGCAAAACGCACTGAGGGAGATTCTTACTTCCAAAATGGAGGAGGGGACCCCAGTTAGAACTCATGTCTTGAAGATGATGAGTCTTCTGAATAACATGGAGGTTCTTGGTGCTGAGGTTGACAATGCTACACAGATAGAAATGATCTTGAACACTTTGCCAGCCAGTTTTCAGCAGTTTCGTTTGAACATGGAATTAAGAATGGATTTCACTCTGTCTAAGTTTGCTGAATGAGCTGGTGCTGCGGAGGACTATCATTAAGCAAGAGCTGCAACCTGTTGGCCTTAATGTTGAGCGAGGGTTGAGCGAGGTTCTTCTTCTGCCCAGAATAAGGGTAAGAAGAAGAAAAATGCTCACAAGGCTAAGCCTAAAACAAGTGGTGCATCTACTAGTGCAAGTGTTACTGTGAAAAAGCCTAAGGGTAAGTGTTTTCACTACAAGCAACCTGGGCACTGGAAGTCACAATGTCCAACATGGTTAGCCAAGAAGAAGCAAGGTATGTCTTTGTTTTATGTGCTGATAGTTGAAACTTGTTTAGCGGTGTTGACTATACTCCAATGGTGTGTAGATTCTGGAGCCACTAATCATGTCTGCAATTCATTGCAGGGGTTTCAGGTAACTCGTCAGCTAAATAAAGGAGATGTAAGCAAGCATTTTTCTGGAGATGGCACAGGAAGTTGCAGTTCTAGCTATAGGAAATGTTTCTTTTTGAATTTTGAGAAATTAATAGAACTTTGTTTTTTGAAAGGATGTTTTATATGTACCTTCAATTAGAAGGAATTTCTAATTTCAGTTTCTAGTATTGGAGCAAGAATGGATATCGTTTTGTTCTTTAATGAATTTATGATGAATTCTGTCGTTTATTAAATTTAGAAAACAAATATCATGTTCTGGCTCAAATGATTGATGATCTTTTATTCTCAAAGTTTCAACCTTGAATTGCAAATTCCTAATTCTGAACGTTAATAACTTTGATGTCATTTGTTCCATTGAAAAGAAAAGAAAACGTCCTAGTTGAATTTAGTCATACTTATTTTGGCATTTAAGGCTTGGTCATATTAATTTAGATAGGATTTCTAGGTTGGGTCAAGGTCGACACATTGAGTGGCGAGCGTTGAGATCTCGAGAGCGAAGCAAATCGTGAGGGCACTACCTCACAACGGCTGTTCTGCAGTGATCCTCGTACAAATAAGTCCACTTATTATCATAGTCTTCCATAAATGGTACACGCGCGTCTAATTTGTTTAGAAGGTAAAATGACTAAGAGGCCTTTTCCTATAAAGGGTAATAGAACTAATGATGTACTTGAATTAATTCATTCTGATTTGTGTGGTCCAGTGAGTGTCCAAGCTAGGGGTGGTTTTGAGCATTTTGAGACTTTCACAGATGATTATTCAAGATATGGATACATTTACCTGTTGCGTCGTAAGTCTGAATGCTTTGAGAAATTCAAAGAGTTCAAGGCAGAAACGGAGAAACGACATGGAAAATATATCAAGTCGTTACGGTCTGACCATGGTGGCGAATACCTCTCTAGGGAATTCATATTCATTACTTATTTATCAGAATAAGGAATTACTTCACAGTTGTCTACACCTGGTATGCTACAACATAATGGTGTAGCAGAAAGAAGAAATAGGACGCTTATGGATATGGTTAGATCAATGATGAGTTATTCAGATTAGATCAATGATGAGTTATTCAGATTTGCCCATTTCGTTTTGGGGGTATGCCATAGAAACGGCAGCATATATTCTGAATTTGGTTCCATCTAAGTTAGTACCTAAAACTCCTACAGAACTGTGGACTGGGCGAAAGCCAAGTCTAAGACATGTTCGGATGTGGGGTTGTCCAGCCCATGTGCTGAAAGGGAAAGCAGATAAGTTGGAATTAAAAACAGACTTATGCTTCTTTATTGGATATCCTAGAGGAACGAAAGGTGGTTTATTTTATAGTTCTCAAGATAAAACGGTCATTGTTAGCACCAATGCTGCACAAAAGGGCACATTATCTTTGAGGAAGAACTATATTTAAAAACCATATTTCCAAGAAGTCAATTAGCCTTGTATGAATTGAGAGGAGAAAATATACCAACTAGAACCTTTCCATTAGAACAACAACCTAAACCATCAAATGGTTGGAGCTTTGACATTCCATTGCCTAGTCGTAGTGGAAGAAAATGTTAGTCGACCAGTAAATCAACATCAAGTCCTGAATATTGCAGTACCTAACATTTTCAACTACCACCTGAAAGTAGTGGGGGTAGTTATGTAGAAAACTGAAGTGGCAGGCTGTTGATTCCAAAATATACAGGAGCACAATGTTGGGGCTTCTAAACATTTCAATTGCCTCCTGGTGATGACGAGACATGTTTGAAGTTTCCAGAGACATGATCAAGATGTAGTCCCACCAGTTTCATGGACTGTGCCGCTTTAACAGCACAGCAATGAAGGTGTGATTGGCAGAAACCTGAAGTACTTCGTCGTAGTGGGAGAATTAGACGACCACACGGTTTCGATATACACCTTTTGGGAGAAGCTTTTGATAGAATCCCTGAAGAAGTGAAATATTGGGAACCTGTCTGTTAACGAATGAAGCACTACAAGATAAAGATGCTGATAAGTTGGCTTGTAGCTATGAAATCTGAGAAATGGAGTCCATGTACTTCTAATCAAGTCTGGGAACTTGTAGAACCACCTGAAGGGTGTTAAACCCATCGGATGTAAGTGGATCTATAAGAAAAAGAGGGGTATAGACGGTAAAGTGCAAACTTATAAAGGCAAGGCTTGTTGCGAAAGGGTTTTATCAGAAAGAAGGGATCGATTATGAAGGAAAACCTTTTTTCGCTCGGTAGCCATGTAAGTCTATTAGAACTCTTCTATCCATTGCAGCTCATTATGAATTAATGAGAATTTGGCAATGATTATGAGATTTGGCAAATGGATGTCAAGACAGCTTTCCTAAATGGAAGTCTTGATGAATGTATCTATATGAAGCAACCAGAAGGTTTCATAAACAATGGACAAGAAAATTTGCTTTGCAAATTGAATAGGTCCATTTATGGGTTTAAACTAGCATCTAGGTCATGGAATACTTGTTTTGACCAAGTGATTAAAAGTTTTGGCTTTGATCAGTGTCATGATGAGTCTTGAGTGTATAAGAAATGGAATGGTAGTAAGGTTGTTTTTCTGGTACTATATGTGGATGATATTCTGCTTATAGGGAATTGTGTAGGTATGTTGAATGTCAAAGATTGGCTGTCCCAACGTTTTGATATGAAGGATTTGGGAGAGGCTGCTCATATTCTTAGGATTAAGCTTATGCGAGATCGCAAGAAAAGGATGATTGGCTTATCTCAAGCACTTTTTATTGATACCATTCTTGCTCGTTTCAGCATGCAGGATTCCAAGAAGGGTTTTCTTCCCTTCAGACATGGAATCACTCTATCTAAGGACCAATTTCTATGCTAAGGACCAATGTCCTAAAGACACCGAGGAGATAGAGAACATGAAAGGGCAGTTCCATATGCTTCCTGCAGTTGGAAGCCTTATGTATGCAATGTTGTGGTAGGCCAGAAACTCAGACCTGATATCTGTTTTGCTGTTGGCATGGTTAGCAGATTTCAATCTAATCCTGGGCGAGAACACTGGACTGCAGTCAAGCATATTATCAAGTACTTGAAAAGGACTAGGGATTATAGGTTAGTTTATCAATCTGACGATCTTGTACCCATTGGGTATACAGATTCGGATTTTCAGACTGATAAGGACTCTCGGAAGTCAACCTCTGGTAATGCTTTTGTCTTGGGAGGTGGAGCCATAAGTTGGAGGAGTATTAAGCAAACTTGTGTTGCTGACTCCACCATGGAAGTTGAATATGTGGCAGCTTCTGAAGCTGCAAAGGAAGCTGTATGGCTTAGGAACTTCCTTATGGATCTAGGCGTAGTTTCTTCAGTGCAATTGCCCTTCAGTGGCAGATTGCCTTATTAACACTTTAATTGTGATATAGTGGGGCAGTTTGCAAAACTGCGAAGGAGCCAAAGGAGCCACGGAGCCATAAAAGGGCAAAACACATTGAGAGGAAGTATCATTTGATACGAGACATGGTTCAAAGGGGAGATGTGGTAGTGACAAAGATTGCATCGGAAAACAACCTGGCAGATCCTTTTACAAAAAGCTTACCAGCAAAGGCTTTTAACAGTCATGTAGAAGGAATGGGAGTTAAAGTTATTGATGCATGGTTATGAGTCTAAGTGGGAAATTGATAGAGATATACTATTAACCATGCATATGTAATAGTATAGCTATGAATGATTTTCTATTGACGATTATTTCTTTGTATTTAATTGGAAATATTGGAATGGAAACATAGCTTAAAAAAGAAATACACAACCAATTCTGATACCGGATTCCAATGAATCTGAGGTTTGGATGCAAATTGATTCAAAGAATGTATTTATCTATCTCCTCTCCTGTACCTGCTGGCATGCACATTTCTCTAGGACATTAGAAATAATGTTTATCGTTCTTAATCTTGATTTATTTTAATATGAGCAAACATTGATTGTCTTGTGCTTTGATTCATTAAAGGGTGAGTTTCATTATTGGAATAATGTTCTCGGTGAATTGGGCAAAGATATATTGTGTTTGTGAAATATTAATTAATGATAGAATCCATGTCTCGGTTTAGAGATTGATGATGCACTTTAAGTAAGTTTATAAGGTTTCATAGTGTAAATCCTATAGGTGGATATTGAATACACATGAAATAAGTTGAGCGACAATCTTAAAGTTATATTGTGATTTAAATAAATTGTCAGTAAGTTATTTAAATGACAGCATCTAACATGGGGAACATTATTTTATTATGTTGTGGAATTGTGGGAATAGTAAAGATAAATAAGGAAGTTCAGTCATTGAAGTTTTTAGTGGAATAATTCATGATTAATTATTAATAAAGACATATGTTTGGTGCCTACATAGTTTCTTATTATAATTAGTAGCCTGATTTTTTTTATTCCTGGCGGTCCCTGTAGTGCCCTAATTATGTTGGAAGTTAAGGTAGTATTAAATAAATAGATAAATTTTAGTTTTAAAAATAATTGATTTTATTTTAATTAAAATAATTTTTTATTTTAATTTATTTTATATTTAAAAAAATATCTTCCTATGAAGAGAGGTTTTTTTAATATATAGATTTTGAAAACCCTAAAGAATATAAGAGACACACGTTATTCTATTCTCTGCCACTTCAGAGAGTTTTCCAAAAAGAGAGATTAGTTTTAGGGATTACTTGCAGAAGATCGTGGGTGACTCCAAGATCTCTGAAAAGAAGACCGGTGAGCGATTCCTGCGCTTCAAGAGTCCAGTTTATTGATTTGTTCGATAATGTTTTTGTTTGCCTCATATGTTTCGATAAGGGTTGTTTTTCCGCTTTATACCGCTCCATCACAATTGGGGAATTCTTGCCTCCTTTTAGAAAATTTTGTAGAGCTCCTTTTCTATCATTTCTCCAACGAATCAACAATAATCAATCAATTTTGACATCTATACATTAGTATGCCTGATAGAAAGCAAAGCAATGGTCAAAAATTATTAAACAATAACAATGCTGAAAATTCCTCAATTAAATGGTATTATTCAAAAAAATAACTTAGATCATGTCTAATTGATAAAAATTGTTCAACCAACTGATTTCAGCTTGAAAACAACTCAAAAATACCAAAAATATTAAGAATAAAAGTGACAATTTATGCACATATCAAATTCCCCACACTTAATCCCTGCTTGTCCTCAAGCATAACTTAGCTTATCAACATGGTCCAAAAGAAAATTCATCCAACTCTTCACAATCCTCAAAAGAACATTTTAAGAAAAACTATCTTAATTACAAAGTAAAGTTAAATCGAATAAGCATATCTGAAGTCCATAGAGAATAAAGAATTGAATTTAAAATTCTTTCTAACATAAAAGACAAGGCTCGAATATTGTGATTTAAAGCATTTTCTGACATAAAAGACAAGGCTCGAATATTGTGATTTAAAGCATGCAATTTAAGTTTCATATCAATTAAACCTTTGCTTGAAGAATTATTTGATAATCTACCAGGTCACTAAAATTCATCGCAACCACACAAAATTCAATCAGCTAAACTTTTTTTTTAATTTATTTTTTTATTTTTAGTTGCTTGAGCATTTATTGAATGCCTGAGTTTGCCATTATCCATTCGGCGCGAGGACGCATATTGGTGATACCCGTACCTGGCTACTTAGAAAGGAACAAACTCAAGTGGCTAGACTAACACTACTCTTTATCCATTACCGGACAACGGAGTAACTCAACTGCTCAAGTCTTTATTTAACTTTATTTAATTTTAATTACTGTTTCTTTTTTTTTTTTTTTTCAAACACACACACAACGCTCATCTCCATGCCTAAGCAGTTTATACAAAAATTCTAAAAGCAATGGCTATGAGTTATGTTCATGCAATTCATTCGTTTCTCCAGTATTAAGTCAAGCCTCAGACCTTATGCCAAAAAGAATCAATAAATTCAACATGTTATTCTAGATGCACAAGAGAAACTAGCTACTCAATTTAACTTTTCTAAACAAATCAAGAAAGTCTTTCAATTTCTCAAAGGACTGCTCTAAGTCAAGATAAAAATTTTTTAAATTTGACCCATCCAGCCACTTAATTTGTCATTTAAAATGAATTTTAGCACCAAATCTCAGCTTTCAAACTCTAATTCCCTTCCCCACACTTAGTTCATTTATTGTCCCCAATAAATAAATAAACGAACAAATAAATAAATAAAAATTTGACGGCAAACAAAATAAAATCAGAGAAAGAATAAAACAAATCTTATTGTGGCAGCTAGCCACCAAGGGTTGCCTTCCAAGCAGCGCTTTTGTTTATCGTCGTTAGCTCGACAAAGTCATAGCAAAGCTTCTTCAATCCAAATAAATTGGATCACTCAATTTGATTTCCTCCAATCACTCAATTTGATCTCCTTCAATGAATGCTCTTGAAACCCCTCATAAAATGGCTTGACCGTTGACTTTGAACACCTTACTAGTTCCTAAACTTTGAATTTCAACAACACCATAAGAAAACACATTAGTAACAATAAACGGTCCAATCCAACGAGAACGCAACTTACCTGGCATTAATTTCAATCTAGAATTATACAATAAAACTTTTTGCCCAACTACGAACTGCTTCCTCAATATGAGTTTATCATGAAATGCTTTTGTCTTTTCCTTATAGATCCTAGAATTCTCATAAGCGTCAAGCCGAATTTCCTCTAATTCCTGCAATTGTAACTTCCTTTCCACACTTGCAGTATCTAGGTCCAAATTACAATGTCTAACAGCCCAATAAGCCTTATGTTCTATCTCAACTGGAAGGTGACACATCTTACCAAAAACAAGCCTGTACAACCTATAAGGGGACATACCTATGGGTGACTTATAGGTAGTCCTATAAGCCCACAAAGCATCATCAAGTCTGAGGCACCATTCCTTTCTATTCGGCTTCACTGTTTTCTATAGGATAGACTTCACTTCTCTGTTAGATACCTCAGCCTACCCACTTGTTTGAGGATGATAACCTGTAGATACTTTATGAAAAACACCATATTTCTTTAATAATGCCTCCACAGCTCTATTACAAAAATGAGTGCCTCTGTCACTGATTAAAGCTCTAGGAATTAGCTCTTGGAATTCAAATCTGCTAAAAATGTTTGACCTTGAATAAAATTTACACAGCTTTTAGAATCATCAGTTTCTGGTGGCTTTAGCTTCACCCATTTAGAAACATAATTAGCAGCAAGCCAATATATAAGTAAAACCGAAAAGAAGAAAGGAAATGGACCCATGAAATCAATACGACACACATAAAAATCTACATACAAGTAATTGGAAGAGTTGATCATTTCATTATACGAGATATACTTCCCTGTTCCTTTGACATTGTTCACAAATTTTTGGCAAGAAAATAATAAAGCATCACGAAATATGGGTAGGCCAAATAAAAACCGCAAATCCATAATCCTTCCTAACCTGTTCTCTTAAGGTCCAAAATGGCCCTCCACATGCAAATGAAATGACAAAAAACAGAATTGACTTAAATCTCATTATCAGGAAACACACGCTCCTATAATTTGGGTGCAGAACAGGAACACACCTCCTAATAATTTGGTCAGAACAAAATTTCCACAAATATGGTTCATCCCATACATAATACCTAGACTCACTTTTCAATTTTTCCTTTTTCGCTCTATTCAAATCAGAAGGCATGGTTTTAGTAACTAAATAATTTACCAAATCAGCGTACCAAGGGATCATACCTTGTAGTTCAAAAAGCTGCTCATCAGGAAATAATTCTTGCAAAGGAATTGGATCCTCTTGTGTTACTAACCTGCTTAAATGGTCTGCTACCAAATTTTCAGCACCTTTCTTATCTTTAATTTGAAGATCAAATTCTTGCAAAAGAAGAATCCATCTAATTAACCTTGGCTTTGCTTCCTTCCTTTGCTAAGAGAAACTTTAAAGCTGCATGATCAGAAAACACAATCACTTTAGAACCAAGCAAATATGACCGAAATTTATCTAAAAATTTATCTAAAGCAAAAACAATAGCTAAAAACTCTTTTTCAGTCTTGGAATAATTGCGCTGTGCTGAATTTAATGTCCTGGATGCATAATAAATCACATGAAAAAGCTTTTCCACACGTTGCCCTAAGACAGCTCCCACTGCATAATTACTTGCATCACACATTATTTCAAATGGTTTAGTCCAGTTAGGAGCCTGAATAATAGGAGGTGATGATAATATTAACTTTAGCTTGTCAAAAGCCTCCTTGCATTCTTCATCAAACTCAAATTTAACATCTTGTTGCAAGAGCCTAGATAAAGGTATTGCTATCTTAGAAAAATCCTTGATAAACCTTCGGTAGAAACCTGCATGACTTGCATGGACCGAAGAAAAGAGCGCATTCACCGTCACAGGTGTGGGGTAAAGGTAAATCAACAATTAAATCAATCTTTGACTTATCTTACCCCAATACCCCTATGTAAGAAAACAACATGCCCCAAAACAATGCCTTTCTACCATAAAATGACACTTTCATTAATTCAAACAAACAAGAATTTTTTCAATGCAATCTCTCGAAGAACAGAAGATAAATTATTGCAAACATGCATCAAATGAAGGGCTCACATACACAGTAAAATCATCCATGAACACCTCAAATGCTATTATCAAATAATAATCTGAGAATTATGCTAACCATACATCCTTGAAATGTTGCAGGTGCATTTTACAAAGTCCAATGCATTCTTCTAAATGCAAAAGTTCCAAAAGGACAAATAGAAGGTAGTCTTCTTCTGAGTCCTCTGGTGCTAATCACAAACTTGATTATATCCCGGAAAAACCACAAGAAAAACAATTATACAAACTTACCTGCTAAACCGCTTCAATGGTTGAGTGATGGTTGATCCATATCAGGTAATAGAAAGTGGTCCTTCCTTGTTGAAGAATTTAACTTGCGGTAATCTATGCACATACGCCATCCACTTTGAATTCTTGTTCGAACAAGCTCATTATCTTGATTTGCTACAACAGTGACACCTGATTTCTTTGGCACAACTTGGACCGGACTTACCCATTTACTGTCTGAAATTGATTAAATCACCCTAGCATCAAATAGCTTCAAGATTTCCTTCTTCACAACTTCCATCATTTGTGGGTTCAACCTCCTTTGAGCCTCTCTACTTGGTTTAGCATCATCTTCTAACAAAATCCAAATCCTATGCATACACACCGATGGACTTATGCCTTTGATATCAGCTAATGTCCAACCAATAGCTTCTTTGTGCATCCTCAAAACTCTTATCAATCTTTCTTCTTGAATCTTTGTTAATTACTTGAAATGATAACCGGAAGTGTCTCTTTATCTCCCAAGTAAATATACTTCAAATGCTCAGGCAATGGTTTGAGTTCAAGAACTGGTGCATCTAAAATAGAAGGCAATAGTTTTGTGTGAGGAGGTAAATCAATCTTAGAAACTCCATACCTTTTTGGAACTATTGGTAATGACTGTAATGCCATTACTGCATCTTGAACCTCTGCACTTAATGGTTGATTGGTATTATCTTCATGAATTCCTTGACTAATCACCACTTCTAACTCATCCTCATTGCTTAACTCAAAGACATCCTGAACAAATGTATCAATTACATCAATAGAAAAAATAGAATGATCATCAGCAGGATGCTTCATGGCATCAAAAATATTAAATTTAACAACTTCTCCATCAAACTAATTTAACAACCTTCTCATCAAAACTCCATGGGTTAAAGTGCCACCATCCCACATCAATCTTTTGTCAGGCAGATTATATTAGGAAAGGTCTTTCGAATAAAATCAAGCAGAATTGCATGTGGGACAGCATCCCCATATCCAAAATGTTAAAAAAATTCTGCTTTTGGAAAATTAAGCCCAACCTGCACCAACAACAGTCCCAACTACTCCACAGGGTAAGCATTAGAACGATCAGCCAATTGAATTAAAACACTGTTTCCTTTCAAAAGTGTTCAGATTTTTCAAAGTTGAAAAACTGAATATGACATAAACATTAATAGATGCTCCTAAATCTGCCATTGCTCGTTCAAAATTTAGAACACCTATTTCTACATGGGATAGAAAACGAACCTGGATCTTTACATTTAGGGGGTAATTTCCTATGAATAAATGCTGGACATAACATTAATAGATGCTCCTAAATCTGCCATTGCTCGTTCAAATTTAGAATCACCTATTCTACATGGGATAGAAAACGAACCTGGATCTTTACATTTAGGGGGTAATTTCCGTTGAATAAATGCTGACACATTTTCCCTGACACTAACTTTTTCATTATTCCTCAACTCGCGCCTTGTAGTACACAATTCTTTAAGGAATTTTGCATACTTGGGGATTTGTTTGATCGCATCAAGTAAAGGTATATTAACATCTACTTTTCTAAAAGTCTCCAAAATCTCTTGTTCTTGTTCTTCTTTCTTTGTCTTGGCCAACCTACTAGGAAAAGGAGAAAAAAAATGATTAGCATCATTAACTTTAAGTTTAGAATTTACCTCAACTTCAGGAACCTCACAAAATACTATGTCCTCACTTCGTCCCATTTTGTTTGCATGGTTTTACAAAACACGCATATTAAAACTTTTGTCAATAAAAACTATTTTACCTCTTTTTTCTCATTAACTCATTGAGATATTAATAAAGGTTCTTCATTTAATGAAGGATCATAAAGCTATTATGAGAAATATAACTGTTTAAAGATATAAATTTATAAACCTTGCAAACATTTTGAGACATCCAAAAAAGAAATAGCAAGCAAATAAAATGAGACAGAGATAGTATATTATTTGCAGTATGCTTCTTATCCAAAACACAAAATGCAATAACTCTTTTTTTTTTATTTCCTAATCATCATCAATCTAATAACATGTAATACCCATATAATAATGCATTTGTTAATGATCAATCCAAATATCACAATAAATTGAAACACTAAGTTTTATTTGTGAAAATAAAAGTTCTAACTTCTTTTTTTCCTTTTTTATATAAAAAAATACTAGTTCGTTTTACAATATTTCTTGTCTGTCGTTTAGCAGAAGGATTTAAAACATTTTGACAATATCCCTCAAAATCAAAATGGTTGGGAGTGAAGTCAAACATGTCATCTATATGCATAGATGAGATTGGATTTTGTATCTCTCCAACCTTTCCATTACCTTTTGCAGAATTTGAATTTCCTCTACTTGCCATTATAGGATAATAATATGTAACTTGAAAAAAACTGAATATAAATAGAGAGAATAATTAGAGATTGAAGATATTATTTGAGAATAATTTTGACAATTTTAAGGAGAATAATTGGAGATTGGAGAAATATTTTGACAATATTATAAATTGGGGAGCTTAGAGAGATTGAAAAGTAAAGAGAAATAATTTGGTGTGAGAATGAATGAAAATAGTAGGGTATTTATAGTAAATTCAAAAAATCTAACTTCTACAAATACTTTTAAAACTAGCTGTTCATAATTAGTAGGAGGGTTAATTTGATGATTTTGATAAAAAATAAAAATAATGTGTTGGAACCGTTGGTTCTAACCATTGTATATAATTCAAATTTTTTTGGAGCCATTGGTTTGAATCGTTGGTATGTACGGTTAGAACCAATAGTTCCGACCGATTGTCAAAACCTTTGATTCTAGCTGGTTCCGGCTGATTTTTGGAACCGCCGGTTCACAATTCTAAAAAACTTAGAACTGGAATGGAACCACAACCCTAGTTATGGTTTCGGTTTTAACTGGTTTCAATTCCACACGGTTCTAGTTCCAGTTCTAGTTGCAACAAATTCCAAACTGGCAGTTCTGTTTCCAAAATCGAATTTTTACCGCCCCTACCTATGCCTCTATATGCACCCAATAAATATAATATCAAATAAGGATACAAATATTTTTTTCACTTTTTTTTTTAAATCAAATGGAATACTTTTATAAAGAACTTAAATCAGCTAAAACAAAAGTTATTAGTAGAGGATGAAACTTCCTCTATCCAAATAAGCTCTTCAATATCAAGATTAAGAGCCTCTTTGGCTAGGGCATGAGCCACTTGATTACCTACTCTATAAATATGACAACAATTAAAAATGGAAAAGAACTTGCCATCATCTTCATCCTTAGTATCCTAGTACCCAATTCAGTTGATGGCACCTCATTCTTTGCAAACTTTGAATTAGATATAAACAATTTGACTCAAGAATGATGGGAGTAAAAGTCAGCTCTAAAAATCTAAACAATGTAAACAAGCAGCTTCAATCTCTACTTCCTCAAGCTCAAAAGTTTCTACAACCTTTCTCTCACCCACTGCCAAAACTTGACCAATGTAATCTCGAATAACCATACCCTGCAGCCAGCTTTTACCATTCGCAGCTAAAGCAGCATCTGAGTTGATTTTCACTATACCCTCCATAGGAGGAGACCAAGACATGTGCAATTATGAGCTCAATGGAATCACAGAACTGGAAAGCAAATTATTAACTTGAAAATCCTCTAAAAGTTGTAAGGCTTGATGAACAATTTAAGGTTCAATCATACACTTCTATTAAAAGGCACAAACATTCCTTACTCTCTGGATTAACCAAGCCATCATGAATAACACCTCCACCTGCTCTTTTGCCAAGAACATTATCTTCTCTTTGAACAATTCTTCTAAAGTACCTGCATTTTGATCTTTAAATACAATGAACATAACATCCAAGCTCTCTTAATAACAAGGTTGTAGGTCCTGATAGATAACACATAAGAGGGGTGAATTGAATTTTGTAAAATTTGTCTTTTAAAATGTTCTTTTGCAAATTATAGCAGAAGAAAATCTTTTAACATGAAATTTCAGATTTTAAAACATATCAAAATCATTTAAACAATCAAAGTATTCAACATACAAGGATAACTCAGAATCTGAAATTTCTCTGTTTTTGGTTTATTGAATTAGTTCAAAGTAGATTTCAATCACAAAGTATATACAATTTAGCACATAAAATAATTGATCAATCAATGTGCAAGCATATCAATATAATATGTGTGTGTGTGAGAGAGAGTAATTTCAAGCAAAGCCACAAAGAGAAAGAAAAGAGGAGAAATTAACATAAAGGATTTATAGTGTTTCCACACTTAACTCACCTACATCCACTCCTGAAGAATCCATCTTGAGATTCTCCACTAATTTAGTCTCCACATTTAAATCATATTACAATGAAAATAGTTCTATCACTTAGAAGTAATCATAATCCATAAGTTTTTACAAAGAGCTTGTAAATTTAACCTCTAGTTTATGGCAAAAAATTGGAAAACTTAAATACGAAGAGAAAATTATGAATCAATGTGAACACCTATTTTTTACACCCGGATATTCAAGGCAAAGTCAGAAAATCAGTCAAACCGGATCTGAATAGGACAAAGAAAAAATCAGTGCAAAGTAGATGTTAGTATACTATTATAATTAAGGCTGACTATACTGTTTAAGATAGCTGTAAATGACCATCAATTAGGGAGCTAATTAAGGTTGTAATTATTAGCCATAATTAGGAGTCAATGGGAAAATTAAGGCTGACTACACTATTGTAAGATAGCTATAAATGACCATCAATTAGGAAGCTAATTAAGGCTGTAATTGTTAGCCATAATTAGGAGTCAATGGGCATCAATTAGAGAGGTAATTTAGGAATTTATTTCCAAATTTGTGAGATACTTCAGTCTATTTAAACCCAATCAGCTTGAAGGAATGGCAAGCAAATTCTATTGAAATTCTATTGAAATCCAGCAAGTTTGCCATGATATCAGAGCCATGGTTAGACAATTTTAGAGCTGTTCTTTTATGAGTTTCAGCTTTGTTTTTTTTTTTTTTTGAAGAACAAAGTACAGGTTCTGCTGCCTCTGATTCTACAGCTTCTGTTTTTGCTTTCCTTGTTTAGTTCATATCTTTGATGAACTCTTAGTCATAGAAATTTTGAATTTCTATTTGGAGGTTCTCTTCATTTGCTGCTTCTTCTGGTTGACCTGCTTCTGGTTTTATTATTAATAATTTTGCATTTCTAGTCTCCTTGTGCTATTTGAGATGGCCACTTCAAATGCAATTGAGAGTTTTCAAGTTTGTTTCACCGGAAAAAATTACTCTTCAAAGGAATTTTAGTTCCAGCTCTTTGTGACAGGAAAAGAATTGTTGGGCCATATCAATGGAAGTGATCCAGCTCCTAAAGATGCTAAGGAGTTGTTTCACTGGACAGTTAAAGATGCATGAGTAATGACATGGATTCTGGGGTCAATCGACCCTCTTATTGCTCCTAATCTGAGATCTTCTAAAACTGCAAAAGCCATGTGAGATTACTTAAAAAAGGTCTACAATCAAGATAATGCTGCAAGACGTTTTCAATTGGGGAGTGATATTGCTAATTATTCCCAAGGAAATCTCTCCATTCAGGAATATTATTCTGGTTTTCAAAATTTATGGGCTGAGTTTACTGACACTATTTATGCTAAAGTGCCTGCAGAATATCTCTCCGTCCTTCAACTAATTCATGAGCAAACCAAAAGAGATAAATTCTTAATGAAGTTGAGGTCCGAATTTGAGACACTTCGCTCAAATTTAATGAGTCGTGTTCCTTTACCTTCTTTAGATATTTGTTTTGGCGAATTACTTCGCGAAGAACAAGAGATAAATGTTTCTTAATGAAGTTGGGTCCGAATTTTGAGACCACTAGCGCTCAAATTTTAATGAGTGTGTTCCTTTACCTTCTTTTTAGATATTTGTTTTTAGATATTTGTTTTGGCGAATTACTTCGCGAAGAACAGCGTCTTCTCACTCAAAACTCTCTCCAACAAGAAAATACTGTCAAGGTTGCTTTTGCTACCTAAGAAAGAGGAAAGGGTAGGGATATGTGCAGAATTTAGTGTTATAGCTGCAAAGATTATGGGCATATTGCTGCCATTTGTGGAAAGAAATTTTGTAATTATTGCAAACGATCAGGACATGTCATAAAGGAGTGTCCGAGACGGCCTCAAAACTGAAAAGCGAATGTTGTCCCAATTACAACAAATAATCTCACTCATTTTGTTGCTCCAACAGTTTCTACAACTCCCTCTTTAGCTGTTGAACCTGTGGTTCTTCTCCAGAAATGGTGCAACAAATGATTATTTCAGCCTTCTCCACCTTAGGACTACAAGGTAAAAATACCTTCCCCTCTCAACTTTGGCTTGTTGATTCTGCTGCCTCAAATCATATGACAAACACATCTAGCATGTTTAACAATGTTCGCAAGTATCATGGTTCAATGTTTAACAATGTTCGCAAGTATCATGGTTCAACTAAAATTCAGATTGCAAATGGTAGTACAATACCTATTACTGAGATTAGAGATCTTAGACCATGTTTCAATAATGTTTTTATATCTCCAAAGCTCTCAACTAAGCTTCTTTCAGTTGGTCAGTTAGTAGATAACAATTATGATGTGCATTTCTCTCGTAATGGTTGTCTTGTGCAAGATCAGGCATCGGGCCAATAATCGCGAATGGGCCTAAAGTTGGGAGACTATTTCCACTACTCTTTTTCGTTCCTCGTATCTCTTCATTTTGTACTACTGTTATTAGTAAGAGTGAACTATGGCATAGATGTTTAGGTCATCCTAATCCTATTATTTTGTCTCATTTATCAAATTATCAAATTCTGGTCTTGGGCAATAAAGAACTCCTTGCTAAGGTTCCTTTGATTGTCCACATATTAAAACTTGGTAAAAGCAAAACTCTTTCCTTTCCTTCTAATGGTAGTCGTGTTTGTCCTAATGGTAGTCGTGTTGTCCAATGTTTTGATATAATTCATAGTGATGTCTGGGGCATTATGCCCGTTATTTCTCATGCTCAATACAAGTACTTTGCGACATTTATTGATGATTACAGTAGATATACATAAGTATGCTTCCTTCATTCTAAATCTGATGTATATTCTGTTTTCAAGACCTTTTTGGCCGATGTTGAGACTCAGTCTTCTACTTGGATTAAAGTATTACGATCTGATTCTGGAGGAGAATATATGTCTCGTGAATTTCAAAATTTTCTTCGTGAGAAAGGCATTGTCTCACAACGTTCATGTCCTTATACACCACAACAAAATGGAGTTGCTGAGCGTAAAAATCATCATCTTTTGGATGTAACCCGAACTTTGTTAATTGAATCTTCGGATCCATCTAAGTTTTGGGTTGAAGCCTTATCAACTTATTAAATAGAATGCCTTCAGGTATTAAATCTTGGACACCCCATATTTCGTTTGATCATCAAATCCATAATTATCATTGATTACACACCATTTGGTTGTGTTGTGTTTGTTTTGTTCATCTACCTTCTCATGAACGTCATAAACTTTTAACTCAATCTGTTAAATGTGCGTTTATGGGTTATAATTCTTCTCAAAAGGGTTTTGTTTGCTATGATTCAACTTCTAACAAATTTCGTGTTTCTTGAATGTTATTTTCTTTAAGCATCAATATTTCTTTCCTCATCTTGCTGAGTCTTCTTCTACTTCTCCCATTCTTCCAATTTTTGAGGATTTATCAATTGTGTCTAATCGGTTTAAGCCTGGATTTGCGTATGAAAGACGTCAACCAACGGTGCCTCTTCCCGAGACTAATCCATCATCTATGTCTGATTCTCCTGAATCTACTCTATGTCGATCTACCAGAGTATCTCGAAATCTAAGATGGTATGGTTTTTCTAATAATCCTGCTAGATATTCTTCCACTTTATCTGATATTTCTATTCCATCTTGTTACTCACAAGCCTCCAAGAATGAATGTTGGCAAAAAGCCATACAGGACGAACTTCAAGCTCTTCATGACAATCATACATGGGAAATTCTTCCTTGCCCTCCAAATGTTAAGCCCATTGGATGTAAATGGGTTTATTTAGTCAAGTTTCGTTCTGATGGAACTCTGGATCGATATAAAGCCCGATTGATTGCTCTTAGCAATAAGTAAAAATACGGAGTGGACTATGAGGAGACCTTTGCTCCAGTTGCAAAAATGACTACCGTCCATACTATTATTGCAGTTGCTGCTTCTTAGGGTTGGCTTGTTCATCAAATGGATGTCAAAAATGCTTTTCTTTATGGTGATCTTAAAGAAGATATTTATATGACACTTCCACTGGATTTGACTTCCTCATCTTCCACACATGTGTGCAAGTTAAAAAGGTCTTTGTATGGACTAAAATAGGCCCCACGTGCCTGGTTTGACAAGTTTCAGTCTACCTTGCTTCAGTTCTCATTTGTGCAAAGTAAATATGACTGCTCTTTGTTCCTTCACAAGAGTTATGCTGGCTTTGTTCTCCTTCTTATTTATGTAGATGACATTGTTATCACTGGCACTAATACATTAATGATCCTCAATCTCCAATAATATCTTCAAACTTCTTTTAATATGAAGGATCTTGGTCCACTTACATATTTCTTAGGGCTGGAAGTTCACTATGATTGTTCTGGGATATTTTTGCATCAACACAAATATACTACAGATTTGATTATTTTGCATCAATCACAATATTACTTAGATTGATTACTTCTGCAGACCTTTCAAGATTCATCCCAGTAGATTACTCCTTTGAATTAAACATCAGTATATAGTCAAAGACGAGATCTTATTTCTCTCGATCCAATCTCTTTATCGCCAATTAATTGGCAAGTTTGAATTATCTGACTATTATACACTTACATATTTCTTAGGGCTGGAAGTTCACTATGATTGTTCTGGGATATTTTTGCATCAACACAAATATACTACAGATTTGATTACTTCTGCAGACCTTCAAGATTCATCCCCAGTAGATACTCCTTTGGAATTAAACATCAAGTATCATAGTCAAGACGAAGATCTTATTCCTGATCCATCTCTTTATCGGCAATTAATTGGCAGTTTGAATTATCTGACTATTATAAGGCCTGATATTTCTTTTGCAGTTCAATAAGTCAGTCAATTCATGAGTACTCCGCGTCACTTACATTTGGTGGCAATTTGTCGAATCATTCGCTATCTTCTTGGCACATCTTATCGGGGTTTATTCTTTCCTACTAGCTCTCCCGCACGCCTTGTTGCTTACAGTGATGCTGATTAGGCCAGTTGTCCAGACACTTGATGCTCTATAACTGGTTGGTGTATGTTTCTTGCCGATTCTTTGATATCTTGGAAAAGTAAGAAACAAGACGGTGTTTCAAAATCTTCTATTGAGTCTGAATATCGGGCTATGTCCGCTGCTTGCTCAGAGATTATTTGGTTACGTGGGTTACTTGCTGAAATTGGATTTCCTCAGCCTCATTCTACTCCTCTGCATGTTGATAACACTAATGCCATACAAATTGATACGAATCCAGTTTTTCATGAACGTACCAAACATATCGTAGTCGACTGTCATTCTATTCGAGAGGCCGTAGATACAGATGTCATTTCTCTTCCACATGTCTCCACTGCTCTTCAAATTGTTGATGTGTTCACAAAATCTATGACATGACAGCGTCATCAATTTCTTGTTGGCAAATTGATGCTTCTTGATCGCCCAACATCAATTTGAGGGGGGATGTTAGTATACTATTATAATTAAGGTTGACTATACTGTTGTAAGATAGCTATAAATGACCATCAATTAGGGAGCTAATTAAGGCCATAATTGTTAGCCATAATTAGGAGTCAATGGGAAAATTAAGGCTAACTATAATGTTGTAAGATAGCTGTAAATGACCATCAATTAGGGAGCTAATTAAGGCAGTAATTGTTAGCCATAATTAGGAGTCAATGGGCATCAATTAGGAAGGTAATTTAGGAATTTATTCCCAAATTTGTAAGATACTTCAGTTTATTTAAACCCAATCAGCTTGAAGGAATGACAAGCAAATTCTATTGAAATTATATTGAAATCCAGCAAGTTTGTCAGTAGACAGGTAAATTACATTGCTTCAACCATAACGAGGTCAGTGCCACTGGAAACTAGACTGAAAGAGCTTGCAACGGTACATCAAGGCCAAAATTGGAGCTGAAATAGGCCTTGAACTAATCGAACCGAATGAAAATCTGAATCGAACCAAAGAAGGCAGTGTCTCATATCAATTGCCTAAAAATTCTATATTTTGCCCCAATCCCACATTGCCCACATTTGAAACGCCCCACTAGTCTCCTTGCCTATAAATATCCCTCCTCCCCTCCCCTCCCCTTCCTTTTAATGGAGCAATATAAGTAACTTATTTAAGGGCCTTTGCTCCTAAAAAGGTGCTTGATCAAAAGAGGATTCGCATCTTGGTGGGAGTCCGTCAAGAACTCTTCGAGTTAAAGAATTTGGATACGTGGGAAGAAAAAATCATGAAAAACTGACGCTTGTGGGAAGAAAAAATTGTGAAACTATTGCCTTCGAGACAATGTTAAAGCACGCTACAAGAGGTAGACCTTGTATCTCCTTTAAGTTTAATATGCATGCTAGATTTAATATTTAATTAGGTTAATTTTAATTTAATGACTGCCTAGATTTAATATTTAATTATGTTAGTTTAAGTTTAATTAAATGCCTAGTTTAGATTTAATTTTTAATTAGGTTAGTTTAAATTTAATTAAATCCCTCGTTAGAATTAATTAGCCTAGATTTAAATGCATGATTATTTAGGTTTAATTAGTTTAGAATTAACTTAAATAATTGCATGATCACTTAGACTTAATTTATTAGGCTAGATTTCATTAATTAAACACATAGCTTTTTTTTTTTTTAATTGCATAAGATTAATTAAATTAATTTCCGTTTAGTTGGGAGTCCCCAATAGTTTAAGAGTTTTCATGTGCATTTTTAGAGTCCTTAAAGGATTCCCCAAGTTAAAATATTTTGGACTTGTGTTAGGGCTCAAAACTAAAACTTCGAGACGGAAAAAATCGAGCCTCCACCTCCTCCGCGACACCATAAAAGCACGCTTCAAGAGGTAAGTCTCACATCCCTTTTAGTTTTAATGCTTAGATTTAAATAGATTAGTTTTAATGGTTAATTAAGTTAGTTTAATTTAATTAAATGCCTAGGTTTAGATTTAACAAGCAAACCCAACTCACATTATGTTGCGGGCAGTACTGTATTTTCATTTCTTCCTTATCTATTTTATTAATATAAAATTACTTTTTTTTTAAAAAAAAACAATATTTCTGATTAATAATGAAATTTATTTTATGAATACATGTAAAATTATCATGAATAAATTTGTCATATTCACTCTAAAATTTTTTATATTTTTTAAACTTACAAACTCTTTTTATAAAAATGTAAAATTTAAATTTAGTGTATTCTATTTCATCAGGTTTTGTTATAAAAATTATTGAATTTTTAAAAAATTTACAACTCTAAATTTCTTTAATTCTATTGAAAGTAATATAATTTTTAAAAACTTATAAATTACAATTTACAAATTTCTCATAAATTTTTAGTTTTATAGTAACAAAAAAAAAGTTTAAGATAGTTAATATAAAACAATAATGATTTAAAATGTCTAAAATAATTTCTTTTTTCTTGTTATAATTACTATTATATGGTTGCAACATAATAAAGGAAAAAAGTTAACCAATTTTGTATTTATAGAATAAATAATAATGAAAGCAAGTTGGTTAAATTTGTAAATTTATTATCTAAAAATTTATAATTGTATATCCACAAAGTTTAATAACATAAATTCATATTCGGCTAATCACTTATATCAATTTTAAGATAGATAAATTTTTAAGAATAGAAAAATGTGATTAATTTATTAAAAGATTGTATGAAAAAAAGAGTACTTATAATAGAATAAATTTTTTACTTTTTAAAAAGATATTTGATATTTATAAATTAGAGCAATCTACTCAACTATAAGTGTTAATTATCCAATAACTTCACATTTATTTGTTTATCAATATTATATTTATTTACTTAATTAAAAAATTAAACAAAGTGAAAGTTAAAAAAATAAAGGTGTAATCCAACTCCAAAGAACTCAAGAACCACCGTCTCTTCAAGGTTATGCTTTCTTGGAATGCAAGTCGAGTGGTTACATTGTCATACACTTTACATGACAATGTAAGGGTAGAGAAGTCTTTACAAATTTACTGTCAAGTTCAAAGAAAGAGGGGTAAAATTGAAATATAATAAAAATAAAAAGGTTTGAACAGCACAACACTGTTCCTATGAACGATGAAATCTGATTGAAATTGTTCTTTCAATTCAATTACAAATATCTGCAGAGTATAAGAAAATAGATGAAGGATAAGTTCCTTTCAGAATGGTATTTGCTTCTTTCTAGTGTCTCTAACTAGCTGCAAAAATAAAGAATGATAACTAAAAATGGATTAGAAAAATGATTAAATGAAAATTAGAATCAAGAAGTAGAGAGCAAACAAATTTGAGTTATAATAAAAGAAGACAATATTTCTAAATAAGGCAATAACAGAGATAATCTTTGATAATGTAAGCCAGAATATTTAAAGAATCTGACTTGATAACATAATAACTCATACTATGTGCACTTGTGAATTTTGATTTTGAATTGTGATTTAAATGCTTAAAATTATAATGTAAGTGCCTTATGTTTAATAGGATTAAATCATATGATGACAATTATGGATAGGTGCTTATGTAAATCAAGGGAGCTATGTATATAATGCTTATGTAAAGCTTAGATGTAAAATGATTACTATGCCTATTTTAAGCTTAAATGTTTAAGAAATGAATACATGATATGATTTGGTGCTCATTTTGAATATTAGTGAATTATGAGTGCGGACTCTGCCATATGCCTTGAATGTTATGCATGCTTCAAATTCAAATGATGATATGATTATGTGTTGGTTTGTAAATTTCATGTTTTAGATTTATTTTGCCATCGCAATATTGGATGCATGAGATATGTAAGCATCATTGAATCTTATACTTAGCGCGTTGATATTTATCACGTGTAGGTTATAGACTCAGGAGCGTTATTTGGAGTCCAAATCTAGCTTCAGAGCCAAAGGCTTCATGTTAGTGGATTTAGCTTATTTTGTTTTAGTTCGTGCATCATATATGACATGTACATTTTGGAGATTGTATCTAATTAGAAATTTTTATATTCACTTAAGTCTTAAGAAGATTATATATATTATGACTTAGTATCTTTTATGATGAATGTATATTATATTACAGATTTCAGTTAAGTATGTTGTATGGAGATTATATAAGCCTTGATGTTGATTATGAATTGATATTTGATTATCTTGATAGAGATTTGGTTTATTGGAGTTGATGGATTGTTAAGATTGGGTTTGGAAGTGTTTTCTTATTTCACAGGTTCTCAATTAAGTCCAATTTTTAGAGGAAACTCTTGCAATTTTTCAACAGGATTTCTCAAATTATTTTCTAAGTAGAACCATGTGGATTTGCTAGACTTGTGAGACTCAAAATAAAAAGAAAAAATAATCCATATCTTTAGCATATCAGATTCAATTTTGTAGCTCAAAAAGGTGCTTCTGGCACAGGACATAGCATCCATTGGCTATTCCTCCAAAACCAAGCGGAGGGTGTTACAAAATAAGTGAAAATTTGAAGAACTGAGGCAGCTTGAAATAGCTTAATTTCTACATATAACTCTGGTGCTTTCTATTAAATTGGAACTTACAATTAAACATAATATTCATATTGCTCGTCTTCCCAAATTCCTCACAACCATTTCAGTTGGTCTATCGTATTAGCACCTATTTACGCCTGTAAAATCAAGCAAGATAATCATTTATAGTGAGAAAAAACTTATATTGTGAATACAAACTTGTGAGCTATGAAGCAGCTTGCAAAAATGGGCCCTTGTTGAGATGGTCACACTTATGGAGTTGTGGTCCTCTGATTCAATAGGCATAGTGGCAATGAGAGATGGAGGCAATAGAAAGAAAAAAAAAGAGATTTGGAATTGAAAGAAAGCTTTGTGTTAATAAACTTTGACACAGGGCATTTTGATTATGAAGGGTGTTCTTTTTTCTTTTTTTTTTTTTTTTTTATATGAAGCAGTTGCAAAAAAATGGGCCTTGTTGAGATGCGTCACACTATGGAGTTTGTGGTCGCTCTGATTCATATAGGCAATGAGCTTGGCAATGAAGCAGATTGGAGGCTTAATATGAATAGTAATTATAATAATAATGAGATTTGGTATATTGAATAGAAAGCTTTGGTTTTTAATAAACTTTTGATCTACATTGGTTGCATTTTTGATTATTGAAGGGTGTTCTTTTTTTCTTTTTTTTTTTTTTTTTTTTTTTTATTTGAAGCTTGAAGGGTTAGTTTGGATTTTTTTTTTTTTTTTTTTTTTTTTTGAAAGCTTGAAGGGTTAGTTGATTTTTTTTTTTTATTATTATTATTATTATTATTATTATTATGCAAATGACTTTTATAATACTTTTCGAAAGAATGACTAATATTATTATAATTAAAATTCCATGATTATAATATTATAAGAATACTAATAATAATTAAAATAGTTATAACGTATGATTATAACACTAATTACAATTAGAAAAGATATGATTATAATATAATAAAATACCAATAACAATGAAAATAATTATGTAAAATTATTATAATATTAGTTATAATTATTTCACTAGTTATTACAATATTAAATAAAAGCACACTTGGTTCCCTAAATTATATGTTAATTAATATTATCATCCCTCTATTTTTTGGAAATTATTATAATATCTTAAACTTTTGCTCGAACTCTATATCGGGTTTTTCCGTTTAAAAAATTAATACTTTCTCCGAAAGTGCGTATATTTTTTTTCTATAAAATATGTTCAACTAACGGTAAATTATTGACTTTTGGACGGAAGAATCCAATAGTGAAGTTAAAGCAAAAGTTAGAGACATTATAATAATTTCTCAAAAATAGAGAAATGAAAGTATTAATGATAATATAATTTAAGGATCCGAGTGTATTTTGCTCTACAATATATGCCTCTACAATATATATATATAATATTATATATATATATATATATATAGTGGTTCCTTCTCTATTTTTTTATAAATGGGATGCCAAGCGATAGGAGTTTTACATTCTCCTTGAGCTTTTTTTTTTTTTTTTCTACTTTTTTTTTTTTTTTTCTATCTTTTACATGTATTTTCAATTTTTTTTTGCTTTTATTTAATTTTTCTTTTTTGTTAATTTCCTCTTTACTCTCTTTATGATGCTTTTCTTCCATCTCTCTTGTTTAATAATATATATGGTGTTTTATTTTTGTAGTGTGTCTGTTCCTTTTGTGTAGATGTGATTCTTAGTTATTTGTGTTGACTCTTAATTATATTAATATATATAATTCTTAATTTTGTTGCATTTTATTGATGAGAAGTGAGTAGTTATTGATAAGAAGATGATATTTTATTTTATTTGCTGGTATGATTTTCAATTTGTTTCCTCATAATTAATTTAATTGATATGATATTTTTTGAAATTTTGATATTTTGTGCAAGCAAAGTTTAATGCATAATTTTAAAAAATAAACTAAGCAAGTTTAAGCAGTTGTTCAATGAAGAAGTCTATGTTTGGTATCAAAAACTTTAAGGTTTTTGAAAGCGTATGTCAATGTAAACCAGTTTTGAGTAGTTATAAAAATATTTTGTTGGTTACTTCAAGAAGATATTGTCAAGATTCTAATCAATGGATTCAATTTCTTACTTTAGAATCGATTGATTTCCAGATAAATGATAACATTGTCTTATAAAGTTTTTTTTTTTTTTTTTTTTAAAATGGTCTTATATTTTTTTTTTTTTTTTTTTTTTTAAACCATCGCTATCCGGACTTATTATTAGGGACGATTAAATCTAGTTCGAGGTTTAGTCATAGTTAAGACTCGCCCCTCACTGCAAGTGTATTTAGTGGGGATCGAACCCAAAAGCTCTTTTCATATGTTCAACCTGTGTTGCCAACTAAACCACAACCCATAGATTATAAGGTATTTTTTTTAAGTATGTAAGTTCATTATTTCATTTTTTTTAAGTATATAACATTGTCCCTTATTGTTTAAATTGTTGATCATGCTGAATCAAATTTAATTGTGTATAGATTTGAATTATAGTTTTATTAAATAGTTGTTCGTTAATTATTATTTGAATTTATTGAATAAATACAATGACTTTGTGATGGTTTCCTCGATTTGATATCATATTCTATGAAATATTCCTCGATTTGATATCAATATTCCTATGAAATATAATATAATATATGTATATACTATATATATAATATATATATATTATATATAGTATCCTATAAAAAAAACCTAGTGTAATCTTTATATCCTATAAAAAAACTAGTTATCTTTCCACCAATGTCATTTACAAGGAGAGAAATTAAACATATATATGATATATAAGTATTTATCAAAATTGTTATATATGAGGAAAGTAAAAATAAAAAAAGATATAAAGAATATGTATTGAAATTGAAAAATATGATTTAGTATTTTTGGATACTGTGGAGGGGGAGAGCCCAGAGAACAACAAATCCACTAACGAGTGTTAGTGTTAGTGTAGTTAATTCCTTAAGGATAGTGAACACACTATCATGACAATTTTCTATTTTTCACGGTCTGTATCTTTTATTTTCTAACAACAAGTGACTCCCAACATTGCAAGGAAGAGGAGTTGGGGAAGAAGGAACTGGAAAAAACATTCCTATTAGAGAACCAATCATGCACGGAATAGCTAACAAAGTCAGCAAGGGAAAGAGGGCCCCAGATAACTTCCCGAAATTGGCGCGAAAAATAACAATCACGCAGCAAATGCTCAATACATTCCACAGCTACTCCACATAAAGCATAAACAGCGTTAATTATTAACTTAATTATTTAATTGGCCAATTAAATGATTGGTTAGTTAAATTAAATAATTTATTTTAATAATCAATCAAAATATTTAAATGGTTATTAAAATAAAATTATTGGATAAATATTATTTACTGCATAAATAAATAATGTAGTAAAGTCTAATAATGGTTATTAAAATAAAATTATTGGATAAATATTATTTACTGCATAAATAAATAATGTAGTAAAGTCTAATAAAATTTAGCCAAGTGGAACAATTAAAGTGAATCTTGGTGAATAAGTCAAACATCTACATAAGCTAAGTGATGCAACAGCAGCCAACGAGAGTTTGTCAAGTTGACCAATCAAATTACATACTTGACAAGGGGCTTCTTTAAATCTCTATAAATAGGAGGCATCCCTTCACATATGAGACATGTACACACTCATATAGAGATAAAGACATAAAAAAAGCCTCAAAATTTTGTCGAACTCAAGATTACAAAAAGTTTCTCTCAAGTCCAAAGAATAAAAGCTCTTTCAACTTTAATTCAAGATCAAGTCTCTTCAACCCTTAAATCATCCAAAGTTCAGCGTCAAGTCTCTTCGACCGTTGAATCGTATTCAAGATCAAGTTGTTTCGACTCTTGAATTGTGTCCGTAACGACAAAGAGAAGAATCAGAGGATAATCTTCTTTGTAATAGGAGATTCCACACTAGAGATTGTATCCACATACGTTATAAAATACGATTTGTATTTTTGTATTTTTTTTCTTAATTTTCAAAAACAAATTTTACGCATACAAATTTCTGGCACGTCCAGTGGGACAATCTCTACCTCTCATCTCTTCACTTTGCAAATCTCGGAGTTTCGACAAATCAACCTAAACATTGAATGGCACTAAGAAAGATCACTGTCACCTCAAAAGCCGCACAAACTAGTGCTTCGAATTCTCTCAATGTCAGACCCACCACTGGCTCTAGTCCTAATGCAAATATCAAGAAAAAGTCCATTACTGAAATGTATGCAAAGACTACTTCTCTGCCTCAACAAGTTATTGTTGCTTTGCCAATTCTCGAGTCTGCTGAGAAAAGTGCTTCCCAAAAGCGATCAACTGCTTCAACAACAAACTCTTCTGATGTTATGCCTGTTATGATGATTGGAACTACATCAGCAAAAAAACTGGATGCTCTGAAGTTGCAACTGGAAGCTCCCAATCATGCTCTTTAGGAGAAAGATAGCGAAATTGCTTACCTCATAAACAGGTTAGATAGCATGGCTGGAAAAAGTAAGATGTCTGAAAAGGATAAATCTGCATCGAAGGGGTTTACACCACCAAAAGAGATGCCATCAAGGGAGATCCCAGAAAAGGGTGTCAAGCTTACTATCGATGGTTCGATCTCAACTGTTCAATTGAAGGAGTTGATTAAAGAAGCCCTGAAAGATCAGTTGGAGACTACGATGCAACCTTCTTACACCTACTCAAAGCCGTACACTTTGAGGATCGACATGATGAAGATGCCATCAAATTACCAACCTCCCAAGTTTTAACAATTTGATGGAAAGGGAAATCGAAGATAGCATGTAGCCGATTTTATGGAAACTTGTAACAATGCTGGCGCGAACGACGATCTGCTCATCAAAAAATTCATTCGAGTCCTTGAAAGGAAATGCCTTTGATTAGTACACAGATCTCAAGCCTGGCTCTATTGATAGCTGGGAACAACTCGAGCGTGAATTCCTCAATCGCTTCTACAGCACCAAACATGTAGTTAGTATGATTGAACTCACCGCTACTCGTCAGTGGAAGGAAGAATCTGTTATTGACTATATCGAAAGATGGAGAAGTCTCAGTTTGAATGAGAGAAGAATCTGTTTTGACTATGATGAACAGATGGAGAAGATGCTCAGTTGGAAATTTGCAAGGATCGGCTGTCAAAATCTCAGCAATTGATACATGTGCAGTCAAGGGCAATGGCCATTGGGAGCTTGCATATGATCTAAGGCAAGGGATCCAACTCATACCGTTTGAAGAGTTGGGGGCGAACTCAGGCTCATGGCATGGGGCTCAAGTGCGTTTGTGCATCAAGGGCATGCATTGGGGCTTGCACTATATCCTACAAGGGATCCAACCTCATACCTTTGAAGAGTTGGCAACTCAGGCTCATGACATGGAGCTCAGTATTTCTGATCATGGGAATCAAAATATCCCAGTTTAAGAACCAAGAAAAGGAAAAGATAAGTTGAGAGTGTGAAAACTCGCTAAAACACCTGTCAATTTAGAAAGTAAGCAGTCAATGGCTGTAACAACAATGCCAATCAAGTTACAGCCTAGGACTGAGAAGAAGCAGCATGTGAAGGGCACTCCTTTTCAGCCAATAGAAAGGAAAAAGGCTACTTTAACGGAGAGGCAGGAAAAGAGTTATCCTTTTTCTGATTCAGACGTTTCAAGCATGTTGGATGAACTGCTTAAAGCTAAACTAATTCAATTGCCAGAGATGAAGTGCCCGGAGGAAGCAAATCGAGTGGTTGATCTAAATTACTGCAAGTATCATAGGCTTTTTAGCTATTCAGTTGGAAAGTGATTTGCTTGAAAGACAAAATCATGGAGTTGCAAAAGAATGGTGTTATCACTTTTGATGAGGAGGAAGCGACTACCAATTTGATAATAATAGTGGTTGATGAATCGTTGATCTCCACAAGAAAAGAAATAATAAGGTTTGGCTCTTTGGACCTAGTTCAAGTTGAGGTGTCTATTCTAAACCAAACTTCTTTGCCAAATGAATTCAGCTTGTTACAAGGAGATGGGAGCATTGCTGGGGGCAACGAGCTTATTAGGAATCAATTTGAAGATGAAGGATGGACTTTGGTTACTCGCAAAAGAAGTAAAAGGAGAAACCCACTTCCATCCAAGGAGACTTCAAAGAGGAATAAGGTGTTGAAGAAGCTTGTCAAGTCACATGACTGGCTTCCTTGAAGATTCAATCAAAGTCTCAAAAGCCGAAAAAGATCTTCGAATCACAGGTAGAAGATTGCATAAAATAGAAGCCTAGGCAACCAATTACTTTAGTGGAATACATGCCAAAGAAGCTAATGGGTGCTAAGTTGTCTTTTCCATGCTGTCATGTTGAAGGAGAGCTAAAAGAAGATAGCGATTAGGAGACTCAAGAAGAAAAGGCCTACTACACAATTGTGGAAAAGATAATCTTTACTAATGAAGATCGGGTGCTTGTTGATAAGCCTCATAATCGTTCTTTGTTTGTTACAGGTTATATCTGTGAAAGAAAGGTAAATCGAATCTTGGTTGATCTAGGTTTAGCCATTAACATTATGCCTCTCAAGACCTTCAAGGAACTTGGCATACCTATGGATGACCTGAAACAAAGTTGATTAATGATACATGGCTTCAACCAGAATGGGCAAAAGGCTATTGATAGAATTCAACTTCAGTTGCATATTGACAAGATGGAGTCAAGTGTTCTTCTTCATGTGATTAACGCAAGAACAACTTACAATATACTGTTGGGGTGTCGGTGGATTCATGGAAATAAAGTGTTGCCCTTGACTGACTATTAATGTTTCAAATATTCAAAAGATGGAAAAGTGAGAACAATCATAGCTGATTTGAAGCCACTGACTAAAGCTGAATCATATTTCACTGATGCAAAGATCTACTTTGAAGAATTTTCAATTTAGAAAATTCAACCAGCTATTGAAGATGTTGATGTGAGGGCTCTCGCAATAAGATTAAAGAAGGGGAATCTTCCTCAATAAAAGAAAGCAAGGAGGATGCCTTAGCAAAGACAAGTCAAACACTTGCTAAAATAATAAAGCTTCATTTTGTACATGTCTCCAAAGGCAAAGAAGATTAATCTTCTTCCTCAAATCCAGAAGATATCATACAAGGCTTGAAAGATTTGACTTTACTAGTCACTAGTCTTGTTTCCCCTAAGGTTTTCAAGTCGACGTTGAAAGGTTTTACAAGGCCTTCCAAGAGCTCGATAGTTGATCTTGGAGCATTGCCAGCCAAAAGAGCAAGTGGTTTTGACCCTAATGCTTATAAACTATTGCTAAATCTAGGTGTAGTTCTACTGATGCGGTCAAATTGACGAAGGATTTCAAGAATGGTGATAGTGACCAATCATCACTTGGGATTCGCAAAGTATGGAAGGAGAAGAATATTATTGATAAAGAGTCTAAAGTTGGCCTGGGATATCAAGCTCCTGCTCCGTTACACTTGAAAATCAGAAGAGAAACCTTTAATTATATTTCTATTGAAGAAATAGAAGAGACAAAAAATGAGGTTTCAAGACCTTCTGTTTTCAATCGATTAGGAGTTTCTTTAAATCGCATTTCAATCTTCGATTGAATTGGAACTCCACAAGGTACAGGCATCGAGAAAAGTAGAACCTCCATCCACTAAAGACTTAGGATTTGAAAGCCAAGTAAAGAAAAGAAGAACAAAAAGAAGCAGCCTACTATTACTATAGATTGTATTGACATGCACAGCAAAATCCCCTCCCGAATGAAAAGAAAAACTGATTGGGTGGTGACTACGAGATTCACATTAAAGGCAAACCATATACTGTGGTTATAACTGGCCAAGTCTCTATTCAACCTAAGGAAGAAGAAATGGACGTAGAGATGGTTGGCCATATTACTTTTGAATACATGGATCAAGACCAAACTCTTATTAAGGAAAATGCTGAGGATGCTCATTTTGCATTGGAAGAGGGAAATAAAGCTATAGTTGATGAGTTGAAAGAAGTCACTCTCGAAATAATGGAAGAGCCTTGCCCAATTTTCCTTAATGCAAATTTATTGACTGAGGAAATGGAGTGTGTTAAATTGCTTCGAGAGTATCGAGATGTCTTTGCATGGTCCTATAAAGAGATGTCGGGATTGGATCCTAAGGTAGCAGTCCACAACTTAGCAGCCAAACTTAGGGTGAAGCCAGTAAAACAAGCTCAAAGGCGATTCCGTCCCAAATTAATTCCACAAATAGAAGCTAAAGTCAATAAACTCATTGATGTCGATTTCATAAGGGAATTCAAGTATCCTACTTAGATCTCAAACATTGTTCCTGTCAAAAAGAAAAATATACAATTAAGAATTTGTGTAGATTTTTGAGACCTAAACAATGTATGTCCAAAAGATGGCTTTCCACTTCCCATCATTTAAATTATGGTGGATGCCACAACTAGTTATGAACGACTTTCCTTCATGGATGGTTCGTCTGGCTACAATCAAATCCCAATGGCTACTAAAGATGTAGAAGCGGCATCATTTTAAACACCAAAGGTATATATTACTACACAGTTATGCCCTTTGGATTGAAGAACGCTGGTGCTACTTATCAACGGGCAATGCAAAAGATCTTTGATGATATGCTCCACAAAAATGTTGAGTGCTATGTTGATGATCTAGTTGTAAAGTCAAAGAAAACAATTGACCACATCTATGATCTTCGACAAGTATTTCAACGTTTACGTAAATTCCAACTGAAGATGAATCCTCTAAAATGTGTATTTGGAGTCTCGTCATGAAAGTTTTTAGGGTTCATTGTGAGACACCGAGGTATTGAGATTGATCAGTCAAAAATTGATGTAATCCTCAAAATGCCAGAACCTCGCGACATTCATTAACTCAAAAGCCTGCAAGGGAAATTGGCATTTAACATATTATTTCTACCAGATATAACCTTGTTAAGACATTTAAAAATAGATGATATGTATGATGTGCTTATTTGTAGACCTAAAACAGACTAGTCAATGCTCGCATTTTTATACAAGAATATTAGTAGCTATGCACTCTATCTTTTCCATACATATTAAATTTTGGTGGTAGTTTGTGTACCGAATACTGAGTTGAGGGTGAATTTATCGCTTTCTCTCTTGAGCTACTTCCGTGAATCTGGCGTTATCGTCTTCTTCGTGCTACTAATAAAAATTATAACCTGGCTTTAACACTAAAATGATGTACGAAAGCGAGCGCAACTATGTGTTAAAACACAAAGGTATGTACAACATTTATAGTAACATATCATACGCAGATTCTTTAGGTGCATCTATGTGGATTGTACAAGTAACGCTAGGTGTAGATCGGGTTACTTATCGAGACGGCTCAAGGGCATAAATGCTAATTTTTGATGATGATTGTACTCGACAAAATGTTTGTGTGCGCTCACAATGTGTTCGAAGATCTCCTGTTTGATTGTATTCGGTAGTTCGTATATGTAAAGAGAAACACTATTGAGCCACATATAAGAATTGAATCTTCGCAAAAGGATAGCAATTCAGTTTCATTTCAGACTCGTTGATAACGTAAATTCGCTTCATACTGAAGATGAATCACTCCTTATAAATCCTGCTTGTAAATATTGGTCAGTCTTCGGATCGTGTGATGAGTAAGTGGGTGTTTAATGGCGTTTCTATTTGCTTCGCTATATTCGCCCGGAGCTATTTGGAGATTGATTCAGTCAAAATTGATGTAAATCACTCAAGATTGATCAGTCAAAAATTGATGTAATCCTCAAAATGCCAGAACCTCGCGACATTCATTAACTCAAAAGCCTGCAAGGGAAATTGGCATACATTCGAAGGTTGATTTCAAATCTAGCCGGTCAATGTCAGCCGTTCAGTTGACTAATGAAAAAGGGTGTTCCTTTTGAATGGGATAAAGTATGTAGCAATGCTTTTAAAAGCATTAAGTCATACTTGACGAATCCACATGTTCTTAGAGTCTCGATACAAGGGCGTCCCCTCATCTTGTATATTGCTGCTCAAGATTGCTCTTTGGGAGTACTATTAGCACAAGAAAATGATGAAGGAAAGGAGAATGATGTTGTATTATCTCAGCTGAACACTAACTGGTGCTGAGTTGAACTATTCACCAATTGAGAAGATGTGTTTAGCACTAATGTTTGCTATAAAGAAACTGAGACATTACTTGCAAGCCCTTGCCGATTTTCTTGCAAATCATCCTATTCCTGATGATTGTAAGTTCTTTGAAGAGTTACTGGAGGAAGAAGTTTTCCTTGTTGAATTTCCATAACCTTGAAGAATGTTCTTTGATGGTAAATCAAGTTAGATGGGTGTAGGAGCTAGAGTTGTTTCCACTCTAGAAGGGGAAATCTTACCTTTTGCGTTCAACTTAGTCGAAAGTTGCTCAAATAATGTTGCAGAATATTAGGCTTTGATACTTGGCCTAAAAATGGCGATTGACATGGAGATATCTAACTTGATGATATTTGGAGATTCGAAGTTGGTTATCAATCAAGTACTCTCCTTATATGAAGTAAGAAAGCAAGAGTTGTTGCCTTACTTCAACTATGTTGCTAAGGTTCTCTCTCAGTTTGACAGTACTTCCATTGAGCACATGTTACGAAAAGAAAATCGCCAAGCTGATTCTTTAGCAAATTTGGCATCAACTCTAGCATTGCTAGATGCAGAAGCAAAGGTGCCAGTATGTAAAAAATGGGTAGTATCACTTACGTTGGATGTTGAACTCAAAGAGGTGGATGTTGTCTCCGTTTATGAAATTGATAAAGAAGATTGGTGACAACCTCTTGTTAATTATCTGGAGCATGGAAAATTGCCAGATGATCCAAGGAAGAAAGCTGAAATAAGACGTCGTGCTTCTCGCTTCATAAACTTCAAAGGTACACTTTATCGTCGCTCTTTTGATTAAGTCTTTCTATGTTGCCTTGGAGAGGAAGAAGCTACCAAAGCTTTAGAAGGAGCACATTCAGGTATTTGTGATGCACATCAATCTGGGCCAAAGTTGCACTTTCAGATTAAAAGGATGGGGTACTATTGGCCTACAATGGTAACGGATTGCATGCATTATGCCAAAAGATGTCAAGAGTGTCAATTACATGTAAACTTAATTTATCAACCGACTGAACCACTTCACCCAATAGTAGCATCATAGCCTTTCGAAGCTTAGGGATTGGATGTTGTAGGACTACTTCCAAAAAGTTCAAGTGGCCACCTATACATTCTTGCTGCTACTGATTATTTCTCAAAATGGGTTGAAGCTACTCCATACAAAGAAATCAAGAAGGAGACTATAGTGAGCTTTATTAGAACAAACATCATTTATCATTTTGGTATGCCTCGATACATTATAACTGATAATAGAAGGGAGTTCTATAATAAAGCCATGGACAAATTATATGAGCAATTCAAATTTAAGCAATATTTTTGGTATGCCTCGATACATTATAACTGATAATAGAAGGGAGTTCTATAATAAAGCCATGGACAAATTATATGAGCAATTCAAATTTAAGCAATATAATTTGTCCATATACAATGCACCAGCAAACGGGCTTGCAGAGGCATTCAATAAGACTATGGGCAACTTCTCAAGAAGATAGTCAATCAGTCAAAAAAGGACTAGCATGAAAGACTAGGGGAAGCCTAATGGGCCTATCGAACTACATATAGAACATCAACTCAAGCAACTCTATATTCGCTTGTTTATAGTGTAGAAGTTGTTCTTCCTCTCGAATAACAAATTCCATCCTTGAGAATTGTCATTCAAGAACGTCTCTCTAATGAAGACAATGCTCGGCTTCGCCTACAAGAGTTAGAAGCACCGGATGAAAAATGACTTGAAGCGCAACAACGTTTAAAGTGTTATCAAGCTCGAATGTGCAAAGATTTTAACAAGAAGGTGTGAATCCGCTCGTTTCATGTTGGCAATCTAGTTCTAGCAGTAAGAAGACCAATAATCATGTCACGACGTATGGGCAATAAGTTCCTCCAAAACTAGGAAGGACCATATGTAGTTCAAGAAGTCTATTCAAACGGAGCGTACAAGATAATTGATCAAGATGGAGTGCGAATCGGGCTAATCAACGGCAAGTTTTTGAAGAGATACTGAGCCTAGAAGCTCGATAGTGCTCCTGGCTTGCACGAGCTAAAACCGTGAACGGCTAATAAAAAATCAAAAAAAAAATCTTGTAGTTGAACTACGTTATGACTTTATCCTTCCAAAAGAAGGTACATAGTCAGCTTAATATTACACTGAGTTCAGTCACATAAAAAATCTCAAAAAAAAAAAAAAAAAGATTTAGTTGAACTACGTTATGACTTGATCCTTCTAAAAGAATACATGTAGGCAGCTTAGTATTTTATTAAGTATAGTCGCATGCAAAAAAAAAAAAAAAAAATTGAGAAAGAAAAAAAAAAAAAAAAAAAAAGATTGAGAAAAAGGGATGAGTATGATAAGTAATTAATGAAATCAAATTTTATTAATAACTGAAGAATTTGATTACATTAAAAAAAAAAAGAATGAAAAAGCAAAGTCTAAAAAAAAAAGAAGAAACAAAAAGCAGAAGCTTCTACGGATTCCATTCAAGCTGCTCCAACTCATTGCATTTATCAGAAAGTAGCTTTTGCAACTTAGAAAGAGTTACTCATCCTCTGCATTGTGGATTGGCATAGCTTCAACTTTGGATATTTTCTTATGAACTTTTGAAACCATGCTTTGTTTCTCCAAGACATCACTTTTCATCCCTTCTAAGGTGGATTTAAGTATTTTCTTCCTTGAAGTCATTCTTGCTAGTTCTTCCTCCATTTTGATAAGTTCATCCTCTATAAATGAAGAATTGGCAATGGCTTCTTTCTCAAGACTCAAAGAATCATCCAGCTCCCCTCTTAACTTCTTTAATTTCTATAGCTGAAATTTAAATGAAACGCTTGAAGAAAAAGATGATTTTAGCTGCAAGAAATCATTTGCAAGTTGAAGGTAGCCTGCGAATTGCTCTCTTAAGATAGTGGGATCAAATCCTTCTCCTTTTTCAATACCATCAAAAATTATATGAGCTTGTTCAGCAAGAGAGGGAACATATGATGTAGAAGTTCGACCAATTTTAGCTCTTAACACTTTCCATGCCATTACTGAAACTTTACAGCAATAGTCGGTCATAAAATTATTATCGCAAAATGCAGACATTTCAGAAGTAACATGGCAACTTGCTTTCTTTGTTTGATGAGCATCTTGTTGTTTTCCCTCATAATGACTAGTGCTAAACTCTTTCAAAGGAGGATTCCCATCAAGATCCTTCGAAGTAATTAAAGGGAGGTCGTAAGAAGTTGGCCCAAGTATATAACTCATGCTATCTAAAGGCAATGCACAAGGTCCATCATCATAATTCACATCATTGAAGCCCAACTACAGTAAGAAATTTGTAGAGTGAAGTTCAAAAGCGTGAAGTTAAAAAAAAGGAAGAAGAAGAAAAAAAATTTAAAAAAAAAAAAAAGCAAAAGCTTATCGGGTCATCAAGATCATAAAATTGTTGTGCTGATGAAGCCTAATTATGTCGCTTTACTTTCTTCTAACAACGATCAGAATCATTCTTCTCTTCATTTGAAGGAGATACATTAAACATATCTCTTCTAGAATGCTTTTGACTAGAGTAGGAATTCAATGTGTCTTTAACTACCTCTAATTGATTAGGAGTTGTTGCAGGAATTCAATGTGTCTTTAACTACCTCTAATTGATTAGGAGTTGTTGCAACTTGAATTGGGATGTCATTATTTGAAGGATTTGATTCATCACTAGCTTCTATAAAAGAGTCTTTCTTTGTGAAAGTGCTAGTTACCTTTTCTTTAAAAGGAGTAGTAGCTACTTGTGATTTTATCCTCAACTTAATTAGTGCTTCTCTCTTATCTTTCTCAACGATAGATTCTTGGAGAGGATTTAAAGGGACACGTCCACCTTTTTTAACATTTGAATTCTTAAAATGAGAAGGCTTTGAAGATTTCAATAATTTTGGCATTTGTCTTAAATTCGGCATCTCATCTTAAGGAAAAGCTTTAGACCATTCTGCTTTCCACTAATCCTTGTAGGCTTCAGTACATGAAAAGCGACCATCAAGTTTCACTGGAGGAATAGTTAGTTTAGCACCACTAGCTAGATGAATACAAGATTTCTAAAGCTGTATGACTATCTCCAAAGATACTCTTGAAAAAGACATGTCCACGTTACCAGGAAGATTTTGGTAATAACCCAGCTGTCCACTAAATCTATGAGGACTGTATGACTGAATGATGTATTGGTTCTTATAGCGTAAAGTCAAGAAGCTTGAACGAAGATTGATGAAGTGTTCCACTTGATATAAAGACAACTTACCATTATCCTCCAAAAGGAAGTCTTTCTTCATGATACAAAATAAGCTTTCCTTTCCATAAAAAGTTTTAGTGACTTGGCCATTCGTTGTCCACTATAAGAAGTCATTTTAGTATCTCCGTCAACATCATGCGTAAAGTGCGTGTCAAAACAGTTAGTTAACCAAGCATAAATATAATGGAAAGGTAATGGAACTTCACACCTCTTCAAAGTTGTAGTAGTGGAAATTGCTCGAAGAACTCTATAAATGCTTGCTAAAACAGGAATAGCCAAAGAAAAGATTTCGCTAGATGCGATCGTAATTGCGACTTTGAAGGTACTTGGACGAATAAGATTCGCTGGATCATGTGGAAGTACAAACTCGCATAACCAACAAGAAATCAAAGCATCCAAGTAAACTTCTTCCCGTATATGATCTTCTATATTTACAATTTCAAAAGGCTTTTGCCAATTTGCATCCTGCGGTAATTTGTTGCCAATAACACCTGAAGGATTAAAATTCTTCTAGGGAGGAGCAGTTCTTTTGGTATAGTCCTTTTCAGCAGGCTCAGGATATCTAACAGAATAGCGGAACCAAAAGTTAACCCAGTTGGGAACATTTAATTCGAAGTTGTTGTCAACCCATTTGGCATTTTTGTAGTATGCATAGAACATGTATTTGCAGCTTCGTGGTAAGAAGGGAGTTCCACCTCCATCGACTCCAGTAAGATCTATAGCTGAAGGGATCATTCATCATAAAATGAACCATAGATTGGAAGTCCTCCTAGGAACTTCAAATCCAAAAGAGAAATTGACTCTTCTCCAGCTGGGAGGAAAAGAGTATTTGTTAAAGCACTCCAATGTTCACAGAAACGATGAATGATGTTGGGGAAGCGATCATAAGTGAACAGTGATATGAATAAAGCATGATACGCCTTGGCTTTCAAAAGTAATTGCTTATTACTTGCCAACACATCTTCAAGCCACTCCCAATAGTGTTCGACGAAGGAAAATTCACCAACAAATTTGAAAGAAGGATGTCAAGAAACTTCATTGTTGTGGATGCGATTCTCAAAAGTGAAAGATTATTTGGAGTTTGAAGCGAGTGAAGTGAAGATTGTTTGAAGCGAGTGAAGTGAAGATTGCGACAAACAACATAGGACACGCTTAACTACTTCATGTGAAAGTTGGAATTCGCATGTACGTTCGATAATCCAATCCATAAGATAAGGAGGGTCTATTTTGCTTGGTGCATTAGCTCCAAAATATTCATCAGTAGATCTTTGAATCCAAGATTTGAATCCTCTTCATCGTCGCAAAAACTTTCATTCATGGAATTTTGCGCGAAGTCAGAAGGTCAATTATGCGAATCATTTTGGTGAATTCTCAAAAGCAGTTGAATAACTAAAAACAGAAAGAAGAATCAAAAGAGGGCTTGCTAAAAAAAATCAATTATTACAGGTCGATAGTGAAAATAATTCATATGAATTTAGAAAAGATCAAACCAAGTCAAATTCATGTGATCAATTCTATTCAAACCAAATTAAATTCTCTAGTTGCTGATCATCAATTAAATCATGCAAACACGTGGGGTTACTATCCATGGACAACAATTAAGAATTTTCAAAAAAAAAAAAAAAAAAAAAAAAAGAAAAAAAAAAAAAAAAAAAAAGAAAAAAAAAGAAAATTCAACTAAGCTTAATTAAATTACATGCACAAGTAATTCATGGGCCAAGATTGATTGTGCGCCATAGTTTGATGCAATAGACAAAGAAAAGAATGGCTTCATCAAGCAAGGTAAAAAGCAAAAAAAATAAAAAAATAAAAAATAAAAAATAAAAAACGCAAAAAGAGGGCCTGACTATGCAATTAATATTGGTCATATTAAGTCGATTCGTGTTGGCTTCATCATGTTAACAGTGCAAAGGCTAAAATGTTGGATTGTTTGGTCATATATGTTGAAACATGTAAGCATCAACGTATATGAATATATATAATCGTCAAGGTTGAAATTTGATATTGGCAATCATAAGCCACTTGTCATTATTATTGATTAAAAAGAAAAAGAAAGAACAAGGTGTCAGATTGGAATTGGTTGTTAAAGCAAGTTATGGATGTCGGCCACAATGCATTCATATGCTAAAAATTTTTATAGCATTAACTTGGCATATGTATGTGTAAACTAATAAAAGCATGAAAGTTAAGAACGAAGAGGATGTGAAGTGGGTGGCGCAGGGACATCGTCAGTTATTCTTTTTCATGGAGATAGTGCCGGGTCAATTTTTATTGCTAAATGAAAAGAGACATACCTGGACACTATGACGAAAGGAGGAGCTCAGCAGATCGATTGCTTCAATTTAACGTAAAAAAATAAAATATCAAGCAAAGGTTCCTTTTATATAGTTTGTCGATCCTAAATTCAATAAGTATTAAATCTCCAACTTTGAGTTCAACGAGGAAAAAATCTTCAATTAAATTTTCAAATTAAAATTCAACAAGGATTTAAATTTTCAACTCCAAAATCATCAAGAATTTAATCTCTTGAAGGATAAGAACTTAAAAAATTAGAAAATTCTAATTATAAAAAAAAAAAAATTAGAGTTTCACTATTTGGGCTAAAAAAATTTTATTAGCCTATTAAACTGGAGTTGCTAAATTTTTTTTAACTTGAAAATTCAAGTTAAAAAAAATAGCTCATTAAATTAGGCCATGTAAAAAAAATAATAAAATTCATGCCATAAAAAAGAGGGGCATGAGTTAAATAAAAAAATTTTCTCCAAATTTTCGTGACCCGATCAAATGAATTCTTGAACTAGTTTTGAGAGGGCATCTGTAGATACCAAAATTTTATTAAATTAATTATTTAATTAGACAATTAAATTATTGATTAGTTAAATTAAATAATTTATTTAATAATCAATCAAAATATTTAATTGGTTATTAAAATAATATTACTAGATAAATATTATTTCCTGCATAAATAAATAATGTAGTAAAGTCAATAAAAATTGGCCAAGTGGACCAATTAAATTGAATCTTAGCGAATAAGTCAGACGTCTACATAAGCTAAGTGATGCAGCAGCAGCCAATGAGTGATTGCTAAGTGGACCAATTAAATTACATACTTGGCAATGGGACTTCCTCAAATCTCTATAAATAGGAGCCATCTCTTCACATACGAGACATATACACACTCATATAGAGAGATGACAAAAAAGAAGTCTAAAGTTCATTCAACTTCAATTCCAGATCAAGTTTTTTCGACCCTTGAATCATCCAAAGTTCATTCAACATCAATTCAACGTTAAGTCTCTTCGACCGTTGAATCTTATTCAAGATCAAGTCGTTTTGACCCTTGAATCATATCCGCAATGACAAAGAGAAAAACCACAGGATAATCTTCTTTGTAATAAGAGATTCCACATTAGAGATTGTATCCACTTACTTTATAAAATATGATTTGTATTTTTGTATTTTTTATTTCTTAAATTTCAGGAACAAATTTTACTCACACAGTAGCAAATCCTCGTCGCACCCATTTTTGATTAGTGAGAATTCGTTGCTGTAAAACAAGCCACAAGAAGCAGCAGACATGCTAGGGAACTTCAAGCCTCCAACCAATATGCCAAACGGCAAGGTGCCTAATAGAATCAGGTTCGATGATCATGACATAGGCCGACTTAACAGTAAAGGATCCATTAGAAGTGCCTCACCAAGCTAGCCTGTCCATGGCATGGACATCATCAATAAGAGAGACAGATTCAAGAAGGGCACATTGCTCCTTAGGAAGAAAAGTACCGAGCAAATCCCAATTCCAACCATTCAAGCCCCAGAAAAAAGAAACAAGAAGATGTTCCAAATGAGAAGGAATATTGCTCATCACATAATTCTTCAAAGGCCCATGACCCACCTATGAATCTTCCTAGAAGTCAATAAACATCCCATTACAAACCTTGTAGACCCCATGCTACAAAATATAGCTGCTATTAATAATACCTCTCCAAATAATCGAAGAACCAGATTTCAGGCAAAGGCATCCAAAGATGATCTGCCACCCATATATTTATGGTAAAGAACATCAATCCAAAACACTTTATCATCAGCAATAATACGCCAGCCACATTTAGCAAGGAAGGCATCATTCATAGCTGATAGCTTTTAGGGTTAAAAAGAATTCTTTTTTCATACTTTTCAATCTGTGAATTACAAAGTTTATATACACAACATATGTTTATTATAGAATATTTACAATAATTGCGTTTGATCCTTTCCTTATTTGCTTGATCCAATTTCCTTATTTTTCTGATTCTGATCCTTTCCTTATTTGTTCCTTATTTGCTTGATTCTGATCCTTTCCTTATTTGTTTGCTCCGATCCTTTCCTTATTTGTTTGATCCAATTTCCTTATTTTTCTGATTCTGATTGATTTCCTTATTCTTACACTCCCCCTCAAATTGGTTCATAGGGTCTCCGACACCCAACTTGACTAATGCTTGATTGAAGATCTTTCCTGAAACTGGTTTGATGAGTATATCTGCCAACTGCTCCTTAGACCGAACAAATGGCAAACAAATGCTTTCATCTTCAAGTTTCTCCTTGATAAAGTGTTTGTCAACTTCCACATGTTTGGTCCTATCATGTTGTACTGGATTTTCAGAAATGCTTATAGCTGCTCTATTATCACACAACAGTTTGCAGGGCCTTCGTGGAGGGAAACCTAACTTTGTCAATAAGTTCTTCAACCAGAGAACTTCGGCTAAACCCCATGCAATCCCTCGAAACTCTACACCAGCACTGGAGAGAGCTACCACCTTCTACTTTTTACTTCTCCAGGTGACCAAGTTACCGCCAACAAGAGTGAAGTACCCTGATGTCGATCTCCTGTCAATCGGATTCCCTGCTCAATCAGCATCAGTGTAGGCTTGTATTTCTTGAATAAACACTCCTTCATACGCCGGTGTTCCTTTCAGATATTTGACAATCTGAGGTGCTGGCTTTCCATGTGGTCAACCTGTGGCTTGTGCATAAATTGATTAACTACCCCAACTGCATAACCAATGTCAGGTCTAGTATGTGAGAGATAAATTAAGTTCCTAACTAGCCTTTGATACTGGCCACAATCAGCTAACTCAGCTCCTCCAGTGATCTTGAGCCCATGATTGACTATCATTGGGTTTCAACCGGCTTGCAATCCATTAATCCTGCCTCTATGAGAAGGTCAAGTATATATTTTCTTTGTGAGATGAAAATTCCCCCTTTTGACCTCAAGACTTCAATGCCTAGAAAATATTTTAATCTCCCAAGATCTTTCATTTCAAATTCTTCAAAGAGTCTCTCTCTCAATGATGTTATTTCCTCTGTGTCATCTCCTGTGATAATCTTATCATCCATATATATAATGAGGCAAGTTAATAGCTCTCCTTTCTTTTTTATAAAGAGTGTATGGTCAGAATTACTTTGACAGTATCCATATCTTTTCATGGCCATAGTAAATCTCCCAAACCAGGCCCTTGGAGACTGTTTGAGCCCATATAATGCCTTTTTCAGTCTACATCCTTCAGCTTAACCCCTTTGTAAAAAACCTGGAAAGCTTCCATATAACTTCTACTTCTTCTTCTAGGTCACCATGTAAGAAGGCATTTTTCACATCGAACTGATGTAGTGGCCAATCAAGATTTGCAGCTAATGAGAACAGCACACGTATCGCATCTATCTTGGCCACAGGAGAGAATGTTTCGGAGTAATCTATGCTATAAGTCTGTGTGTACCCTTTGGCAACAAGTCTAGCCTCATAACTTTCAATGGTTCCATCTGCACGATGCTTTGTTGTAAAGACCCATTTACAACCAACTGGCCTTTTTCCTTCTGGTAACCTGCATTTCTCCCAAGTATCATTTTTCTCCAGTGCATCAACTTCAACTTGCATAGCTTGTCTCCACTATTGTCTGTTCTAGGCTTCTTCAACAGTTCTTGGAATATCCTCCGAATATATTGACATTTCAAAGGCCTTTGCAGATTCAGATAAGCTCCCCCTAACTAAGTTTGCCATTGGATGTCTTGAATTTTAAGGCTCATAATTAGGTTCATACCTCTTTGGTGGCACTCCCGATTGCTTCTTGGTGGAAGAACATACCTCTCAGTTCTTGGTACCTCTTGGGCTGTCAAATTAGTCATTTCACCAGCAGGTACATCTAAAGGAGCCTCAAGAGTAAAGTAACTAACCTCAGGAATATCGGTTGGAGGGGATTCAACATGATCTGATGTAATGGACTGTTCCATTTTATCAGAAGTAGATCCGATGATCTCACCTACTTGCTCTGTTGGGACAGTTTCAGGTAGTATTGGACTATGTAACCAACTTAGTGGACATTTCTAGAACTCTCCCCCTGATCACTAGGTTGGTTGTGAAAATAGTAATCAGTTTCAAGAAAGTCACAGTCCATTAAGTCACAGTCCATTGTGGTATACATATGACCAGATTGAGGATCAAAATCACCGATATCCTTTTGTATGAATCCCATAGCCAACAAAAACACACTTAACAGCAAATGGGTCAAGCTTGGTGGGACTAACTTTTAGGAGATGAACATAGACTGTACTACCAAAAACTCTTGGAGGTAGAGTTAGGACAGGAGGTATGCTGGTGTATTGAGCCAAGGTGGATATGGGTGTTTTCATGTGGAGAATTTTGGTAGGTAAACGGTTCATAAGATAAGTTGTCGTAGCAATAGCTTCAGGCCAATAATACTTAGGTACTTTGGATTCAATCATCAGGGCTCGGGTGATTTCTAGGAGTATCCAATTTTTTCTTTTGGCACTCCGTTTTGCTGTGGTGTGTGTTGGCAAGAGGTTTGGTGTATAAGTCCATTGTTCCAAAAAAAGGTTTGCATTTTTTGGTTTACATACCCCCCATTGTCAGAACGAAGGATTTTTATTTGTTTTTGAAATTGGGTGTGAATTAAGATGTAAAAAAAAACAAACTTATCAAAAACCTCAGACTTATGTTTCAGAAAGAAGACCCAAGTCATTCTTGTGCAATCATCAATAAATAGAAGGAAATAAGAAAAACCATTTTTACTAATGAAAAGTTGGTTGGACCCCACACATCATAATGTACTAATGAAAAAGGGATATCAGTTCTAGTGTCATTAGGATCGAAAACTTGTCTACGACTCTTTGCCAAGATACAGGTATCACAAGACAACTGATTTTTATGAGAAAAAAATTGAGGAAATAAGTGTTTGAGGTACCCTAAGGAAGGGTGACCCAATCGTCGATGCCACAGCCAAGCCTGTCTATCCACCGTCCCATGAGCAAGCATTGCGGTACTTTGTTGGTTCACTTCATCAACATAGTAAAGCTTCATCAAACATATAAATCCATGTCTTTCTAGTACACGCCCAATGATCCTTCCCCGTCCGAATATCCTGGCAAAATGAAAAAGTAAAATACATCAGAACCACACAATTCTACTTGGTTACATGACTGACTGACAATAGTTTATATGATAGGGCAGGAACATATAGACAGTTTTCTATTTTAAGTGTTGATGAAAAATCAATATTGCCCACTCCCTCAATCGGTACAAGACCACCATCAGCTGTATGAATTTATTTTTTTAGGTTCAGTAGGAGTATGGAAATCTGAAGCATCTAGTGATATAGTGTCAGTAGCTTCACAGTCAAATAACCATTCTGTCTCCTTTGAGGGTTTATTTTTAGCAATTAGGCCCATGCTAGGTACCTCTTTGTAATTTTTTGTAGCCAGGGGGTACAGAATGAATGTTCTCATGAAACTCGGGGTAAATCTGTAAATTTTTCATACTTCCAGATCCAATTGCAACATTATTATGGAGCATCTAGTGATATAGTGTCAGTAGCTTCACAGTCAAATAACCATTCTGTCTCCTTTGAGGGTTTATTTTTAGCAATTAGGCCCATGCTAGGTACCTCTTTGTAATTTTTTGTAGCCAGGGGGTACAGAATGAATGTTCTCATGAAACTCGGGGTAAATCTGTAAATTTTTCATACTTCCAGATCCAATTGCAACATTATTATGGTGAAACTCGGGGTAAATCTGTAAATTTTTCATACTTCCAGATCCAATTGCAACATTATTATGGGTTTTGTGGTTAGTGTCCAAAGAAACAAAGTCTAAGGGTTAGTTTGTAAAATTTCAAAATTCTGAGTCTCTTTCTTAAATTTACCATGTGTCTCCACATTAAGAACCCTAGGGTTCCCTTTTTGTGTCTCAGTCGCTTCTCTGCCTCCTCCTTTCTGTGATGCTCCACCTGCCATTCCACTAAATCCAAGAGGCTGGTTGTCTCCCCTAGTGCCGGTGGTCCCAAGATCGCCCACCGCGGCGGCAATAACTCCTTTGGTCCTCTTCTTGTTATCTGGCTACCACTCAAGGCCCCCAAATTAGTTTGAAACACCCCTCTCGGTTGTGCCTTGAACCTCCATAGTGCGAGCATTTCAGACCACTCTTATCATCCTCCCGCCGGAGTGAAGATTTAGCCCCTGTCTTGACCGTGTCTGACCAGCTTCTGGTGGCGAGGCTGCTTCCTATTCTTGAGGGGTTTATCCCCAATGATGGCTCCCCTTTCATGATCTTTCTCCGGGCTATTTCTCTTCTGATCATCGCATATGCTTCTTCCACCGTTGGTAGAGGATCTCGATTCAGGAGATCTCTCATGTCCTTGTCATACCCATCATTTATCCCTACAAGGAATTGATACAATATGTTCCTTTGCATTAGCCCATTGTAGATAGTGATATCCTCAGAGCATTTCATAGGATTTGGCATTCTTCTATCAATTTCCTTCCAAATAGCCAGGAGCTTGCTGTAAAAATTCTCGATTGGATCTGAACCTTGCTTCAGGCTATTGGCTTTCACAGTCAGATCGAAGATTTGTAGACCATCCTGACCACTACTGTACATTGCCTTTATTACCTTCCATAGATCCCTTGTAGTTAGGTAATCAAGATACTGATTCACCAAGTCAGATTCTATATTCTTTATGATCCATGTGAGTACATTAGAATCTGACTGTGCCCATTTGGGATATTCTGGATTGGTGGTTATTGTGGAGGGGCTGTGATATGTCTGAGCCTACCTCTTCCACTGATTGCCAAATACATCAATCTGGACCATTTGGTATAATTTTGGTTCTTTAGTTTTTCTGAGATACTCACTATTTGACTTGTTGTATTTTCTGTGGTAGGTTTGGTGCTATTGATTTGCTGAAACAGTTCCAATAATTGGCTAGCTGGAATAGATTGCTCCATTGATTTTGTTGTAGATGAGCTAACTTCGCCTGACATTTCAGGTAAGTTTAAATGGTAGGTGATGAGCTTAAACAGAAATTGGGTCTAATGACCGAAAGACTGGCTCTGATACTATGATAGCTTTTAGGGTTAAAAAGAATTCTTTTTTCATACTTTTCAATCTGTGAATTACAGAGTTTATATACACAACATATAATTATTATAGAATATTCTCTGACGACTATGATTAAGCTGTTATTAGGGGTAAAAAGAATCTTTTTTCATACTAGGGTTAAAAAGAATTCTTTTTTCATACTTTTCAATCTGTGAATTACAGAGTTTATATACACAACATATAATTATTATAGAATATTTACAATAATTGTGTTTGATCCTTTCCTTATTTGCTTGATCCGATCCTTTCCTTATTTGTTTGATCCAATTTCCTTATTTTTCTGATTCTGATTGATTTCCTTATTCTTATTTTTAGAATAGCAAGACACTTGCAAATACCCAGCCCACCAAATCTCATCGACAGAGTAACCAAATCCCAATTGGCAAGATGAACTATCTTCTTGTCCACCATGGCAAGATGAACTATCTTCTTGTCCACCAAGTCACCCCGTAAAAAATTTCTAATTTTTTGGTCAAATGCCTTACACACCCACCAAAGACTTACCTAGAAAATTGGTTAAGGGTCGCCGAATTATAAATTGAAGAACATTGTTAGTGAAAAAATAATATAAAAATATATTGAAATTTTATAATATTCTATTCATTTAAAATTTTGTGCAGCTAATACGATAAAAATTAAAAATCTTAATTACAAAAACGTTTCATATAGACTTCACAACGCGTTTTATTGTTGAGAAAATTTTGAAAGATAAAATTGAAAAAGTTGGAGTCTAAAATTTATTAAATAAATTACAACATTTTTCTTGTCTATTTCTTTTCTTTCTTTTTTATTATTCTATATGTAAAAATTAAAATTTTCGCTTATTAAAAAAATAGAATTTGTGTAAGTTCATAATTAGTTTATTTTTCAATCAATGCCATTAATTTCCATTAGAAAAGACCAACTTTTTACCAAAATTAAAGTTATAGAGTTTAGACTTGATAAATAAAAATTTGAGGGCACAATGAGTAAAACCCTATGAATTCAGGGACTAATTTATGCATTTTACCAAAAAAAAAATTAAATATTTAATTTTTTTTTGAATTCTCAGGACTCATTTATGGCATTTTACCAAAAAAAAGAAATTAAAATTTTAATTTTTTTTCTTTTCAATATCAGGGGGCCCATTTTGCCCCCCCTTGTGCCCACTGTTGAGGGCCGTCCCTGCTCACACCCAACGTGGCAAGTTTAAAAAGATTGCATGAGGATGCGACTAGGGAAAAGCGTGGAAAAAAATTAAATATTTAATTTTTTTTTTTTAATATCAGGGGGCCCATTTGCCCCCTTGGCCCACTGTTGAGGCCGTCCCTGCTCACACCCAACGTGGCAAGTAAAGAGATTGCATGAGATGACTAGGAAGCGTGGAAAGAACGGACTTGGCAAGAGTTATACGACCCGCTAAAGATAGAACATGCGCCTTCCAACCTGCGAAACGGGAACTAATCTTCGAAAGCAGATTATCGAAAGAAGATTTACCAACCCTTCCTCTAAAAATCGGAACCCCTAAATAAGATCCCAGATCCTCCAAAACAAGCATTCTTGCCTTAGAACATATAGAATTACGCACCAGCGGATCCACATTAGGAGAGAAGAAAATACTGGACTTGTTGAAATTAACCTTTTGGCTAGACGCGGTACCAAACCGATTCAAACAATCCAGAATAACATCCATTTGAGAAATTGAAGCTTCCGCAGACAAAAGGATGTCAACAGCCAAAAAACAAAAAATGATGTGAAATAGTCGGGCTTCTACGAGAACACTTAAACAGGCATGAAATGATGTGGAAAACAATATTGGGGGAGGAGCGCATGGAAAATTCTTCCTATATTTGAATTTTAAGAAGATATTGTGTTTATAATGGTGTTATTAGTTACATTAAAAAAATCAAAAAAATATCTGATTCACCATAGCCATGTGAAGTCCAAGGGCATTAACTAGTGTTAAGTATGATAATACAAGTTATATAATTGTAAAATAATTAATTATTCGAATATATATGGCAGAATACATAAGTTACCCCTGAATTTTATTACTTGTGAAACTTTTAACTTTTACTTTAATCCATTAAACTTTTACTTTAATTCATCAAACGCTTCAAATTATAAAATTACACCTATTAAATATTTCAATTTTCAAAATTATTTTATTGAACACTTCAATTTGCAAAATTAAATCAATTAAACACTAATTTAAAAGTTGAAAATTATGAAAATTATTATTTCAAAAATTATGCTAATTATATATCAAGTCGATATTTTGAAAATAAAATCTAAAAACCCTAAAAGTTATTGATATTTGTGTCCGAAATGTGTATAATATTATCAGAATTTATAAGTTCAAGTACACGACAGATCATTAACATAATTCAGAGTGTCGTAAGGTTAAAGTTTCAAAGTTCAAAAGTGAATTTATATATTTAATTATATATAGTACTAGTATGTATATGCACATGCATATCTATAATATTTTATTTTTTTTAGTATTGGGCAAGAGGATTCTAATTTAGATCTATTTTCAGATCATATATGCATATACCATTAGGTTATGACTTGATGTGCATATATCTATAATTTTACAAAGCTAATGAATAGATTTAACCATGCACTTTTGTTAATTATCCTTGTGGTCTTCTGAATTTTGCGAGAGAAACAAAATAAATTTTTTATATAAAATCAAATCCATAAATACATATCAAACGGAATAGATTAGTGTATTGAATCAAATCAAATGAGTTTGTTTGGGCTCTTATTTTAAGCAAATTTAACTTGTTATTTGAACTTAATGTAAAAAGAAAACCAAATCAAATCAAAAATTAAAACCAATAATTCAGTCTGTTTTACCTAACTTTGGCAAGTCTTAAACAAAATACTGCGGTACTCATAAGAAATCTGTATTCCGTGCCTGCTATTTCAACTAGCGAACCTACGAAGTTCTTTATCTACACCTAAATGCTGGTTTTCATGCGCATAAATACATACAACTATACAAGAGAAAAAAATGAGACTATAGCATCTTTCTTCTTGGTTGGCATTCTGTTATTTGTTGTTTAAAGCACTATGTTCAAAAAATTAGTTAAAGAACATCAAAGTTCGAATCTAAAGTGAATTTCACATCTTATTAATTGTAAGAACTTCAAAACAACTAAACAATACTCTAGAATAGTGCTTTTACCCAAACAGCTAAAACGGTTTCTTGCCCAAACCATCAGTGCCAATTAGGCTAAAACCATCATAAATAACTATAAATTATTTGAGGTTACAAAAAGTTAAGGGTGACACCAAACAATAACAAGATGTTAGCATGAAAAGTTACTAGCTCGTATTATTCTCAATCAAATGCCATACATCTTCACATCTTACAATTGACAAGATAGTTTCATATCCAAAGCTAGTATCACAATCTTTTTCACAGTACAATACAATGATAGACGCTGACAGCTAAATTTTCAGTGGAAACAGTAAAACAAAGCATACTAACTATTATATATTATACCTTGACAGAGAAAATCTCCATGAGAGAATACCAAGTTCCTGAGACTGCAAGAACAGTACCTACTGTCACAATCCCCAAATCAATAGACCATCCTTTCCAATCCATTTCTTCTTTGAACACAAGTAAGTGAAATAATGATGGCAAAATAAATCCAAGTCCACAACATACACTACTCCCTACCAAAGACATGAAATCAGCAAAATTTGGTACCAATAAAGCCACCAAACTGACTGCCAAAACCAATATAAATCTAAGCCATAAACTATAATGCCCACCACAAAGCCTTCTCTCCACTATTTCATAAACTGGGTTCATCATTAATGGAAATGTGAAGAAGAGATTAATACAAAGACCCAATTGAACCAAGGTACTAAGTAATCCAGCACCCAAGTTAGCTGTAATAATATCTTTAGTTTCATCACCAAAAGCAAAGTAACCAAGTAAACCAAAAGATCCATAAAGTAATGAAATAAAAGTCATACTCAGTCCCAAAGTTCTGCCAAACTTATCTTTATCTTTTGTTTCTGACTCCAAAGGCAAAACCATACCAACCCCTTCAAATGCATAAACAGACACACCCATACCATAAAAAAATATAGACAAACCCCCAAAAGCATTAACCAGAGGCCTATTCTTTATCATCGTTAAAACATCTTCTACAATCACAATACCCATCGCACCAAGATCAACGATATCAGCAAAAATACTCAAAGGAGCCAAATGGGTCAAAGTTGCAATCGAATTTAACCCTACTTGAAATGGAAAACAACTCCATACAACTAAACTCTTGGTAGACAAACCCATGAATTGGGAAGTTTTACTAGTTGCAGAATCCGAATTAAATAAATTGGCCAAGGAATTTGCAATAAATATTAAATACCCAACACAAAAACCAGCCTGAGACAAGAGAATCATTACATCCACAACAAGTCTCCCAATAGAGCCACAAACGGCGAAACCCAGATCGCCAAAAGAATTAATTCTAGCAAAATCACCAGAAAAAGATTCAAGCTTGCGGCGAGTGTAGACTAATAACATCATACAATGCTGAGTCAATGCGGCAACAGAAAAAAGCATGAAAAGGCTCATAAGCCATCCGGCTCGTTTGAAAAAATAAGGGAAACCGAGAACGCCAGCACCAACAATAGCAATGAAGACATTAGCAAAGGTTTTGGATTGAGAGGACAGAGGCTTGGACTTGGCTAACAGAGGCGTGTCTTCTCTTGGCAGAGGAGGAAGCCCTTTGAGAGCGTTTGAAGAGGAAGATGCTTTTTTGGCCTCTTCAAGCCCCATGATTTAAAATTTTAATGATTAACTGAAATGAAATTTTGCTAATGGATTAGAAAGTTGATTGGGAGATCCTTTTGAAAAATATGCAGAGAAAATTTGAAAATAAAAAATGGGTTGCTTCTGAAGCATTACAGATAAACGGATTCTAATTTTGGATTGTCAAAGGCAGCAAATGAGCAGGCAGTAACGGAGGATAACAATTTTGGCAATTTATCATTTCGCCTTGTTTTTGCGAAAACATGTAAACGTGGCATCACATAATTGCATTATTGTAATTGAACTGTTACTTTGCTTTTGGAAAACTGCTTTTTTTTTTTTTTTTTTTTTTTTTTTTAGAAGTGATTGGGAATCCTTTTGAAAAAAAAATATGCAGAGAAACATTTTGAAAATAAAAAAATGGGTTGCACTTTGAAGCATTACCAAGATAAAAACGGATTGCTTAATTGTGGTGGATTGTCAAAGGCAGCCAAATAGGCCAGGCAGTAACGGGAGTGGATAACAATTTTTGGCAAATTTATCCATTTTCGCCTTGTTTTGCGGAAAAAAGCATGTAAACGTTGGCATCACATAAATTGCTTATTGGTAATTGAACTGTTATCTTCTTTTTGGGAAAACTGCTTTTTTTTTTTTTTTTTTTTTTTTTTCAATTAGATACTTATACTATTTTTTTTTTTTTTTTTTTTTTTTTTAATTAGATACTATACATAATGGATAAATTATCAACCCATATGCGATTTAAATAAATTTACACAATTACAGTCTAGAGGCATATGTATCATAATATCCATTTTCGGAATTTTACAATTTCACTCTTTTTTTTATATTCATCTGAATTTTATCCCAATTTCACTTTTTTATAGCGATGTCATCCTCAATTGTAATAAAGGATGAAATTGCGAATAGAAAAATATTTCATTCAATTTCCAAAAAAATTAATAGAAACAATAAAAGAAAAAGTTACTAATAGACTAGTCAGATCTTGCTTTTTAAAGGGTATTATTACGTCTCCAAATTTTATCCTCAGTCCAATCTTTTAGTCCTATCTATATTTTAGAATTTTACGGTTAATTTATACCAAAAAGACAAAAAAAAAAAAAAAATCCTATTTGAACTAAGAAATTTCTATTGTTCCTTTTCTCTCTTCACCATCCTCTTCCTTCGCCGTCGCGCTTCACTTTCACCAACCCGTCATAGCCGTTGTGGCGTGATCACGTAACGATTTCCAAACCACTCATAAATATTAAGAGAGACAACAACTACAATAAAACAATAAAAAAGACACAAAACTAAAGAAGTCATTGTTCTTCTCCAGCAGTAGCAGAAGGTCAGACGCTAAGAACGGTATTGTCTTGGTTGCTGTTGGACTACTCTAGCTCGAAAATTCAAATTGAGACCGATTGTCTGCAAGTTTACTATGCTATGAGAAATTTTGGCCAAGACTGGTCCGAGTTTGGGGTTATTATTTCTGAATATAAACTACTACTAGTCCAATTGCCTAATGTCACATTGGATTGGATTAGAAGACAAGCTAATGATATAGGTCAAGTACTGACTAAATCAGTTCCTCGTGGGGCTTGTTTTTGAACTTGGGATATTGTTCCTACTTGTATTGCTCGCTTTCTCTCTTAATAATAAATTATCAATATTCAATGTCAAAAAAAAAAAGTCATTGTTCACAACACAAAACAATTGCAAGTTATTTTTTCTTTAAAAAAAAAAAAAACAGAGAATAATTAAAAAAAATCTAAAAATCCAAATCCAAATAAACCAACTGCAAGTGGTTGAATGCGGGTTATGAGGATGTCCAGGTCCAAACCACCAACTGCAACTTAACTTCTTCGTCATCTTCTTTATTACTTATTTCTGCTCTTAGCTTTTGTAGATACAACTGATCCGCTTTTCCCGTGAAAAATTCACATGTAAATGATTAGGAATTAATTGATGGGAAGTAACACAAAATAACTTCACAACAAAAACTTTCTCACTTGAATGAATCTATTAGGAGTAACAATGAGCAATGACAGTGATTTTCGCAAGTGTACGAAATCGCAACAAATAATATAGAGTAAGAGAGTATCGTATCCACAGGGATTGTATATCAAGTATTAAAATTATGTTAAGATATTATTATTTAAACGATAATAAGAAAGAATTTCTGTAAGGAAAATAAATTTGAAAGTAAAAAATAAAAGAGATCAAGCACAAAATTTAGGTGAAAAGAAATCAGGGATTTAAACTACTAGGGAATTTGATTTCACTTAATTCTATCCAACTTATTTATTAGTTCATTAATCAATTTTAATTGTTCAAGTAGGAGAAACAACCCTATAGTTACTAACAAGCTCTTCCGATGAATTGCTAGCTATTCTAATCTAGTCTAATTACCTATTTTCCACTAGTGAAATTAAACAGAAATTAGATCTTTGAGTTTTGTGATTGTTTTGTGAGTTCATAACCTAAGATCATTAACTTATGAAAACCCCCCTTGAGTTAAACCATATAGCTTCCGCGTCAAGTTATTATTCTCAAGTAATTTATTATTTTTTTCATATTAAAAACCCTTCTCCCGATAGTCATTAGTGAAATAATTCAATCTAGGGAAAAAATTCTGCCTGAAAGCTTTAAGCACAATAATAAATTATAACAAGAACAATGAAAAACAAATCTAATATTATAAATTGGAATCGAATTAAGAGTTATTATTCTCAAGTAATTATTATTTTTTTCATATTAAAAACCCTATCCGTCCCGCATAGTCATTACCGTCGAAATAATTCAATCAGGGAAAAAATTCTTGCCTGATACTATATGCACAATAACTAAATATAACTAAGAAACAAATGAAAAAACAAATCTTAATATTATTTAAATTGGCAATCGATTAAGTTACGCATTCAAATCCCCTTAGTATGACGAGTTTTAGCTGGAAGCATATAATGGTAAATAAAACCCCTCAATCCACCACTTGAATACAATCATTCATACTTAGAGATAACAAAATGCAAAAGAAAAAACAAGATGGAAGGAGTTTAGGAAATAAAACAAACTAGATCAAAAAGCTATGTGGATGGCTTCCGTTGAGTCTTTTGGCACAATCTTGGATGCTTGCAAAATCTCTTGAAGAGAGAGAGAAATTATGCAGAAAGAATAGCCCAAAAAACGAGATGGCTAATGAATGGGAAAAAGTTCCCCTCATTATATTGGAAGCTCCTAAAAGGCCAAACACTCTCACCTCCGTTTAGGAAATAGGAATCCTTATAGTGCAAAATCTTTTCTAAGGAGATTCATGACATAGTTTAGCCTTGGGATTTCTTTCTTAATTGGGAAACTCCTTTTCTCTACCCAACAATAGATCTAGGTTCTTGGTTTTAATACGTTTAGAAACTCTCCGAGGCCGGGCCCATGTGAGGAAAAGTGATGATTTATTGATTTGCGTCTTTAGTTCATGCTAGTTCTGCCTTCGAAGCACGGGCGTGCCATTATGCACGGCTGGGGCGTGCTTAAGTCTGGAAGTTTGGCTGTGGAGCACGGGGTGTGCTAGGCAAGCACACCCTGATGAATCTTTGTGGCACGGGTGTGCCTTATATAGCACAGGCTGCGCGTGCTTGTCCCTGTCCTCCCCAGCTAGAGTTCACAATGGGCGTGCTAGGCTGGCATGCCTTGATTTTCTTGTGGGCACGGCCATGCCTTATAGCGTGCCTCTGGGCGTGCTCACCTCTGACTCTCCTTTAATTTCCTTAGTTTTTAGCACGGTTGTGCTACTTAGCACGGGCTGAGCGTGCTGGAGGCTGAGTATTTCACCTTGTAATGCCCTTTTCTGTGCCAAAATCCTGCAAATTTCTCTCAGATCAAGCGGGTTATGATTCAAGGAAGCTTTGAACAAAATTATACTAAAAATGATTCAAGGAAGCTTTTGAAACCAAAATTATACTAAAAATGACATATAAAAAGCAAATCCAAATGATAAAATTTACCTAAAAAAACTTAATTAAAGACTTATTAAAAAACACTAATAAAATTAACACCTATTCAAAATTTCCCCAAAAACTTTAAACCATTGCTGTATCCTCAAAGCAAACAAAAACTAAATTTTAAGAGAAAAGTTAATTTGAATAAAACTAACTTACACCCATGGTTTGGAGATGATTTCTTAATCGTAAACCTTCAGATATTTCATGATTAGTAAATAAGTTGAATCAATCAATTTTTCCATTGCTACTCATATTTTAAGCTTGATTTCAATTTTTTAAATTTTAAAAGCATGTTGCCATTTTGAATATAAAATATAAGTTTAAAAAGAGACTTGTCAAAACACTAATTACTCATTTCAATTACGATTAAAAGGAAATGAATTCATTCCAAAGAATTTTATAAACCTTAAAAGAATAAGAACAATTGATTAGTGCAAATGTGGCATTTCCCATATCAATTCCCATATGCAAAATTAGTCATCCCTTCTCCACAATTTAAATGCATACGATTAAAAGATCAAAAGGTCTTTATTTTGGGTTGTAATGGGGCTTCAGAGGTGTAAATTTTTGCTTAATCAAACAAAAAGGATAAAAGGTAGACAAGGAGTACAAAAGAATGTATAATATCCAGAATTCTATTTTAATCAAAAAATTTTATTGGTTCCAAGGAGTGTCTGTTTTGAACTTCTTTACTAGCTAGAGACATTTTGGCAAGGTATTTTCATAATATTTTGGTACTTTTCTTCCTTGCTTTTCGAATTCAACTTGAATCCTTTTGATTGCTTTTTATGTGTCTCTTTTTGATTTTTCTTATTTATTTTGTTTTTCATAATATTTTGGTACTTTTCTTCCTTGCTTTTCGAATTCAACTTGAATCCTTTTGATTGCTTTTTATGTGTCTCTTTTTGATTTTTCTTATTTAGTAAATTCGCTAGTATCATTTGAAAAATTCTCCCTTTTTGTTGCTACATTCTAATTAAAAGTAGAATCTTTCAATCATACAATCTTTTGTATTTATGGTAGGAAATTGGAATTGGTTTAAAGGCTCAGTTTATTTAGGGTGAACAAGAAAATCTTATGGTTTATAGGCTTCAAAATTGGTTGCAAAGGCTATATTTTTAACTTAGGTGGTCTAGGCTAAATATGAGTTTCAACAAAAAATGCCTAAATCATCTCTTTAAATGTAAGCATTTAAAATTTTCACCTCAAAGAGAATTCTAATTTGTTCTAGGAATGCCAAGGTTTAAATAGCTTTGGATTAAAACACGCCTATATATCATAAATTTCACAAAAATCAGTGTTTAGGATCTTAGAAACAGATAGTTTAAACCAATGAACCTATTTTTAAAAAAAATTTCAAATTCAAAGCTTAAGTATACTAGAATAGAGAATCAACTAAATTCAACACCTGTTACTAGATCATGAGAACCTTCAAGCTTGCTTGTAATCATTCCAACCATGTTTAAGCAAAAATAAAATTTTTTAGCTAAAATTTCCTTCCCCCAATTCAATCAAACACATTGTCCCCAATGTGTACAAAATAAAATCCCCAAACTTATTGTATTATCAGAAGAAAAGCATTAAGAGAGCAGAAGAGACTTTACCAAAATTGTATTGAAAAATACAATAGAACGGGTGCTGGAACATGTCATAGCTAAAAGAGCAAAATAGACATTAAGAGAAAAGAAACCACTAAAAGTTATAATAGTTTAAATAACAAACAAACTAAAAAATAAAAACAACCATATCAATGTATTTAGAACCAAATTAAAGTAAGAAACAAGTGATAAGTGAAAAATCCATCAATGCTCCGGTGGTGGGGGTGGCTGTAAAAGCTGGAGAATGGTATAAAGCTGACCTTGCATTGTATCCATCCTAGAATCAAGGCTTCCGTTCATAATTTCGATGGACTGGAAATGGTCTGCAATCATCGTCTCCATCCCGTTAAGGCGGGTGTCAAATATGTCCATTCGAGACATCATCCTTGCAATCGAGACATCCATTTCTTGCAAGGACCTTATCATCGTTGGGACATGTTTGACGACGTACCTTGAAAGGATGGACCAGCACCGGATGTACCTGCACCAAAAGAAGAAGTGAAAGGGGGAGGATTATCCTCCTCCATGTCAGCATCACCTGCGGCCTCAGCCCTCGCATCATCAGAACTGTCCTCTCGAGCACCTACTATTCGATATGCATCTCCGACTTTTTCGATCAATTTCATATGGATCATGCATCCAAATCCAATCTGGTACCACGCCCTCCTCCTACACTATCATAGAGTGGTCGAGCCGGGTTCCATACTTGTAAAAACATAGCAATGCGGGTCACAGAACACCCTATCATGATAGCCTCTTTGTCTGCTCTAGCTACCCTCGCCCACCTTTGGCAGAGCCAATATCCAACATTCAACAAAACTCCATTTTCGATAGCCCACAAAAACTACAATTCATTCAAACTTAAGACTCCATCACTCTCACTCCTTCCAAATATAGTATTAGACAAAAATTTGTGAATGTATCGCAAGGAAGGTTTTTTTTAAGACAAAAATTTGTGTAATGTATCGCAAGGAAGCCCGCTTTATTTTTTTAATTTTGCCGATGCCTTTGAATACCTAGGATTAAATTGACTTTCACCTTGTAAATTTTCGCCCATGTATTGCGCTGCAATTAACAATCAACTAGATATTTGTAATTTGACTAACAAATGCTTTTTCTGCTGGCGCCGGAATCACCGAAAATATGGCCCTAACCTCATTCACATGATAGTTCAAAATCTTTACGCCCACCTAAGAAGCCCTTAAATGCGAATTTTTCTCGGCGGGAGAGGTAGGCCAAAAATTCGCAAATTGAAAGAGGAGTATGACACTCTCAAATTTCTAATGGCTAATGACTGGGTATGCCAATTTTTAATACTAGATCCTTCCATTTTCTAAGAAACTAACCCCATCCCTTATTACGCCCGAAGCCAGGTTCTAACATGCAATATCTCCGCAAGAGCAACTTTCGCGCTAAAGCTAATTTCATCCCATGAATCTAATTAGCGCTTAAAGAGTCGTTGCGTGCATTAAAATCACTAGATATTTGTATTTGACTGTTTTCTGTGGGGAATCCGAAAATATGGCTAACCTCATTCACAGATAGTTCAAAATCTTTACTAAGAAGCCTAAAGCGAATTTTTCTCGGGGGAGAGGTAGCCAAAAATCGAATGAAAGAGGAGTATGAACTTCAAAATTCTAATGTTAATGGTGCATATACTAGATCCTTCATTTCAAGAAACTAACCCCATCCTATACGCCGAAGCGGTTCTAACACAATATCCCGAAGACCCACTTGCGCTAAAGCAATTTCATCCATGAATCTATTAGGTAAAAGAGGGCGAAGAGGTAATTTATTGTACCTTTCTTGCTGCTTGGATGAGATGAACTCACATGGAGAAGTAGGCGGTGAAGGAGGTTGAGGAGCCGTGGAGGATCTTGCAATTGGCCGTTTTCTAGCGGCAACTGAGGATGTGGGTCTACTGCGTTTGTATTTAGGAGGCATGGTTGAGGTTGATGATATGAAAGTTTGGTGTGGAGAGGGTTTGATTTGAGAGAAAAGGGAGAAAAAGAGAGAAAATTTGGGAGAGCAAGGGTTAGCGGCTAGGGTGTGCGAGTGAGGGATGAGGCAGTTAAGGCGTGCTCTTTAAATAGGGGTGCCAATAAATGCTCATGTCTGATTGTGGCACGGCCATGCTGAATGGCACAGCCAGGGCGTGCTTTCTTCTGACCTACAAGACAAAGATGGAGGCGTACCTGGCACGGGCGTGTTTCCAAGCACAGCTCGGGCATGCTTTTCTCTGTCCCTCAAGTTGAAGGATTTTCTCGTAGATAGCACGGGCATGCTACCGGGCACGCCTTGGGCGTGCTTGTCTCTGACTCTCAATGAGTTTTTCCCTTTTTCTAAAGCACGAGCGTGCGGATAGGCAAGGTGAAGGCGTGCTCTCCTCTGCCTCTCAAGCGAATCCATCTTCTGAAGCACACGGGCGTGTTGTTAGGCACGCCTGGGCATGCTAGGTTCTCACCTCATGGCACGGTCGTGCTATGGGGCACGGCCAGGGCATGCATTTCTCTGGACTTTCACTTGTTCCTAAAAATAAAAGCACTAACTAAAATAAAAGAACAATTATGGAGAAATTTGGGAAATTTTGCAAATAATAAAAATAGAAAATAAAAGAAATAAATGGAATGACAAATTAAAAAGAAAATAGTATGGGTTGTCTCCCACAAACGCTTTTGTTTAACGTCGTTAAGCTCGACATACTTAACCTAGTTTAGGTTAAACGAGACCAATTGTACTCTTGATGGGCTCAAAGTTGTCATTTTGATAACTTCTCAAACGTTGAGCATTAACTTTGAAACTTCGATTTGACTTACCATCCACTATTTCAATTGCTCCATGAGGAAAAATTTCCTTGATTGTGAATGGACCCAGTCCACTATTTACAATTGCTCCAATGAAGCGACAAAACCCTTTCCATCGCATTGTGAACTGCGACCGGACCATCCTTAGAGCTTGCCCAACTTACTAGCCGGAACAGGCGCGAGCTGCCTGAAGTTAATAAAGCGTTGATTCAAGTATCCTACTGGCGTTACCTACCTTTAGATTCCCTCATGCACTAATCACTGCCTATTCGTGCCAATGTTTTGGTGCCAACGGTCAGTCTGTACTTAATATTTTTGGCCATCTTTCATAAGCATTGCGAGGCGCATTCATCCATCACATGGAGGCGCATTTCATCCATCATATTTAGTTGTAGCAATCGCTTTTGACCAACTTCCTTTGCATTGAAGTTAAGAAATTGAATTGCCCAAAACGCATTATGTTCTAACTCAACAGGAAGATGACAAGCCTTACCGTAAACCAAGCGATATGGAGACATACCTATAGGTGTCTTGAATGCAGTTCTGTAGGCCTATAGAGCATCGTCTAGCTTTTTGGACCAATATTTCCTTGAATGTCCAACAATGGTTTCCAGGATCTTTTTGAGTTCTCTGTTTGTGACTTCTACTTATCCACTTGTTTGAGGATGATATGGAGTACCTACACGATGAGTAACACCATATTTTGCAAGAAGGGAATCTAAATATCTATTGCAAAACCATATTTTGCCAAGAAGGGAATCTTAAATATCGCTATTGCCAAAAAGAAATTTTGCCTACCTCGTCCTATGATATTGCTCCTGGCGATAGCTGCCGTCATCGATGCTGCCTAGAAATATTTTTCTTGATAAAGCCTTCATTACACTTTTCTGGCCAGATCACTTATTTGGAAGCCAGCAAACAGCCTATCTGAACACCCCACTTTGGCAACACATAAGTTCCCACCGCCCCCCCGGGGGACACCAGAAATGTATTGGCCTTGCGCCAGCAGGATTATGATTGGTGGGCAAAAGCGCTAGCCTATGAAGTGCCAGACCCCTACACATCGGAAGATTTCGACTTTGCAAGTCGATGCTATTTAAGCGGCGATCCTCATGTCTCTTTGATGAATGTTATCCTAACCCTTTTGAACAAGCATTCAAACAAATGTCAACGAAGACATAGTTAAAAGCATCTCTTAAAAACTAGATTAAGCGCCCAATACCAAACCAGCTTTTCTAATACAACGCAGCCATGTCTTGCTTCTGCTCCAACAGTTGAACCTCCACATTTCCATTTGAATGGCAGAAATTTAAGAGACCACTTTCCATTTAAGGACACTTTCCATTTCAGCTTCCGGTATACATCGTCAGAATAGCTGATCACCGCAATACTTGAACAAGAAGGGCTCCTCCCAATAGTAGTATTTGATATCATGAAGAAACTTTTTCTTTTGTTGATAAGAAAAATTGGGAGGGGGAATTTTACAAACAAGATAGTTAACTATATCAGCATACCGGGGGGTTTGAGTATTTGCCAATAGTAGAAGTTGCTCATGGGGGAAGCTTTCATTGATTTGTAGCTCGCTTGTATCTTCTTCCCCCAATCCTAGCCTGGAAAGATGGTCAGCTATGAGATTCTCAGTCCCCTTTTTGTCGCGAATCTCTAAGTCAAATTCTTCCAATAGAAGCACCCAACGAATTAGTCTCGGTTTTGCATCTTTCTTTTCGAGCAAGTATTTGATGGCTGAGTGATCTGTGTAGACTATTATTTTGGCTCCAATTAAATATGCCCTGAATTTGTCAAAAGCAAAAACAATAGCTAACAATTCTTTTTCAGTAGTTGCATAATTTAATTGCGCATCATTCATCATTCAATGTGCGACTGGCACATATTAGATAACATGCAACTTCTTGTCCTTTCCTTTGTCCAAGAACAAGCTTCCAACAGCATGATCACTTAGCATCACACATTGAGCTTCAAAGGGGGCAAGAGTCCAATCTGGCTGTAGTTGTATAGGGGCTGAGATTAACTCCTTCTTATTAAACCTGTTTGAAAAAAGCATCAAAACACTCTTTATCCAAAAATTAAAGAGGAATATCTTTAAAAAACTAATAAATTACAAAAGAGGTTTAGTGATTTTAGAAGTCTTTTATGAATTCTCCTGTAAAAAACCCTGCAGGAAACCAAGAAAGCTTTTCTTATTCCTTTCACTGAGTTAGGAAGGAGGTAGTTTTTCAATTCACCTCGATTTTGGCTGTTCTGACTTCAAATCCCCTTTTTTGGAGAGATCTATGCCCTAAGACAATACCTTCACTAAAACCATGAAGTGACACTTTTTCCCAATTTAAAAAAAAAAACAAGTTAGTGTCTTCAAACATCGCTGCATTTACCCTAAGGATAAAATTATGAAGACATTGCATCAAAAGAAGAACAAATACAGAAAGTCCCATGAATATTTTTCAATAAAATTTTTCTACCATATTAGAAAAAATGGGGACATCACGCACCTTTGGAAGGTTTTGCGCGAGGGCATTGCTAGCCAAAAAGGCATTCCCTATTAGGCAAAAAGTGCGGTAAGGGCAGTGAATAGTAGTTTTCTCTTAGTCCTTCAGGGAGCTATAGGTATTTTGAAAAGGGGGGGGGTTAATTCCGAATAGCCCATCTAAGAAAACAATAAAAAGGATTAACCTACAAGTATTTCAAGCATTTGATCAATAAAGGTAGGGGAAATTGATTCCTTTGCGTGTTGCTTTATTTAGTTCTGTAATTCCCTATGCACACACGCCAACCTTGTGACTGTTCTGTAGGTGAATTAGTTCAAAATTGTTTTCTTAGAGATAAACAGTATTACCTCCCTTCTTTGGAACAACTTGGACAGGACTTACCCAAACTACTGTCGGAAATTGGATAAAATGATACCGGGCATCTATGGAGTTTAATTGATTTCAGCCTTGACTACCCTCCTTCATGTTCGGATTCAATCCACTTTCATGCTCGATTGAAGGTTTGTAGTCTTCTTCCATCAAGATTTTATGCATGCATACCATTGGGGCTTATTCCTGTAGATTCTGAGATAGACCCACCCTAGTGCTTCCCTTATGCCTTTCGTAACACCCTGCAACAACCTTTTCTTCCTTGAATTTCAAGCGTTTAAGTTTGAGAAGAAATAATAACAAAGGAAAAGAATGGTCCTCACCTAAGAATGGCATGTTTTCCTCACCTAAGAATGCATGTTTTAAATGAGGTGGAAGTTGTTTCAGTTCTTGCTTAGGTGGTTCCTTTTCCTTTTCATTCAAGATGCTTGATTCATTATTGTTATTTTTGACATGCAAAGTGTTTTCCACACATTCGTCAACAACATCAATTCGAAAACAATCTACATAGTCCATAGGAAGTTTGCAAGTTTTAAGCACATCAAAGACAATCTCTTCCTGTCCAACTCTTAAAGTTAACTTACCTTCATAGACATCAATCAATGCTCTTGCAGTTGCAAGAAAAGGTCTTCCAAGGATTAAAGATCCTTCCCTGTCTTCATCAATGTCAAGAATGTCACAAGAGTAACAAAATTCAACAGGGGAAGATGAATGTACCTTACCTTTACAAGCACGTTCTTCTTTACCAAATTCCTCTAGGATATTTGATTGATCGGGCCTGCTAATTATAACAACATTCCTTGGTTGTTTTGAGCTCCCATACCTGCATCTTAAAAAAACTTCAAATAAGGACATAAGATTTTAATGGTCAGCACCTAAAATCTGCCAAAGCCTTTTCATAAAGTCAAATTACCAATTTATATGCAAGGGATAGAAAAAATTCCTGGATCCTTAACTTTGGAGGAAAATTTTGTTTTTGGATAAATTGCACTGCACTTCCCTCAGTAATTTATTTTTTTTTTTACTGGTTTTTTTTCCCCCCCTTTTGATCATCGATTTTCATTTTTCTTGCCAGATATCTTTTAGGAATTTAGCATAGCCTAGGGCATTTTGAGCAAGAGCTTCAGACCAAAAGGACATATTTGATTTGAAGCTTTTTAAATACGTTCAGACATTTGAGGAATCTCTTGTCGTTCTGGTGCTTTCTTTAAATCTTGTGAGGAAAGGAACAGCTGGAACATAGGGTGGTTTTACCTTTCTTATTCTTCCTAGGTCAATGAATGGGCAACCCTTTGGTTGTTTCTTTCTTCCTTCCTTTCCTTGGTTGGTTCTCTCTAATTGTTTGCCACTTCTCAAAGGTGGATAACCTGCACTTGTTCTAGGATTTTGTTTTCAGTAATTGCTAGTAACGTACCTTAAAGGTCGAGGATGCCATCATGTTTTTGTCCTAGCCTGGAATTTCCCTAGCTGAATTTCCAAATTTCTTATTGCAGCCTGCTGGATTTTATGGTTTTCTTTGGTTTCGTTCATGAAATCCATGTGCGATTTAGAAAGGGCAGTGAAGAGGTCATCATGAGATTTCTTTTCTGGAGGAAGGAAACCTGGTGGTGCGTTCAAGGCATTGTTAGGACTACCATAGGATAGATTAGGATGGTTTCTTAACCTGTTATCATATGAGTTGGAATAAGGGTAATTCTTCCTTCCTTGATTCATCACATAGTTTACTTGCTCCAAAGTTTGTGGATTCAAAGAGTCCATCATGCATTTTGTGGATTTCAAAGGAAGTCCATTCATGCATTCTCCATTCCATGTTGTTCCATTGCACCTATCAAAACTGCATAATAGAATTCACAGGATAGTAGTTAAAAATGTCCAATTTGTCTTACCATTGTTATTCCACCTTTGGCATAAGTACTATATGGCAATCTATTTGATAGACTCCTGGCTGGTTCTTTTCCTTTCCGAAATTGTTTTTGGGGTAATGGTGTTGTTGCCATCTCTCTATTAAACCTTGTATGGCTTCATCCAATTTCCCTTCTTTTCAAAAGATTCCACCGCAGCTGCATCTAAAGTGATTTTTGATGTTAGGAAGATATGCTAATGCATTATAGAAAGTTTGTACCTGCAGCCACTTAGGCAAACTGTGATGTGGGCACTTTCTCAACAAGTCCTTGAATCTTTTCCAAGCTTCATACAGGCTTTCTTGATCATGATGAGCAAATGTCATTATCTCATTGCGCAACTTTGTGGTTTTGGAGGATGGGAAGAATTTTGCTAGAAACGTTTGAGCTAATTCATCACATGTTGTGAAACTCCCAACGGGACATGATTGTAACCAGGATCTCGCTTTATCCCTAAGAGTGAAAGGGAAAAGTCTTAGTTTGATTGCGTCTTCAGAAACACCATTCTATTTGAAAGTATCACAACACAAAATTTCCAGGAAAATTTGTTGATATGGGCATTGGATCTTCACTAGGCAACCCCCATATTTGGATCGAGGTGGAAGACATTTGGATTAATTGCGGGTTTAATCTTCAAAATTATTAGCTTCCACCCTAGGTTCTAGCTTCCACCCTAGGTCTTGTAATACTTGAGGTTGTCCCATTCAGATTGGGTGTTGTGTAATCTCGCAAGGTACGGACCGGATGTTGAAGTGGGGGTCCGATTATGTTTTCGTTTAAGTTTTCATTTTTGTTAGCCATGTCTGCTTCTTGTTCGGGTTTTATTTCTCGTGTTTTTCTTGCAGCGTTGTGCCTACGACAAGTTCTCTCAATTTCTAGATCAAAGACTAGAGGTTCAGTCCTTCTTGATCTTCTTTGCATAAAACACCTGAATTAATTCTTAAAAGAAAATTAAATAAAAATAAAAGAACGTCTAAATTTAAACAATAGGGTAATTCGTATTGATATTGATAAACGCCAAATCCTCGGTTAACGCGCCAAAAAACTTGACCAGTTGATTTTCGCAAGTGTACGAAATCGCAACCAAGTAATATTAAGAGTTAAGAGAGTATTTCGTATCCACAGGGGACTGTTATATCAAAGTAACCAAAATTATGTTAACCTATATTATTAAAAATTGATATAAAGAAAAGAATTTTGTAAGGAAATAATTTGAAAGTAAAAAATAGGAAAGAAGAATCAAGCACAAAATTTAGGTGAAAAGAATTCAGGGATTTAAAAACTACTAGGGAAAAATTTTTGGATTTTTCCCCCCACTTAATTCTATCCAACTTATATTTATTAGTTCATATAATCAATTTTAATTTGTTTCAAGTAGGGAGAAAACAACCTTTTAGAGTTACTAAACAAGCTCTTCGATGATTGTTAGCTTATTCTAATCCTTAGTCTAATTACCTATCTTCCACTAGGTGAAATTAAAACATAAATAGATCTTTGAGTTGTGGTTTGTTTGTGATTCATAACCCTAAGAAATCATTAACTTATGAAAACCCCCCCTTGAGTCAACCATATAGCTTCCGCGTCCAAGTTATTATTCTCCAAGTAATTTTATTCTCTTTCATATTTAAAAACCCTTCTCTCGATAGTGATTTAGTGAAATAATTCAATCCAAGAGAAAAAATTCTGCCTTAGAAGCTTTGAAGCACAATAATTAAATTATTAACAAGAACAATTTGAAAAACAAATCTTAATAATTTATAAATTTAGAAATCGAATTAAAGTTACATCATAATCCCTAGTATGAGAGTTTAGCTGGACATAGTAATTTAAAAATATAAAACTTCAATTCACACTTGAATCAATCAATCATACTTAGTGATTTAACAATTGAAAAGAAAAACAAGATGGAAGAAGTTTAGAAATAAAAACTAGATTCAAAAGCTATGTGGATGGGCTTCCTTTGAGTCTGGGCACAAATCTTGGATGCTTGAAATCTTTTGAGAAGAGAGGAGGAGGAATTAGTGCAGAAAATAGCCCAAAAATCATATGCCTAATAATTGAAAAGTTCACCTCTTTATATAGAAGCTCCTGAAGGCCAAATCCTGAAGGCAAATCTGACTCCGTTTAGGAAATAGAATCCTTATTTAGTGCAAAATCCTCTATAGGAGATCATGACTGTTTAGGCCTTGGATTTCGTCTTAATTGGGACTCCTTTCTCTTCCAAAATAGGTCTAGGTCTTGTTTAGTATGTTTCGAAAACTCTCCGAGGCGGGCCCATGGGAGGAAAAGATTGATTTGCGTCTTTAGTTCACGCTAGTTCTGCCTTCGAAGCACAGGCATGCCATTATGCACGGTTATGCATGGCTGGGGCGTGCTTAAGTCTGGAAGTTTGGCTGGTGGAGTACGGGGTGTGCTAGGCAAGCACACCCTGATGAATCTTTGTGGCACGGGTGTGCCTTATAGCACAGGCTGGGCATGCTTGTCCCTGTCCTCCCCAGCTAGAGTTCACAATGGGCGTGCTAGGCTGGCACGTCCTGATTTTCTTCTGGGCACGGCCGCGCCTTATAGCGTGCCTCTGGGCGTGCTCACCTCTGACTCTCCTTTAATTTCCTTAGTTTTTAGCACGGTTGTGCTACTTAGCACGGGCTGAGTGTGCTGGAGGCTGGAGGGCTAAGTATTTCGCCTTGTTAATTCCTTTTTTCTGTGCCAAAATCCTGGCAACATTTCTCTCAGATCAGCGCGGTTATGATTTCAGGAAGCTCTGAACAAAATATTATACTTAAAATGGAATATAAAAGCAAATCCAAGTGATTAAATTACTTTAAAAAAACTAATAAGACTATTATTTTTTTAAAAACACTATAAAATTAACACCTATCAGCAAACAAATTTCAAGCTAACACAATCTGTCCCAAATCCATGCAACAATCCAAAAATAACATTCACCACACGAACACAAAACAAATCTTTTTACATGGAAAACTCCTCCAGTGTGAAGGATAAAAACCACGGGACCTCTCCTCCGGTCCAAGGAAATGAAGTTCACTATCACAAATATTGGCTTACAAATTACAGCAAGCTACAACCACCAAAAATGTAGCTATACCACAAATAATCACGAACAAATGTGTAGCAACACAATGGAGTGATCACTAAACACAGCTGCTGTTCTCAATACATTTAAAAATGTTCTACTCATCCAAAAATTAAACTGATCAGCCAGAATCAAGAGTTGGATGTTAGCAATAAGCTCACCAAAAATCAACTCAATCCGACAAAGGATGACTGCCGAAACGCTGAAGAAGATGAATATGAGCTATGCAGAGCTAGAAGCCTAGAGAGCTAGAAGCAGAACAGGACAGCTTCGAATTCAGAGCCAGGACTCAATCTCTGAAACTGTAAATCAAAATCCCTACAGTGAGAATCAAGAACAGAGAGCAAAGAACAACATACCCAAAAATCACAAAGATCCAACGGTTGGAACTCTAGGAATCTCTAGAACACGATGGCTGGTGCTTGATGGGGCTGTGCAGAAAAACCCTCTCCTCTCCTCTTCTTTTCTATTTTTCTCACTCTGTTTTGAATGTGTGTCGATCAAAATAGCAGCCAAAGGTATATCATAAATATGGTTGTTAGTTGGGGGGCAATATTGTAAAACAATAATTAGTTTAGTGGACTTCAAAATATGGGCTTTTACCACATACGAAGGGAACCCAAACCCAACAATTCTCCCCTTTCCCGACTATGTGGAAGAGGTGCCCAAACCGGCACTCAAATGGCATATTTCAAACTTCATTCTTGGTAGAGACTTTGTGCACATATCAGCACCATTATCATCCGTATGAATCTTCTCAAGCTCAACTAACTTAGAATCCAAAACATCACGGATCCAATGATATCTCACATCAATATGTTTAGATCTACCATGAAAAGTTGCATGAAAAAGTTGGATTTCTTACCATTGGATTCTTACCAAGATGAATAGCACTCTAGCTATCGCAAAATAAAACATACCTTTCCTGAGTAAAGCCAAGCTCATTCATAAACTTTTTCATCCATAGCAACTCCTTGCATGCTTCAGTAGCTGCAATAAACTCAGCCTCTATAGTAGATAAAGCAATACATTTCTGCAACCTGGATTGCCATGCCACAGCTCCTCCTACAAATGTAATCAAGTACCCAGAAGTAGACTTTCTAGAATCAATATCCCCAGCCATATCAGAATCAGTGCAACCACAAAGCATAAGCTTTTCAGACCCAAAACACAACTTCAAACCTGAAGTACCACGGAGATATCTCAATATCCATTTAACTGCATTCCAATGCTCCTTCTGGATTAGAAAGAAATCTTACTAAACTTGTACCAACTGCATGAGCTATATCCTTGCGTCTAGTACAACGGTCTAGTACAAACCATAGCATACATCAAACTTCCTACTGCAGATGCATAAGGAACTTTTTGCATGAATTCTTTCTCTTGCTCATTGGAAGGAGACTGCTTCACACTCAATCTAATAGATGTAGGGAGAGGTGTACTTACAGCCTTAGCCTTAGCCATATTGAACCGTCGTAGTACCTTCTCGATGTACTTCTCTTGTGAAAGCCATAATTTCTTGCATCTTCTTTCACGAATGACCTTTACGCCAAGAATCTGCTTTGTCGGGCCCAAATCCTTCATAGAAAAAGGCTTGCTCAAGTCTTTCTTCAAATTCATAATTCTGGAGGAGTTAGGACCTACAATAAGCATATTGTCAACATACAACAGTAAAATGATAAAGTCATTGTCAGAAAAACTTTGCACAAAAACACAATGATCAGAAGTAGTCTTTTTGTAGCCTTGCTGAACCATAACAGACCATAAACAGACCTCAAAAAAACTTTCTTATACACTACCTTGTTGCTTGATTTTAAACCATTACAAGCTCTTTTTTCAAATTGCAAACATTAATTTTCTTTGCCTTTCACCACAAAACCTTCAGGCTGGCTCCATATTAGAATTTCCTCTTCTAAGTCACCATGAGAAATTTGCAGTTATTCACAATCCATCTGCTCAATCTCTAAATCAAGTGTAGCAGCTTAAACCCAAGATAACATCTAACTGGAAGACATCCTTAACCACTGGAGAGAAAATTTCTTTAAATCAATCCCTTTTCTCTGACTAAAGCCCTTGACAATAAATTCTCATCTTTATACCGTTGGGGATTTGATGAATTCTCTTCATGCTTCACCTTATAGATCCACCTATTCTTCAAGGCTTTTCTATCTTAGGAAGCTTCACCAGTTCAAAAGTTAATTCATTGTATATAGGGATTGGCATTTCATCTTCATAAAGCAATATCCATTTTTGTCTTTTCCTTCACCTCTCAACAGTTTCTTGGTATTCATTCTGGCTCAACAGCTTCTTGGTAGCATTCTGGCTCATCTGCATCTGTTAACAATACATACTCATTAGGAGAATACCTTGTAGATGGAATATGATTTCTGGTAGACCTTCTGACTGGAGCCTCTTGTTGTCCCTCAAGTGTCTCATACTGATCATCAGTAGCATCATCTACAGGAATATCAACCTCATCGGCCTCTTCAGTATTATCCTGAAGATCAACCTGATTTCTAACATCAACTGCAACAGGTGTTGAAGCTGACGGAATTGGATCAACATCAACCAAGCTGTTATTCTGAGGTTTTGGTTTCTCCACTTTGCCAATATGTTCAATAGTCTGATTTTCAATAAAGACCACATCACGGCTTCTATAAACTTTCTTCTCAATAGGATCATAACACCTATAGCCAAACTCATCTTGACCTAAACTCATCTTGACCGTAGCCAATGAAGATACACTATCTTGTCTTGGCATCTAGCTTGGACCTTTCATCTTTAGGAACATGAACAAAACATTTGCACCCAAATACCCGTAGATGATCATAAGAAGGCTTCTTACCATACCAAAAACTATCAGGAACATCATTATGCAAAGGAACAGTAGGAGTAAGATTGATGACATGTGCAACTGCTTACAATGCCTCACCCCAAAAGGAATTAGGTAGTTTTGCATCTGAAAGCATACATCTAACTCTCTCCATCAAAGTTTTGTTCATCCTTTCTGCCAAGCCATTCAACTAAGCCATTCAACTGTGGAGTCTTAGGAGGTGTCTTCTGATGTCTGATACCATGCTCTCGACAATAGGAATCAAATGGCCCACAATATTCACCTCCATTATCAGTAAGAACACATTTCAACTGTTTACCTGTTTCTCTCTCAGCATAAGTGTGAAATTCTCTAAATGCACCGAGTACCTGATCCTTTGACTTTAACACACGAACCCAAAGCTTTCTTGACTGATCATCAATAAAAGTCACAAAGTACTGTGCACCACCAAGTGACTTATCCTTCAAAGGACCACATACATCTGAGTGTACGAGCTCTAACAACTCTTCTTTTCTAGTCTTCTTTCTAGAACGGAGGATGATGTTTAAATGGAGACCCGTTTCTGCTTTCCAGCCAAATAATGCTTCACATGTGTTCTAACTTCTCACCTTTGCAAACCAGAAAGCAAATTTTCTTAGCATAGGGAATATTTCAGACCCTTTTCACTGATGTGACTCAATTCTCTTGTGCCATAATTTCTATTGAACTATCATTTTTCAACTGCATTCCCAAGATCTTGTAGGGATAGGTAGTCTGTAGCCAATACAAAACCTGAAAGGGATAGTAGTCTGTAGCCAATACAAACCTGAACCTCTAAACCCTTTAGCCACAACCAAAGAGCCTTTATAAACAATGCCATGATTAAACAAATTGGAGCCATTTCCATCTTGATATAAAGTGTCACAGGATATCAAATTCAACCTCGCATCTAGCGCATGTTTAACATTCTTAAGTATCAACTTCATACCAAGGTTGGTCACCACAGTTACATTGCCAATGCCCACTACTTTGGATACAAATCCATTTCCCATCCGTAAAGTTCCAAAATCACTAGGATTGTAAGATGTGAAGAATTCTCTCTTTGAAGCAATATGGTGTGCAGCTCCACTATCAAGTACCCAAAGAACCTCATTGCTGGCAACATTAATCATATTTCCATCATGAACAACAGCCAAATCAACTGAAGTAGCAACAACTGACAGCAACACTGACACGATCACCATTTTCATCATTGTCATTCTTTTCTTGCTTGCCTTTATTGGTTTTGTTATCCTTTTTCCACTTGTAACAGTACCGTTTGATATGCCCAGATTTACCACAATAATGACATTCACGGCTCTTATACCTTGACTTTGATTTACTCCTACTCTTACTTCTATTGTTGTGATCATGACTTCTACTCTTGCTTCTCCCCCTGTTTTCAGTAACCAAAATATCTGACTGTGATGTGGAAGCGCCCTGACTTCTCCTTCTTACTTCTTCATTCAGAACACCACTCTTCACATACTGCATAGTTACAACACCATCAGGAGCAGAATTTGTCAAAGATACCCTAAAGTTTTCCCAAGAGTCAGGAAGTGTATTCATTCAACACCAAATCCCATAATGTCCTCATCAAACTTGACACCATACTGGATAACTGATCAAAGATACCCTTTGAAATTCATTTACATGGTCAAGTACTGAGCTCCCTTCTTTGTATGCAGGCATATGGCTTGCTAAGGTAACGAACAACTTGTGTTACCAGTTTTAGGAAGCCATACAAAGATTCTAGATTTTCCCACAAAGTTTGGCATTTGTATCATTAACAATATGATTTATACATTATTCCTCCAACCCATTGCCTAAGAAAAACCACATACTTGCTGATTGCTCAAAACTCTCATTTCTTCACCCCCCCCCCCCCCCCCTTCAGACTTGACTCAGGCTTTACTTAGTAGCAAAAATACAGGCAAATGTAGTTTCTTTAAAAACAAAAGGTCTTTCATCTTTCCTTTCCAAGTGTGATAGTTTGTGCCATCCAAACAAATCATTTTACTTATATTTACCTTCATAATTCAAACAAGCAAAACTGCTCAATCAACAAAATAATTGCAGCTCTGATACCACTGTGATGGGAAGTAACACAAAATAACTTCACAACAAAAACTTTCCCACTTGAATGAATCTATTAGGAGTAACATGGAGCAACAAATTCAAGTAACACAATCTGTCTCAAATCATGCACAATCAAAAATAACATTCACCACACGAACACAAATCTTTTTACGTGGAAAACTCCTCCAGTGTGAAGGATAAAAACCACGGGACCTCTCACCTCTCCTCCGGTCCAAGGAAATAAGGTTCACTATCACAAAAATGATTGTCTTACAATACAGCAAGCGTTACAACCACCAAAATGCTGCTATTACCATAAATAACACAAAACAAATGTGTAGCAACACAATGGAGTGATCACTAAACATAGCTGCTGTTCTCAAATACATTTAAAAATGTTCTACTCATCAAAAAATTAAACTGATTTGCCAGAATCAAGAGTTGGATGTTAGGAACAAGCTCACCAAAAATCAGCTTAATCCGACAAAGGATGACTGCCGAAACGCTGAAGAAGATGAAGCTATGCAGAGTTGGAAGCAGAACAGGACAGCTTCGGATTTAGAGCCAGAATTCAATCTTTGAACTTCCAAATCAAAATCCCTACGGTGAGAATCAAGAACAGAGAGCAAAGAACAACATACCCAAAAATCACAAAGATCCAACGGTTGGAACTCTGGGAATCTCATCTCAGAACACGATGCTGGTTTTGCTGGATGGTGGCTTGTGCAGAAAAACCCTTCTCCTCTTCCTCTCTGCTGTGCAGAAAAACCCTCTCCTCTCCTCTTCTTTTCTGTTTTTCTCACTCTGTTTTGAATGTGTGTCGATCAAAATAGCAGCCAAAGGTATATCATAAATATGGCTGGTAGTTGAGGGGCAATATTGTAAAATAATAATTAATTTAGTGGACTTCAAAATATGAGACGTAGCTGAGCAAGAATATTTCATATCCAAATGCCTTGAGAAGCACATGCAGTAGCAGCTACAAATTTAGCTTCACTTGTTCATAAAGTGACAATTGGTTGCTACTTTGATGACCATGAGACTACACTTGCACTTAATACAAGCACATAACCCGAAATACTCTTCCTATCATCTAAACATAATCACTATCAAAGAAGTTAATCAGATCTGAATTTTCTTTCTTTTTATAGAACAACCCAAAATCAACAGTACCCTTCAAGTTTCGAAGGATTCATTTTGCAGCTAAAAGATGCAATTCTATTAGGCTCTTTATATATCTGCTAATAAGACTCACTGCATGCATGATATTTGATCTTGTTTCTGTCAAATACATCAAACTCCTTACAATTTGCTTGAAGAGAGTGCCATCAATCCTCCTTCCTTTAGGATTTTTTGTAAGTTCCAATCTACTATTTGATGGTGTTGTGACAAGGTTACAGTTGCTCATTTGAAATATGTCTAATCTCTTACATAATTCTTTTGATAAATAAATAACTCATCCACTGATTGCACTATTTTATGCTAAGAAAATAATACAATAGCCCAAGATCCGACATATCAAATTCAAACATCATTAACTTTTTAAAATTCTCAAACATGACTTTATCATTTCCTGTATAAATTAAATCATTAATATATAAGTATACAATCAATATTTTCCCTCCATCTTCCCATTTTGCATAAAGAGTATGCTCATATGGGCATTTTAAAGATTCTTCCTTTTGAAAATAAGCATATATGCGACTACACAAAGCTCTAAGTGCTTGTTTTAGTCCCTGTATAGCCTTTTTTTTTTTTCTATCTATAAACTTTCTACTCTTCACCAATTTTTGATAGAAAAATCATACAAGGAAAGCCACAAAAATCACATATGCATAACATAAAGGCAAACCACAAAGGTACAGAAAACATAAATGAAGTTATGGAATCATAAATACCTCTAGAACGAATGAAATCAACACTGATTTCACTTCCTACTTTCACACCAATAGCTCCTGCACCAACAACTCATGCTCTCTGCGGTCTTATGTTGTGAGACCTAGATTATATTCTTTTAGAACTATTTGTGTGGGCAGATTGCTATTGAGAGGGAAAAAACGAGATATTGAAACTGACTCTAGGTTTAGCCTAAGCGTCTCTTATATATTTTTTCAATTAAAAATAATATTAATAAAATTTAGCACTAAGCGTCTCTTATAATTATTTTCAATTAAAAATCGAATATATATATAATTATATTAAAAAGTTTTATATATATTATAAGATATAATATTATAGTAGTATATACTGGAATCTCCTCACTTTAAAATATACAAACCTCCCTGTGTTAGATTACAGATACAATGTCAATTAAATTAAATAGTACCGACTATTTTATTTAATTGACATTAATTTCTTAAGATCCTTAACTATTTTTATGTGTTGGAATTTAAAATTCACCTACATGGTTCCACAAGGAAAACTTATAAGTTCTCAAGATTGTCATCAAAAAATCCCTATACCGAGACACAGAATTCTTTTCAATGAATTGATATTTCACAACATATTTTGTTTTATCCAATTCACTGATTTGATTGCTCCCATAGCTGAAACTCGCCCTTTTAAAGTGAACTCAAAGATAAAAGAGTATATATATATATGAATCTCCTAACTTTAAAATATACAAACTCCCTGTGTTAGATTACAGATACATGTCAATTAAATTAAAAGTACCGACTATTTTATTTAATTGACAATTTAATTTCTTAAGAATTCCACTTAACTTATTTTATGTGTTGGATTTAAAATTCACCTACATGGTTTTCCACAAGGAAAACTTATAAGTTTCTCAAGATTGTCATCAATCCCTATACCGAGACACAGATTCTTTCAATGAATTGATATTTCACAAATGCATATTTTTATTATCCAATTCACTGAGTTTATTGCTCCATACTGAAACTCGCCCTTTTAATGAATCAAAATAAAAGACAACATGCATTGTCTATAACAATTAAATTAAGATTAAGAGTAATAAATATAACTATCAATGAATTAGAGAATTTATTTATTTAGTCAGTAAAAAAAGAGTTATTCTCCATTTGGTCCATGTTCAATACATATAATATGCACCAGCATAAGTTGGAGTTTAATCATTTCAATGATCAAGATAACATGTAATCTTGTGATGCAATCATACCGATGGTTTGTTAGCTCCACCTTAGATTGTGAACAAAACTTTATATCTCATTTGACCAAAATGATTTAATCTTTTATGTACAAAATAAACTCTATACATCAAATTATCCACTAATATAAGATAAAAGACAAAAATTATAAATACATCATAAATGATTTATTAAATGTAAATCTCAGTTTCAATAATAAATAATTATTCAAAAAAGTAATACTATTACAAATGCATGGTTAATAGTATAAACTCTATCAATTCTAACATAGTCAAGAGGTTGTTCAATAAATACATGTTCTTATAAATCTCCATGGAGACAAGCTGGCTTTACATCTAATTGGTAAATGGGCCACGAGCAGGGGCTGAGTGAGGGGGGACACGGAGCAACCCGAGCCCCCAAACTCAAAAATATTTTTAAAACTTTACTTATAAATAGTGCAAAATAAATTTTTTCTTTGATTTGGCCCTCTTAATTTTGAAAATTTTCTTTTGGCCCCTTGTAGTTTTAGAGTTTGGCTCCAACACTGACCACAAGCTTTGAGCAACCAATGCAATCACCAATTTAATCATATCAAGTCTTACAACAGGAGCGAAAAATTCCTTGTAATCCATACCAAAGTCTTGTTTGTAACCCTTTGCCACTAATTGTGCCTTATACTTCTCAATTTCCCCATTCTCCTTTAATTTGGTTTTATAGATCCATCTAACATCAATCTTTTTCTACCTTTTTAGAAGATTAGAGGGTTCTCATGTATCATTTTTTTTTTCAATGACTGTAATTTCTTCGTCCATTGCCTTCCACCAGTTTGCATCTTTAACAACACTTTCAAAATTTGTTGGATCATAATATGAAAAAAGAGTAAAAAGAGTGACAGAATCATCAGAATGGTCCATTCCAATTGCCTCATGATCTGACATCCAAGCTGATCTTTTTAAACACGGTTGAAATGTGAATTAGCTACTGTTTCAATACGTTTGTCCATTCCTAAGAGGGTGGGTAAAGCAAAGCTCTTGGTTTGCTTCTAGGATAGCAGGCCAACTATGGGTAATGCAATGCAGAACACAGGAATGAATCAAATCATATATCGAAAAGGGAGAAACTAATCATTAGAGGCGCCTTTTGATGGAATGGCTTAAAGAGTTGGAAGAACTCCAGGGTTCAGCGTATTCGCTTAAGGGAAATCCTAAGCGAATACAGTGTGGGATGGAAGAACTCCGGTCTTGCCAATCTAATATAGGATGGAATTGGCTTGATCCAAAGCGGACAATTCCTCTAGTGGTTGAAGTCGAGCGTGCAATTGGTATTAGAGTCGGACCCCCTCTAGTAGATGTATGGTTCAAGGATGAACCACGCAAAAGCTGGTGGGCCTATGACATCCTAACCCGGCAAAGCGATCCTAAGAGGACGGGTGGAGCAAAGCTCCTGGCTAGCTTGGGAAACTAATAATCAGAGGTGCCTTTTGGTGGAATGGCTTGGAGAGTTGAAAGAACTTCAAGGTTAAGCATGCTCACTTAAGGGAAATCCTAGGATGGGTGACCTCTTGGAAAGTTTCTAATTTCACCTGCAAGACAAAACCTTGCGGGTCTTGTCAATCTAGTATGGGATGGAATTTGATTGATCCAAAGCAGACAATTCCTTTGGCTGTTGGATTGGGGCGTGACACATGTAATGTCTAAGTACCATAGATTCTGTTATGTTTTCTCCTTTAGTTGTTTCTTTACTTGGCTAGCCAATAACAAAGTGACTTTATCCTCTTTTTCCATGAAATTAGATTGCTTTGACTATCTCCATTTTAAGTTTGTTCGACATTCTAATTTGTAATGTCCATATCTATAACATCTATAACATCAACCTTTCGATTTGTCTACTAATTTTGATTTGGAAGGAATTGAATTATATTTGTCATGGCCTCTTCCTCTTCCTTGATAACGAGAAGACTGATTGTCTTTAAATTTTTTATGTGTCTACCACCATCACCATTGTTTCCTCTGCCTTCCTCTTCCTCTATCACCTACTTTTGAAAGATAAATTCAGCACCATGAATCTGCATATCTGAAACTAATTCTCCCATCTTCATTTGTAAACTTTCAAATTCAGCACGAAAGTGTTTGTAATTGTGCTTTATTTGCCTTTGTTGTCCCTTCATACTTCTTTTTCATTGATTCTCAAATATGCTTCGAAGTATCTTTTCAAAGAATGGTTTTGCAAGATTGAGCGATCAATAGCTTGGAACAAGTAATTCTTTGCTTTGAGATCCTTTAACTTTGTTGCTTCTATTTTTGTTCGATATGCATTCGTCACTACTATGCCTAATGCTGATTCTGATTTGCCATTAGAAATCACTTGTCAATGCTCCTTTGATCTCAAGAAGTTCTCTGTCAATATGCTCCAACGATCATAGTGACCATCAAAGTGAGGAATGGTTGTACCAATTGTTCAAAAGCCATACATTCTCACGTTGCTGCTGCAATTGCTCTCCCTCACGTGTTTCACTCACAAGTATTTTAAACAACTCAGTCTCCAATAGCACTGTTGCATATAAAAGCAGCAAAGAATATATTAAATAAGTTTTGTACTTGTTATTCGATGACTAAGAACTGACACTGAAGTACAACAATTGAGCTTCTTATATAGAGCTTTTGATAACGTTAACAACATTAAATTAGGAACAAATCTAAAGATTCCTATTTTTACTCAGCAAACTATTGCACTTGCTAAAGATTAGGACAAGTAAAACAGAGCATGTGAATTAACATTCCACAGAAATTGTAAAAACTTATAAAATTCATGGTATTTTGATATATTATCAACCGTAGTGCAATTTATACAAATTTACACAATTACCACTAAGCAAAAAAAAAAATAAAAAAAAAATAATCACTCACTAAAAACTATATAATTTGTTCCCATTTTAGATCCATAATTATAAATTATATAAAACTTAGCTTTTCAGATTGATTCAAACATTAAAATTGCATTAAAAAAATTGGCCTTTTAGATAGATTTTGACATTAAAATTGAATCAAATAATTGATTTTAGTTGAGTTTAAAACAATTTACTTTTACCATTTCTATTTGATATGTAATTTCCCATATAACTAATTATTGAGCAATTTATAAAAAAATTAGTAATGAGTTCCTAAAGAGAAATTTGAATCAAAAGTCAAAGTAATATTTCATATAATAAAAAGAATAGTATAACTCAAAGATAGAGAAAATTGAAAGAAAGGTAATTTTTGTAAAATACATTCCAGAGGATATAATCATAAATAAGATTGTGAATAGAAAAGATAAATAGTTTCATTGATAAACTTAATGGACATCAATTATTTAATATAGTATTTATAATACTCTCCTTTAGATGTTCATTACACAAAGAATATGACTCATTAAAACCTTATTAGGAAAAAAACCCATTGGGAAAAAATCATAGTAAAGAAAAAAGAGTACAATATTCTTTATGTCTTAAAATTTATTTCTTCCCCCAATGAAGGTTTGCTTTCAGAACCTTAATTTGGTGCATACCGATCTTATGTACCATTTTTTTAAATGTTGAAGTTGGTAGGGACTTAGTGAATAAATCTGCCACATTATCATTTGAACGAATCTGTTGTATATTAATTTCACCATTCTTCTGAAGATCACATGTGAATAAGAACTTTCGTGATATATGTGTCGTTCTATCTCCCTTAATGAATCCTCCCTTTAACAGGGCGACATAAGCTATATTATTTTCGAATAAGTAAACGCATATGGCATTTGATTTGCTATTTTTTGCAAATGAATGATCTTTTCAACTTCTTGTTCACATATAGTTGCACAAGGATCAAGATGATATAAAGATGTAGCTTTTCATTCAAGTTCCCTTTCTGTTTCCTTTTTCTCTCCCTCTAATTTTGAAAAAATTATTTTATCAAATTGACAATCAGCAAAACAAGTTATAAATAAATCTCTTACCACTATCCAAGGCAACGAATAATGGAGGGTGATTTATACCTAATTAATATTCCTAACCTTCTTTAAGGATCTAGTTGGTGGTGATGCTATTGGCACATATATAACACACCCAACAATTCTTAGATGAAAGATTTTTTGGTTCACGACCAAAAGCCAATTGTAATGGGAGAATTGAAGATAATATGTTCCTTAAGATGAATAAGTATTGCTGCATGAATAATAACATGACCCCAAACAAAAGTAGGTAATTTTTTTCTCTTAAGCAATGGTCTTGCTATCAATGAGAGACATTTAATAAACCACTCTACTAGGCCATTTTTGTGTATATACTATAGGATGTTCAATAGTTATTCCAATTGATAAGCAATATTCATCAAAATCACAAGATGAGAGGCGAAAAGATTTAATTGGATGATCTAGAAATTGAGCCAGTAATTGAATTATTTGTGAGTTGATAATAAACACACATGTGACAATCTTAAATATGCATATATTAAAACCATAAGTATCTAAATTGTCCACTGGTTGGATGTATAGGTCCACAAATATCTCAATGAATACGTTTTAAAAATGCAGGTGATTCAATTCCAACCTTAATTGATGATGCTCTAATAATTAACTTGCCTCGATAATGTTAAGGATTAGTTGTAAATAGAACTCTATTAGGAGTTGTAAATAGAACTCTATTAGGAGTTAGATTTCTAATAGGTTTATAGTATCATGTATGTGTATATATATGTGTCTCTATTGATGAATTAACCCATAAGAGTATAATTGTCCACTCGGTTGAATGTATATCAAAATATCTAATGAATATCGTTTAAAATGCAGGTGATTCAATTCCAACCTTAATTGATGATGCTCTAATTAATTACTTTAGACCTCGATAATGTTAAGGATTTAGTTGTAAATAGAACTCTATTATTAGGAGTTGTAAATAGAACTCTATTAGGAGTTAGATTTCTAATAGGTTTATAGTATCATGTATGTGTATATATATGTGTCTCTATTGATGAATTAAATACAAGAAAATATTTTTCCATAATAAACTCACATGGTATCAGAGCCTTTGGCTCGTTAAACCTTTTTTTTCCATTTACGTTGAATTTTCGGCGGCTGTCCAGTGGCTGTACAGCGGCTGTTAGTCTCGGTGTCACTCTAGGGTCACCGTTTTGTCTCACCGCCTACCTCAGAAGGTTCCCCGGCTGCCGATCGGCGTTCCATCCAAATCCGGTCACCGGATTCCCTGCGCGGCCTCACGCGCCGTTTTTGTTTTCTGCTATAGTACCACGCGCCGGCGCGTGGAGGCGCGTGTGGCTGTTTCCGGCGATTGGAATTTTTTCTCTGGCTTCATTTTCACTTCAGCAGTCTACTCTAGTGGTTATTTTTTTGCTCCGGTGAAGATTTGGTAGGGGCGTTCTCTATTTTGTCAATTTGGCGTTTCAGGTTATTTTTGCTCCTGTTTGCTCCTGTTTGTGTTGAAAGGCTATTTATTTTTGGTATCTCTTTCTGCGTTGCTGGTATTGCTGGTAGGGTGTTTAGTTTTTATTAATCATGAATCCTACACCTACAGATTCTAAAACTACTATTACTGAATTGATCCCAGCAATGAATAAAATCATAGAACATAAATTGAAAGGATCTAACTATTTAGATTGGAGCAAGACAATTAGAATTTATTTACGGAGTGTTGAAAAAGATGACCATCTCACTGATGATCCACCAACTAATGACACTCGACAACATTGGCTCAGGGAAGATGCTAAGATATTTCTCCTGATTCGCAATTCTATTGACAGTGAAGTGGTTGGGTTAATCAATCATTGTGAATTTGTTAAAGAATTAATGGAGTATCTTGAATTTTTGTACTTTTTTGTACTCGGGAAAAGGTAATCTGTAGCGCATGTACGAGGTCTGCAAAGGATTTTATCGAGCCAACCAGCAAGATAAGCCCCTTACAGCCTATTTCATGGAATTTAAGAAGATTTACGAGGAGCTTAATGTTTTATTGTGCCTTTTTAGTCCCGATATAAGGTTCAATAGACCCCAGCGAGAACAAAATGGTTGTGATGAGTTGACCCAGCGAGAACAAATGGTTGTGATGAGTTTTCTTGCAGGTCTTGCTCCGGTTTTTGAAACTGCCAAATCACAGGTTCTTTCAGGCAGTGATATTACCTCTCTTCAGGAGACTTTTGCTGGATTGTTACGAACTGAGGGTTCTCATACCCCCTCCTCTTCTGATAATAGTGCCCTTGTAAGTCGACATCAGGTATCCAGGCAGCCAGGAAATAGAGGAAGAGGAGGAAATACCCGTAGTAATGGGCCAATTTCTAGGGAGGCAAGTATTCTTATCTGCCATTATTGCCATGAACCTGGTCACACTAAACGGTATTGCAAGAAACTGATCAATAAGCCAGCAAGGGTAAATATGGCCACTCAAGATTCTGCAGTTACTTCTTCTGATAACACTGTAACAATTTTTGCTACGGAGTATGCTGAGCTCTCTAGATACCGTTCTTCTAATTCTACTGATTCCTCGATTGCTGCTGCTGCCAATTCAGGTAATCCTTCATGTCTTATGTCTACCTCATCAGAGTGGGTCATTGATTCTGGTTGCACAGATCACATGACAGGTAACCCTAGTCTTTTATCCTCATTAAAACAACCTGAACTATTTAATCGTCATGTTACTTTAGCTGATGGGTCCACATCTACTGTCAAATGTATTGGCACTGCCAATCCCATTCCATCTCTTTCATTGTCTTCTGTTTTTTGCTTGCCTCGTTTTTCGTTTAATCTACTATCGGTTAGCAAAATTACTCGTATACTAAATTGTTGTGTTAAATTTTATCCTACATATTGTGTGTTTCAGGATCTTTTGAGGATCTTTTGACGAAGCGGACTATTGGTAGAGGACATGAGTCCGGTGGCCTTTATCTTCTGGATGAACATGTTTCGTTATCTCTGGCTTGTGCTGGTGGTCTATCTCCTTTTGAGGTTCATTGTCGTTTGGGCCATCCTTCATTGTCTACTTTAAAGAAGTTGTGTCCGTTGTTTCAATCATTGTCAATTTTAGAATGTGAATCTTGTCAATTTGCCAAACATCATCATTTACCTTTAGTTCGTCGAGTAAATAAACGGGTTTCATCCCCTTTTGAGTTAGTTCATTCTGATGTTTTGATGTTTGGGGTCCATGTCCTGTTATTTCTAAAACTGGCTTTCGGTATTTTGTAACTTTTGTGGGTGATTATTCTCGTGTTACTTGGTTATTTTTGTTAAACTTGGTTATTTTTAATGAAAGACTCGTTCTGAGATATTCTCTATCTTTTGTTCTTTTGTGCTGAAATTAAAAACTCAACTTTAATACATTGTTCGCATATTGCACAGTGATAATGCTAAAGATATCTATCTAAGATTCCTTCCAATCTTAATATGTCCACAGAAATGGTATTCCTCCATCAAACAATCTTGTGGTTGATCTCCTTCTCAAAATGGGGAGGAAAAGAAAAAAACAGACATCTTCTATGAGGTTGCTAGGGCACTTCTATTCCAAATGAAGGTCCCTAAACATTTTTGGGCTGATGCTGGTCTCTATCTGCATGGTTTTTTGGATGTACATCGCATGCCTTCCTCTGTGCCTTAATGGTGAAAATTTCCTTATAATGTTCTGTTTCCCTTCTAAGCTTGTTGTTTCCCATTGGAACCTGGTATTTTATGGTTGTAACTTGTTTTTTGTTCGATGATGTTTTCGTCCACAGGTTTCCCAAATTGGGATCCAAAGTCCTTCGTTGTGTTTTCGCTTGGGTATTCCCTCGACGTCAAAAAAGGGCTATCGTTGTTTCTCTTCCCCGATCTGACCGTTATTATTATTTCTGTAGATGTCAATTTTTTTTGAGAATACTTCCATTTTTCCCTTGCCTATATATAAGAGTGAGGGGGAGGATGATGAGTTTTTAGTTTATGCTATCCAACAATTTCATAACTCTCCTACTCCTGCTCCTATTCCTGAACTTGCCCCCGCTCCTGTACCAGCATCTGCTCACCCTCTTTTTGAACAGGTTTATTCTAGGAGACCAGGAACTCTTGACTTACTTCCTCCACCTGCCGCCTCAACAGAAGATCCGGTTCACTCCACTCAACATGAGCCTGTTCCATCCACTCTCCAGTCAGACCTTGACCTTCCCATTGCTCTTCGAAAAGGTAAACGCACGTGTACCTATCCTATTTCCTCTTTTGTCAGTTATGATCATCTTTCTTCTTCATCTCGTTGTTTTGTAAGTAACCTAGACTCTGTCTCTATACCTAACACTGTTGTCCAAGCTTTCCTAACACTGTTGTCCAAGCTTTGTCCCATCCTGGTTGGTATGCAGCAATGAAAGAGGAGATGGCTGCCTTAGATACGAATGGTACTTGGGATCTTGTGCCTCTCCCGGCAGGTAAGAAGGCTATTGGTTGTAAGTGGGTTTTTACTGTTAAAGTGAATCCTGATGGGACTATTGCTCGTCTCAAGGCTCGATTAGTTGCAAAGGGCTATTCTCAGATTTATGGCCTCGATTATTCTGATACTTTTTCTCCTGTCGCCAAATTGTCTTCTGTTCGTTTATTTATTTCTTTAGCAGCTACTTTTGACTGGCCTTTACATCAGCTAGCTACTTTTGACTGGCCTTTACATCAGCTGGACATTAAGAATGCCCTTTCTTCAAATGGGGGGATCTTCAGGACGGAAGTTTACATGGAGCCACACAAAGGCTTTGTTGCTCAGGGGGAGTCCCGGTACAAGTGTGTACCTTTCGGGAAATCTTCTATAGGCTTAAAACAGAGTCCTCGAGCTTGGTTTGGTAGATTTTGCAATGTGGTACATCAATTTGGCATGCAGAAGAGTACTTCTGATCATTCTGTATTTTTCAGACGTACTAAGACTGGTTTGATTCTACTTGTGGTTTATGTTGATGACATTGTTATTACAGGGAATGATTCAGCCGGCATTACATCACTCAAGTCATTTCTCCAGACTCAATTTCAGACAAAAGACTTAGGATTGTTGAAGTATTTTTTGGGTATTGAAGTGTCTAGATGTAAGAGAGGCATCTTCTTATCTCAAAGGAAGTATGTCCTTATCTCACAGGAAGTATATCCTTAACTTACTAAAGGAAACTGTAAAGTTGGGTGCCAAGCCATGCAGTGCTCCAATGACTCCCAATTTGCAAATTTCAATTGGTGGTGAACTGTTTGATGATCTTGAGATGTATAGAAGATTGCTGGGCAAACTGAATTGTCTTAAGGTAACACGTCCATATATTGCTTACTCTGTGAGCGTGTTAAGCCAACTCTGTGAGCGTATTAAGCCAGTTTATGTCTTCTCCTACTGTTATCCATTAAGAAGCTTTAGGATGAATTTCGTGCTACTTGAAAGGTAATCCAAGTCGTGGCCTCCTTTACAGTAATCATGGGCATTTGAACATTGAGTATTTTTCAGAAGCGGATTGGGCAAGTTCGAAAGTTGATAGAAGATCAACTTCAGGATATTGTGTCTTTGTGGGTGGAAACTTGATATTGTGGAGGAGCAAGAAACAAAATGTAGTCTCATAATTGAGTGCTAAATCAGAATATCGAGCTATGGCACAATCTGCTTGTGAAATAATTTGGATTCGTCAGTTGTTAGAGGAAATTGGCTTCAAGTCATCCTTGTGATAATCAAGCCTGCTCTTCCACATTGCATCAAATCCGAGTATTCCATGAACATATTGAACGAAAACATAGTCGAGATTGGGATTGTCATTTATTCGTGAAAAGGATACAACAGGGTGTTTATCTCTACAGGACACGTTAAAACAAGTGAACAGTTAGGAGATATCTGTTACAAAAGCTCTAAAATGGACCCTCGGGTTAACTATCTTTATAAACAAGTTGGGCCATGATTAATATCTATGCTCCAACTTGAGGGGGAGTGTAAGGAGCTATGCTCCAACTTGAGGGGGAGTGTTAAGGATTAGTTGTAAATAGAACTCTATTAGAAGTTGTAAATAGAACTCTATTAGGAGTTAGATTTCTAATAGGTTTATAGTATCATATATGTATATATATATGTGTCTCTATTGATGAATTAAATACAAGAAAATATTTTTCCATAATAAACTCACAGATAACAAGCAGCATAAAAAATCATAAATTATAAATCTTCTAGTTCTTTAAAGGATGATTATGTGAATTATTAATTATTCTTCTCATCATTATGGACCTAGGATGTCCTAATCGATTATGCCAAAGTATTAAAAATATTTGGATCAGTAAATTTCTGATTTATAATAGAATGTGCCTCAATTATACTAATCTTTGTACAGTACAAGCCAGAGAATAACATTGCTAGTTTTCTAATGGCCAAATACATCATTTAATCCCTGCATTTTGATAAAAAAAAACCTTGTGGCACCCTGAACTATAAATCGACCTTATGACACCCTGAACTTTACTTTTTGCAATAATTTACACCTTACATTAAAAATAGTAAATTTAAAGGTTTTTTGGCTTTTATATAGAAAATGTTGGTTTGATATGTGGTTAACATAACTTTTGGAACAATAATTTTATATTTTTTAATTTTTCAATAAGTGTTCAATCGATCTAATTTCATAAGTTGTGATGTCCATTGGGGCAAATAAAATATTTAACAGATACTATTTTATAAGTTGAAATATTCAATGGGTCAAAATAAAAGTCAAGGGCGCCACAAGATTTTTTGTAAAAGGTATAGGGATGAATTTATGTATTGAGCCTTTTTCTAATACACATTTCTTTCATTAGACATTACTGATAATACAAATATATTCAACACTCATTTCATCTATTGTCTCAATATGGTATCTATTTGATGGATTCTTTGAAACCCAGTAAACTTCTTCGAGATTTGGAAGAAAACAATGCGCTACATGTAATAAATTTTGTTCACTCAGCTAGAAATATGATGGCTTTTCCGAAGCCTTCAATTAAATTTGCACTGGCAGATATTGTAACACCCACCGCCCAGTCCCGAGAGACCAAACAACGGATGCCACATTCGGTGCCGAAGACACCGTCTCAACTTAACATATAAATCATAAATTCAAATTATAAATTAGAAGTAATTGAGTATTCACAAGTTTAGCGAGTAATAAGTTTTTCTTTTAATAGATTGAGAAAAATCCTACATAAAAACTGCAAGAGTTTTCCTTTAAAAACTGAACTCGCCAAACATGTGAATACAAAACACTCTCAATTAAACTCCAAACTCTCCCAACATCTCCAAATAATCATCATAACACAACATATAAGTACTTTCTCTTTTCTGTCAATTAACTCCCAAACCTCTCCCAACATCTCCAAATAAGATCATCATAACCACAACAAACTTCTATACCTTCATAACTATAGAAAACTTCAAATAGCATTTTATGACCATCAATTAAATGCATTCATTATATATATCCCAGCAATTTATTGCATTCATCATATATATCAAGTCTTCATGACCTAATCATACCAACTATAGTAAAATATTTCATATTCAATCATTTCATAAGTATTATTCTTATCTTCAACTACTTACAGTAAAATAATTACATGCTTCACTTATATTGTCAATCACATCCAATCACATAAGCTCGAACAAATGTAATAATTGTACATGCTATAATTCTTAATTATATAACTCTCAATCTACTACTCCCAAATTGGTCACTTCTGCTTTGATAGTATTCCTCAAGTCTTCAAGTAGCAACCACGATCTTCAACCTACGCGTGATAAAAATCGACGCGCTGAGTATAAAACTCAGTGGTGTTTATAATTCACATACTTAACAAAGTGCGATGGCAACTTACGTAAAATACAAAGTTCATAAAAGCATTGATAATCTTAAAATCAGTAAATTTCAACATAAATAATTTACATATTATAAACAAAGAAATAATCAAATAAACTTATAATTAATAACATAACTAATTTTAATTCTTTATACTATAATCCTTATACTAAGACATGTTAATCACTCTCATAAAAACTTTATAGGATTCGATACTCTTAGAATAATTAATATCAAATACACTTATAATTAATAAATAAATAATTTAATTATTTCAAAAATCATAAAATTCATTGGCTTGATATACCAATACATACACTATTTATTTATAAAACCATGTACCAAAATATCATGCTTTGAAAATTCATTTGATAACATAATCATTAATTTCCAAAGTAAGGTCTACTAAAATAATATGACCTCATTTATTTAATTGCCTTACAAATATTTTCCAAGGGGCTCACATACACTTAGGAGAAAGAGAAGCAGATAGGTTTTCATAACTTATTCATAAAGGCCTTAGGTCGCCAACCTTTTCATAACATATAGAGTGCGTCCGCCCTAACATAAGACACCCACGTGCCTAGCATATGATCATAGCTCATAAGACACCCACGTGTCTAGCGTATAATCATAGCTCTTATCATAATGGCATCGAATGTCGAGCATGCTCATTATACATAATAAAATCAAATCACGCATCAAATTCACACCAAGTGTACAAGAGCCCAAAATCCTTATTTTAATTCTTAATTCATAATACTTATCATAAAACTTATCTTATTCTTTAGTCTTCTTAAATTCATAATGTAAGCTTCTTAAATTCATACACTGTAAGCTTACTTGAGAACGTCAGGAACTCATGAAAAATTTATAACTTAAACATAAATTACTTAACATACGAAAAATTTCTTATCAATTAGGAAATCATATATGTAAGCTTACTTTAGAACTTTACTTTAAAACTTAAGTGACTCATGAAAACTTCATATTTAAACATAATTACTTAATATATGAAATTTCTCATAAATTCCTTTTCTTTTAAAACTTTGTTAAAGTCATATCATATAAAATCATACTTTCCTTATTCACAATTCAAAGCACATACACCTTAAATACCCATTTCTTTTTAAAACTCTAAACATATAAAAGTTATCACAATAATCATACTTATGTCATATATAAAAAAATAATTAAGAAAGCCTTACTACCCTAAGGTGGTTCGACCTCTTAATGAAAACCAAGGGGAGAAATTTTCTTCTCCAATCAAGCATGCTAACATAACTCTTATACACAAAAGTATCCATTTCAACCCTCATCATGCATTATCTAAACCAATTCCACACCTTTTCACATTATATCCATTTAAACATATCCACAACAACATTTTTCAAACTTATGTTTTATTTTTGTCAAATAAATCCTAAAACATACAAATAATCAAGAGAAACTTACAAATATTATGAAGGGACCACAGCCTAGATCAATCTGTAAGGTAGCAAACAAAAGCTAGGAACATAGACCAACAGTCCAGACTTGATTCAGCAGAACCAAGTCTAATGTTTATGTCTAATGTTTATTGAATTCTTCTTTAACCAAACACTCAAATTGAACCAATTGAAAACCAGAGAAGTCTCAAGACACAGGGTAACAACTCTCATGGAGAACTCAGAACATAATCTTGTCAGTATAGTGGTCAAAATGGGCACTCACTCATGATGCATGTGGCCTGTCATAATAGAGTCAGTTTGGGTGTTTCAGTCATAAGTTGAGCTATAGATATCCAAATTGGACACAAGAGGATGGGTTGGAAAACTAAGAAGTAGACCTACAACTTTCATGAAGGAGACCTACAACTTTCATGAAGGACTTAGACATCAATGGAAAATAAAAAGTATCGAAAAATAGTCCTTAATCACACTCAATAACACTCTTTCCCAATTTCAGCTTATTTAAATCAAATACAAGGTAGAGATTTCTACCACATACTAAATACTCATCAAATATAATCTTAAGATCATAAACCAACAAAAAATAACAAGAAAACTTAAGGCCTTATTCATCAATAGGTTCTGCCACTCTTGGAAAATGAAGAAGAAAATGTTTTCCTCATCAATTCACTATATAGGCATGATATAGGCATGCCCTTAGAAAATCTCCCAGAACACATTTAACCAACAAGTCAATAATCAACTCATTCATTTTTTTACACAAATAGTTAAACTTTAAAATTCAAAAATTTAAACAAGGTAGAGTTTGACACTTACCTTCAAATCAAGCTTGGAACACCAAATCATCATTATATATGAATACCGAGTTTCTTCCTCCACTTAGATAGTTCACCTTGTACTAACTAAAGAAAATCAATAAACTCCAAAAAACCCAACCAAAGGCATAAGAAAAATTACCTAGAATGAAAGGATCCCAAATCCCTAATTAATTCCTATAAATCAAACCTCAAATCCACAAAAATCTACTTACTTGACTTTAGCTAAAACTCAAAAAATTCTTCAATCCTTAAGCTCCCAATATAATGAATAACCATATCTTCAAAGAGGAAGGTCTTGGGATTGAGTTCATATGGTCTAGTTATGAGTGGATTTCATTGTTGAGAAATTGAAAAAACAAATAAGGGAAGAAAATTGAAGAGGGTAAGTTTATTCCCGGCGGCAAGGAAGAGAAGAAAGAAGAAATTCACGTTGAAGAGAAGAAGAAGAAGGGGTAAAGTGGGCTGCTCAAAATAAATGAGGCAATAAGGGTATTTTAGTCTTTTCTCACATTGGATGGAATAAGAATTAAGTCATTAGTAAATATCAATCCAATGGCTAAAATTAATTCTCCAATTAAATTTCCTTTAAAATTATTATTATCCTCCACAAAATTTCTCAAATTTAATCTTAAAAATAATTTCCTCTTATTTCCTCAATTAATATAACACCATCTCAAATTTACTCCATAAAAATAATTTTTCTCTCATTTCCTTAAATTAATAAACACCCAATTCACTATTCCACTAATTATCTAAATTCTCCAAAAATATTCATTACTTCTTTCTACCCATAAAAATCATGTATTGCATGCTCCAAAAATACCATTAAAGAAAATATTAAAACATATATTATGTAATTTTTTCCCGGACCAAAATAAAACCGACTTCCGGACTGGTAGTAACTATTCACAACACCCGCTAAACTTACTAAATTTTTTCGGACCAAAATAATACCGACTTCCGGACTGGTAGTACTATTCACACACCGGTAAACTTACTATTTCAGACACAGAAAAATGAGGCGTTATAGATATTGTATTTACATTCGCTTTTTCCCTAAGCAAATGATAAAAATATTTTCTATTTTTAGATATTATAGTTGCACTATCAATTAGACACGTATCTTCATTATTGAACTTTAATCCAAACGAAAATTTTGGAACATTCATATTATCTTCAAAAGAAAGAAGATCCACAATATGAAAAATATATAAAATAAAACCTTGCACAAAACTTAGCATATTAAAATAAAGCATACAACATTATTTATATGACATTGATAAAGAGTAGCTTAAGTAAAATTTAAGAAATATTTAAAAAATAACTTGACAATATTGACAGAAAGCTAAACAAACATAAAAGCATTTAAATAATTTTTAACTAACACTCTTATCACCAATCAAATGATCAGTCTTTCCATCAGGATGTTCAATAAAATCTGCCACATCCATATGTGTTTAAATCAATATCAGTATCATCAGTGTCTAAAATAAAGTTTATTTTTACATTTTCATCTTTCTTTTTCATTAACGCTTGATAAAGATCAACTAGATGGTTTGGCATACCACAAGTATGAGACCAGTGTCCCTTCGCACCACATTTAAAGCATAGGTGATCTGAATTTTTATATGACATTGTTTTTTTTTATTATTATTTCTCATCTTTCTTTTTCCACTTCTTGTGGTGAGAATCTGATGAAGTACGGGTATGATCATTATGATTGTATTTATATTTTTTTTCTCCACCACGACTACAACTGAGATCACAACTTTTTTCATATTTAGAATAGTAAATAGAAACCTCATTCACTTCAACCAATCGGTCAACTTTCATGATTTTTCATTAGCAATTCATTATTTTGCTTAGCTATAAGAAGATATGAAATCAGTTCATAATATTTCTGAGAGTTTTTCTTTCAATATTGTTGCAGGAGGAGCATATTCGAGACATGAAAAGCGGAAAATATTTTTTTTCTATCATAACTTTATTAGTAATATTTTCTCCACACAGATTTAATTGAGAGGTTATTCTAAAGATAACAAAATTATACTCACTAGTTGATTTGAAATCTTATAGTCTTAAGTGCATCCAATCATATTTTGAAAGACAACCATTTTTTTGATGATAATACCTTTTTTTTAGATTATTCCACAGGACAAGGGGATCTTTAACAGTTAGATATTCAATTTTTAATCCTTCATTGAGGTGATAGTGAAGGAAAATCATTGCTTTGACATTATCTTATTTTGATGCTTAATTTTCATCTTTGATGGTGTCTCCAAGACTCATTCTATCTTGGTGAATTTCTGTAACCAAATTCAATAACAGATAATTCTTGCTCAAAATATCAAATGACACAAATTCAAGTTTTATAAAATTTATCATAGAGAAGAAAGAAGAAGTAAAATCTATTTTACCTTAAGTCTATTTCAAAATAGGTGCTCAGAATGACATAATCTCGTGTTGATAACATATTATAAAAAAATAGTATAACCTAAAGATAGAGAAATTAGAGAGAGTGAGAGTTCTTGCATTAGAAGATTAGTATATTAATCGATAAGATTAAGTAACTATTTACAAGATACAAAATACATTCCAAATGACATAATCATATTTGATATCATAAATAAACTTTATGACGAAGATAAATAGTTTTTTTTTTGTAACAATATGAAAATAGAAAAACTACCTCAAGAAACTAATAACACAGACATCAACCCAAAGAATCAAAGACATAGAAGAGGGAACAGAATCTCAAACCTAAAGAGAGGTAGAGATAGAATGATCCAACCTCGCTACGTGATCCACTGTAGAATTACCCTGACGAAAAACATGGTTCAAAGAACAATGCCAATCCCGCAATAACAAATCCTCAATATCCAAAATAATAGCTGCCAAAGGATGAGAAGAAGGCAAAACAAAATCTACCAAACAGACAGTTTCTAAACTATCAGTCTCAATAATAAGAAAACAAAGATCACGGTCCCAGGCCGGAACAAGGCCAACCCAAATAGCCAATATCTCTCCCACTAAAATGGTAGTGACATCAACATTAAGAAAAAAGCCTCCCAACCACAATCCAACACATTCACAAAAGAGACCACCACTAGTTAAGCCAGATTACCTAGACTACTGCCATCACATTTAAGTTTAATCCAACCCTCAGGAAGAGGAATCAAAGCAACATTTATCATGTTAACAACCTTAACGGAAGAAGTCGACACACCTTAAAAACACAAATGAGTCACTAAGAATATGATAAGACCTCAATCTAAAAAAGACGTAAATTTTGAGCTTCCCATACCCACCAAATACCAATTAAAAACCAATGGTTCCAAGCAAAACCAAAGGGACCCAAAAGAGGACTATGCAGATTATGGAAAAACCAGAAAATATCATCTAGAAAAAAAAATTCTCAAGTACATTCCAAACAAATGTAAAAGAGATTCATTATCAACATCACATAAAACACACAACTCAGAATGGGAAAGCCCACAAGAAAAATGAAGTTCATTAGTAAGAATCCATCTATGCACAATTAACCACAAAAAATGCTTAAACTTTGGTAGGACATCCATTTTCCAAACCCAAGAAAAAGAACCAATAAAATCATCCAGATGAAACTCCTTAGATAAAAGAGCAGAGTAAGCAGCACGTACCGAATAATCCCCAGTCAAAGAGAAACCTCAAACCACCAAATTAGAAAGAGAAATAATTGTAGCAAGACGAACAACTTGGATTAAAACTTTAATAGCCTCCAGAATAGAAGTTCGCAGAGCCAAAAAAATCCCAAGCACCTTCCTTAATAATAGAAGATACTTGAAAGTGCTTGTCACCCACAACCACATCCCCCATTACATCAATCAAAGGCCTTACACATAGCCAGTTATCAAACCACAAACTAATTTGCTGCCCATCCCCAACACGCTAGGCAGTATGAGAAGAGAGAATACTAAAACTATGGACAATGCCCCTCTATAAACTAGAGCAATTGGCGGGAGTCGAATCCGCCAAAAATAATTAACCTGCTCCCTTACAAAATAAAAATTGTAAATATGGTGAGAGGGTCGAACCCTAGGGATTAGCTTTGTAAAAATAAACCAGATCTAAAAATAAAATTAAAAATAGAAATTGAAACGGGGGAATTTAATAATCGAACTAAACGAATTAAAATTAAATCAAAGAAATAAATGCAATAAAATTAAAAATTGAACCTGAACAATTGAGAGTAAATTCAGCCAATAAAAATTGAACCTGAACAATTGAGAGTAAATTCAGCCAAGGCATACTGCGGTTCGAAGATTTGATTTGATTGATCATTGACTCAAGATTAATTCCTTAATTCATATTACAGACAAGTTATAGTCAGGAAGAACGTCGACCCAACCAATTCTACAGTAGGAATAGGTTGCTAAGATATGATCGAATAACAACCCCTAATTAACTAGCAATCCTAAGTACGACGAAGGATTTAACTGTTAACAGCTTTAAAATCTAGTAGAACCCTGCCCAGATTAACAGAAACTACCCAGATTAACAGGAAACTATCGAAGGGCACCATTTAAATCTGATTATATCTTTCTTAATATTATATTCTTTCTTAATACAACCTAAAAAGTTCTACCCAATTAAGTTATTTTAATTACTACTGCATCAACCTAACCAAACAATTACGGATTTGATTACGCCGAATAGCTATGGAAATTTCTACCAAACAACATAATGGGCCCTGTTAAATCATTCAATAGAATTTCGCTAGGGGATATATTTTCCAAATAAATCACAGAAAGAATATAAATGCAATAGAATAAAGAAATTCAATTAAATTCAATATAATCTCACAATCGAAATCAAACTTCTACCTTGGTTTAGCCTTAACTGAACAGAACGTTTAGCCACACATGGCTATGGAAGAAACATCATCAAAAGAATTGAAAGTTCGGCAGAAATCTCTCAAAAATTCTGTAAAATTCGTCACAACCCAAGGGAGGCAAAAGATGCTCCACAAAAAGACCTAATTTTGACTTAAATACTCCCTAGAAAGTGGGGCCAACTAATACAATCAAAATACCCACTAAAAATTGTGTCTAATATCATCATGTGGCTGTAAAACGTGCTGAAATTAGTTGAAGAAGTCGTGACCAGCCAATAATATCACAATCAGTCCGCTGGTGTCTGATTTCCTGCTTAGTCTTGCCCAAGGCTAAGAGCCTAACAACTTGTATTTGTGTTCCAAAATTCCAGCAGCTCCGTCCTTGCTCCAAAACATTTCAATTGTGCTCCTTTTTGCTTTATTCGTATCAAATCCAACTTTTCCTAACATAAAAACAATAAATCAAGTTAAACCACTCTTTTAAGCACAAAATAACACCAAATTAACACAAATATAACAACAAAAAAAAGTTGGATTTGCAAGTTATCATTCTCTTACCTTAAAATGAAGGGAGAAATCTTTTCGTTTTTAGTAAGAGCATCTTATTCAAAAAATATTTTCCAAATAAAAATGCCTTCGAAAATCTTTTTGATTATAGGAAAAATCGTCTTTCATTCTTCTTACCAAAAAGGATAAAATAAACTTTTGGTAACTAAAGATTTTCGTATCTTCTATTAATAAGCATATGCCAACTAACTAAATGGATACGCCGCCGAGTTGGAGATTATCTCTAGTAAAAATTCCTAATAAGCTTATCCACCATACCACAAATAGTCTCAGGTAATTAGACTTTCTGTATAGAATAGACAAGAAGATGTAAAAGACTTAATAAACACCTCCTTACCTGCTGAACTCAACAACTTATACCGCCAATTCAAAAGTCAAGATTCCACATTATGAATAATGATGGAATAACGAGCAACAAAAGAATGCCCATGCAGAAGCGGAATCTCTAAATGCTTGCCTAAACTTAATAGTTTCATTGATAAACTTAATGTTGGCTCAAGGGTCAAGTTCTAATCTCGGAATTTTGATGATTAAAACAAAACAAATAAATTTAAATTATTTGTACTAATATTATTTTATGCAGAATTCTTGTGGAAAGAAATTTTATGCAGAATTCCTTGTGGAAAGAAATCATAACAAGCAAAGTCCCTACATTGAGTGTGAAAGATATTCGAAAGAACCCTAGTGGCTAGGTATTTAAGGACACTTTGTAAGTGTAGGATAGAGAGAAAATTCATATATGAGCACATAAATTAAATTTTTCTCTCATTTTCAAAATATTTTTCGAAAATTAGTTTCTTCAAAAATAAATTCGTTTATCAAAAATTTGTTTTTGAAAATATTCTTTAAAATTCAAACGATTTAATTTCCTAAAATAAAAGAGATTACATCTCAAACGTTTTTGGTAATAAATCAAGTATTTTCTTTTTCGAAAATTCTTTTGAAGGTCTAAATTTATTTTCTTACCTAAGGCGAAATAAGATCTTATTCTTCTCGTTTTAGTAAGGAGAATCCTTTCGAAAAATCTTTCCAAATAAAATGCTGTCGAGAATCTTTATGCTTAAAGGAAAGGAAGATCGACTTTTATTTTTTACCAAAAGAATAAAACAAGTTTAAAACAAGTTTTTGGTAACTAAGATTTTCACATCTTCTAAATAAGGAAAGCAAATATTCTGATTTCAAATGAAATATCCACTTTCCAAAAGCAAGAGATACGATGCTCTCCATAAATAGGAGCTTTCACGTCTTGAGCTATGAGGAAGTAAGAGTTTTCGTTTTAAGAGCATTCTCTCATTGATCAAATCTTTTATCTCTCAAAACTTACTCTCTACCCCCCATTTTTCTTTTCGTCTTTACACTTCACGTTGATTATCTTTAAAAGAGAAAAGAATTTTTTTTTTACAACTACTTTTGAAAAACGGTTCTGTGTTCTAAACGATTTTCTAATCTGATAAACTGTTTTTCCTATGCTTATACGTGCATTTCTTTCTGTCTATTTAGATTTTATAATCTACAGTAGACAGGTTCTTATTTGATAAATAAGTGTGTAATAGCCTAGGTTAGAAGCTATTGTGAAAGTGGTTATCAAGCGACCTTCTCCTTGTGTGAGATTCTAATGTCTTGAATTGAGTTTCTGTATTCTGCCAAAAACAGAAAGGGTTGAGGTTAACTAGAACAGAACCTTTGGAAAATGTAGTGGGACAAAGGGTAGATCTAGGAGTTGATCCATTGCCTTGTACTATTGCTTTGTCTCTTACCCTTGAAAAGAGATAACATAGTTGAGGACTAAAGATGAGTCTTGAGGAGTGGATGTAGGGGAGTTAGTGCCGAACCACTATAAATCACTGTGTGTTGATCTTTTAATTTCTGAAGTTTGCTTGATACTGCTTTTATTCACACTTCTGTTTATATTTTAGAAATGCTAAAGTTGTTAATGTTTCTGATGTTCTAAAACTGGAATAAGCCTTATCTTTTCAGAATATTAGAACTCTAGATTTTTGATAAGTGAATATACCAAGTTCTAATTGCTCTTCTATTCACAATATATTTCACTACTTGGGTTTCTAATTTATTTTCTAAACTTTATAAGGAAGTTCTAATCACAATAGCTTTCCATCATAAAGCAGTTCTGATACTGAATAAGACGTTGTGAAGCAGTTCTAATTTCAATAACTGTCTCTCAAACAGTCTTATATGATTTTCTAAACTTTATGAGGACGTTCTAATTACAATAGCTTTCCGTCATAAAGATGTTCTAATATTGAATAAGACATTGTGAAGCAGTTGTGAAGCAGTTGCTTAAATTCAATAGCTGCACTTTGCATATCTTTCTATCTTTATGAATAGAACTTTGTGCAGGTGCACTTTGCATAGTCTTTCTATCTTTTATGAATAGAACTTTGTGAGGTGATTCTAATCCATAATCTATTCTCATAAGTTCTATATTTTTCCGCTGCACTTAGAATTCTATATTCGGTTTTTAAATTCTAAAAGATTTTTAGAAAACCCAATTCACCTCCCCTCTTGGGTTGTGCCATATATATTCAGGACCCACACTTAATGTACATTAATTATTTAATATAGTATTTATAGCATTTTTGGATGGAGTTAAATTAATAATTGTTTTTCGCCAAATACATATAGTACCCCCATGAACTTTTAAAAAAACCCTACGACACCCTTAACTTTGCGGGGGACCAGTTATACATCTCAAATTCATGTTTTGTACCATTTAAGCACTTCTCTACCCTAGCAAATGAGAGCGTGGATACAATCGCCTATTGGAGTGTGAAGTGAATTTAAGAAGACCAACGTCAAGAAATCTAGTCTAGCACGGTATTTTAGTGTAAAAATCTTTCTCTCTGTGTTGTTTAAAGCCATGGCATTGTTGGAGAATCCCCTCAAAATCCGAAAGCTTTACGAGACTCGATTGGAAACACCACCATAGGAGAAACCACTGGAAACCCAGTGCATAGCATCGTAGCTCCACCACCAAGTGAATTCTCTCATCAAAATTCTCATCCTTGTAAAATTCTCTCTTACTTTGAAGTCTCATCTTTTTATAATTCTTTCGTCTAAGTCATTTTTTTCTCTAGCTATTTAATTTAAACTCTACTTCTCCATCTAGCCACTTCCCTTTCTTTCATTAATTATACCCCTTAAAGCTACCTTTGAATGCAACTCTTGATTTGTGTATACATGCTCTGTTTTTTCAATTTTTTTTGTTTGATTCTCTTTCTTAAATATTTTAAGAAAACAATCTGTTTTGAGTTTCTGTTATTGAATCTTTAGACTGTTTCTTGAACAAGCTTATCTCTCTCTCGTTACTAGTTCAAGAGGCAGACCATTTCATTTTAGTTTTTATTTTTTATTTTGACAATTTTCATCATTTTACTTCCATATGTTGAAAATTTTCTATTTTTTGATATGTGCATTATAATTGGTTGACTTGTATACGAGTTTGTAATTGCATCTAATTATTGGCACGATGTAGTGCTTATTTTCATTATTGAGCAACTTAAAAAACTCGTAGATACAAATTTTCGGATTGATATTGATAGTGAAATATTGTTGAACAAATCTTGTATACAAAAGGTGTTCTCTTTCACTTCCCTCTTTCAATTTTCTCTTTTTCAATGTTGCTATTATTGATAGCTAAATTCGCACGATGACAGACAAGCCTTTTCTCCTAGCTCAAAAAGAGAATGTTGGCTGATTCATTTAAGTGAGAGAAATTTTCTCTTCTATGGCTTAAAACGACCCGGAAAATCTTTTTTCAAAAAATTTTCATTCATAAATTTAATTATCAATTCTAAACTAAAGGCATTATAGAACATTGTTATATTTAAAATGAAGTAAATTAACACCCAATGAATTTATTTCAAAAATTAAATGCAAATATATACTTTATATAGTTAAACGAAATAAATAAAAAAAAACTAAACCAATTGGAAATTAATGAACCAATTGAAAACCAAGTAAAATCCTTGATTTGGACCAAAACCAAATTTAATCAAACCCAAATCAGCCTTGGAACCAATTAGAAGGTCTTGGAAAACTTGAAAATTATTGTTTTGTCCCATTTTCTCTCTCTTCTCCCCCATTCCAGTGACCGCCACGTTCCCCCCTCCCCTCGATTTTCGTTCACCGGAGCCCAAGCTACGCCGACTAGACCTTTTCCACATCGCCTCTTCGCCATACTCTCCTCTCCATCATCGTTTTCCAGCTGGCGCAGCGATTGCAAGATGCTGCGATTGTGTTCTGATCGGGAAAGTCGCGTCTCCAACCTTTCCCTCATTTTTCTGGCGACACCAGCCCTTACTGGTCAGTCCACCTTGTCCCCAGCACCTCCGACCACCGCTGCTCCACCTCCGGTCACCTATAGCTCGCAATTTAGTGAGAAAGAGAAGGAACAGCGAGCTACACTTCGTTTTTCTAATCGACAGCCTCCTTCAGCGCTCTCTCTCTATCTCTCTCGCTTTTCCGGCAAGACCAGCTACCATCCAGCGAAACCGGCTCTTCTCTCGTCACCAGCACCTCCCCGTCCTCCATTGCTCTCTCCTCCGGCCAAGCTAGCGTTGATAGAAATGGTCTTTGTGCAAGGGAGATGCTTCCAGTCACTTTAACTAGAAAATCTCAATCTCCAGTGCGTTTTACAGCTGGGCAAGCGGAAATTCAACCTTCTTTGATACATTTAGTGGATTCTTTAAATAATAGTATAGAATTTGATGCATAAATCAAGTTGGATAGAGTTTAAATCCCTAAATTAGCTGCTGCTTATGTGTGAATAATTAGAAACTTCAATTTTACTCTTTAAATTGATATATAAACTGAATTCATACATAGAAGAGGTTAGATTATTGCTTTCATTATAAATTTTTATGAAGAGTCAAGGATTCGTTAGATTGATAGTAGCTAGTTAGTCATATGCTTGATTTTTTTTAGGGAAAATTATTATTTAGTTCCTCAGGTTTTACATAATTAACCAACTAATCCCAAGTTTTGCGCAAATATCTAACTAGTCTCTTAGGTTTAACTCCATCTAATTAAAAGGTCCTTCCATCCGAAAAGTTGGTTTTTTTTTCGTTAATTGAAGAGTAAAAGACTAAAACACCCCTCCCTAACTGACGTGGACCAGTATGACCTTCCAAGCGAGGGAAACGAAAGGTCAGACTGTCCTAGACACCCAACTCTCTCACGCAAAAACGTCTTCATCTCCAGTGGAAAGTCAGACTGTCCTTAGACACCCAACTCTCTCACGCAAAACGTCTTCATCTCCAGTGTTTTGTTGAAGATTTTTAGAAAATGAATTTTATTGACAAAACGAAATGGACGTGGTCGTAGCATTGTAGTGCTTCGTTTGCGTTGAATCACAGTCTTAAAGCTTCGTTTTGAGGTAAATTAACCACCATTACTCAGACACCACTTTCCATTTTTTGCCTTGAAAAAAAAATTGAAAATCAATATTATTGAGGATGTTTATGATGATGATTTGTTGGTTATATGAAATGCTTAAGCATCGTTAGTTGAGTTTGTTTTGTGGTAATTGATAATGTATTTGGAGGTTTTTGCCAGACGTAATGCGCTTTGTAACCACAGCTGGTTAAATTACAATGCTAGGGAAAACTTGAAATTTGATGGCTTTGCCTGGAAAGTTACACCATTGGGGTCGATATATGGAAGGGGATATTAGTGTATTTGTATTGATCACAACCTGACAGAATGAGTTACATTGTTGTCTTACAAAACGTGATGCAAAGTCACAAGATAAAAGATGGGAATGTGGATATTACATGTTCTGAAAATTATAGAATAGAGAATGATGCAGATGTTAACTCTAATGTTTGAAAGATCAAAGGACACTTGTTATATTAAACTGAATTGGTTTAGAAGGCAAGGTGCACCGCAGTGTTGTTATGCAAATGTGTTCACCAGTCAGGGGCAGATAATATGAGTTTACATAATGAAAATTTACAGCCTAATAGGGAAGTTCCAGCAAATGGTGTTTTTGGGAGGCAGAAAGCTAATTATCTGGGTCACAAACTGAAGATAATTGGGGATGTTGGGAGATTGTGACCATTATTGAGCAAGAAAATGTAGGTGCTGTTGATTGGAAAATACAGAGGGTACAGTAGCTGGTAAGGGGAAGGGGCAGAAATGTTGATAGGATACAGGATGTGGGATATTGTGCTGGCTTGACAACACTGAAGTATTCAGGCTATGTAAAACCAGTTGAGGTAGGGGGAAAAGGGAGGGGGAGAGGCGATTGTAGAGGCAGGGGCAAATGTTCATTGATGCCAATGTGAATAGGGACAATAGGAAGGGGAAAAGAGCAATTGCAGTTGGAGCCTCTTACAGCTTTAGAGATAGAGTACAACAACAAACCAACCATTGATGGGTAGGGGGGGAGAAACAGAAAACTGTTGTTGGATAGTCATCACAGATGATGACTATGTCTTTTCTGATACTGAAGTATAGGAGTAGTTGAAGCTGAAACACCTGAGGAATGGAAACAGACCCAGTAAGAGGAAGTTGACTTCAATGATGATGTTGGATGATTGGTCCCAGTGATGTTGATACTGACAAGGAACAGTCAGCTGAAAGTAGTGACATGGAGGTGATGCACCAGAAGGAGAAGAGCCTAAAAAGAAAGCAACGAGAATCCTTGGAAGAAAATTATTGACAATATATTTTGAACACCAGTTTTGAAGGTGATATTTGAAGTCAGAGTTGGCATGGCATTTCTTAAAGTGTTGATAAGTTGTAGGGAAGCTTTAAGGATTATGCTGTTAGGGAGGCCGGGATTCATACTAAGGCATGATCAAGAATGATAGTAGAAAGAGTGACAGCAAAATGTAAGAGGCTGCACTTTTAGTTCCATGCTAGTGTGGCTCCCAGGTGTGGCTCCAGACTTAGTGAGTTTTGTAGTAAAAACCCTACAACCTGAGCATACATGCACGAGGCCATTAAACAACAAGAATCCCAATGCAACAACAAAGTGGCTGAAGAAGAAACTGGAATCTCAATTGGCTGCTGATCCAGGAATGAGCTATGCTTTAATGCAAGTTGAGTTAAAGGCAAAATGGGGCATTGAGCTTGAATATTGGCAGCTTCATAGGGCAAGGACAGCTGCTAGAGAGCAAGTTGCAGGTTCACACGTTGAGAGCTACAATAAGTTGCATGAATACATTGCACAAGTTCAAATGTAAAACCTTAGAACTTTTATAAAATTTGAATCAATGCCAAGGAATAATTTGGATGAGCGACTTGTCTTTAGCTCCATTTTCATATGTTTTGAACCAATGAAAGTGGGAGTTTTGGAGGGATGTAGGCCTCTCATTGGATTGGATGGATGCTTCCTGAAGGTTTGGAGGATGTTTACTGAGTGCTGTTACACTAGATGGGAATAAGGGGGTGGTTCCACTTAGCTTTTGCAAATGTTCAAAATGAATGCACTGAAAACATGGGACCGTCTTCCTTTCTGTCTTTAGACAATGCATTGGCACCGTGGATATTGATTTCAAAGCCATGGACATTCATTTCAGACAGACAAAAGGTAACTTCCTCCAAAAGTATTTCAATATTTCACTTTCAACTATTTTAGCTAATGATGTTTGATTCTTTTTGAACATAGGGATTGCTTGAGGCTGTGAGGACACAGTTTGAAGGTTCAATCCACAGATATTGTTGTCAATATTGTTGTTAATGAACTTCCAAAGAAGCGCTTTTCCAGGGGTGATGTTGAGGAAGGAATTTTGGATGGCAGCTAAGTCTAGCCATAGTTAGCATTTAAGCAGCATATGAAGAATGTTGAGGCTAAAATGAGGAAGGGCTGCCAAAATGGTTACTGGATATTTCCTATTTCACATTGGGAGTTAGACATTGCCTTTCATCCAGCAGCTAAAAGCGTTGATGTGACAAAATAACATGAACAGAGAGTTTCAACAGCTGGCTTGGAAACTTGAGGAACAAACCTATTGTTGAGTAATAACTTATTAAGAATGCATGGTTTATGTTTCATAAAAGGTTTGTAGTGGGCTACTGCTTGGGAAGGGAGAGTAACTCCAATATGCAAGAGTTGCATTGAACAGATTGATTAAAAGAATCTAGACAATTGCAAGATACTACCAACTACAATAATGAAATAATGAGTTTGAGGTGAGAGAGGGGCCTGTGGCTTTTGCTGTTGACATTGGGAAAAGGACATGCACCTGCAATTATTGGGACATTTCAGGTCTTCCATGTAAACATGCTTGCATTGCACTTGGATACATGAGACTAAATCTTAAAGACTTTTGTCACGAGTATTTCATAGTAGAGAAGTATGTAAAGGCCTACAAAGGAGTCATTCATCCAATTCCAAATTACAACATCCCACCACAAACTGACTTTCCATTCCTAAAGCATCCAACCGTTAAAAGGAAGCCTGGCAGACCAAGAGAAAGGAGAAAACTTCAAGAGGAAGAAGCAAATCCAAGCACAGCTAAAAGATCTTGCACAGTTAGGTGTGTGACATGCAAGCAACTAGGATGCAAGCAACTAGGCCATGAATAAGAGAACATGCGAGCAAGGCCCCCACTAGCCATATATCTCAGGTCAGATTTCACTTTTGCAATCTCAATAATACTATGATGTTTTATAATGTGAAATACTTAACTACGTACCATTTGTTTTGTTAGGAGAACAAAAAACAACTTGTTTTAATGGCAAAGAGGAGGAAAAATTCATCTGGATCTGATCTCTTGTGCAAAGAGGAGGAAAAAATTCATCTAGATCTGATGCTATTATGGAAAGAGGTGCTGCTGCTGCTATGGGAAGAGGTGTTATTGCAACAAGAGGGAGAGGTGTTGTTGCAGAGGTGCTTCTGGTTTGAGAGGGAGAGGTGCTTCTGGTTTGAGAGGGAGAGGAGCTTATGGGGTTTGAGAGGGAGAGGACATCCTATATCGTGAATATATGTATTTTGCTATGTGTTAAGAATGATAGCAAATTTGGTTTTTTGGTTCAAATGTTGAAGATGGTTTTTTTTGTCAACTAATATGATGCGGATGTGGTTTTGGGTTGTTGAGGTGTTGCAGATGGTATTTTGGGCTTCACATCTTGCAGTATGGATATCCTGCTATGTGCATTTGTGTGAAGAGGTGCTGCTGCTGACAACAGATCGCAAAGTTAGGGAGAAGGCAAAGGAAATCTTTTGATATTTCTAGCTAGCACAGGAACAAATGTGTAACTTTTTTTTTTTCCATTGTGTTTGTCTTTTTCCTTGACAGCAAACAGCAAGTGTGGACCAAGTTGAAGTTTGATTTGAGTAGGGTTTTTGTGATGCACATTATGTAAATATGGTGTTTTTGTCTTTTGTGAATTGCAAACATTTGACTAATGACAATGGCACTATTTCTAACCACTCTTCTGCATGGGAGCCAAGTTTGAATTAATATTTTTGCTTTGTAGTTGCTATACTTAAGAAAAAGTTCACATTTCATTGCAGAACGTATATTACATTCAAGTCATCTTCAAATTGATTGTGCCCAGCTGAGCTACTAACATTCAACAACTAACCCACCACATTAACACAGCCAACTACAAAAACAACATAAACTACAAAAAACTAACCAAACTACCCTAACTACCCTAAATACATAAAAAAAAAATTTATTATTCACAATCCTCTGTTACCCTTGAATAGCAACATTACAAGTAAGGTGAAAAGCATCATGATAGCCATAAAGCATATGAAAATCAACTTCTTCAAGCTACCAATCTCCGACTCCAAGCACTTCCTTTTTCCACCAATGGTCACAATCTCACTGTACATTTTCATCATCTCCCCCTTCATGTACAACATCTCTTCCTTAAATTCAAACAAGTCAGTAGCTACATTTCTTTGCCTCACTTCGAATTCGCTTCCTTGAGATCGATCTGATGAATCTATAGCTTTACACCAACCAAGAAAAGACCCGCATGCATTTTCAATACAGTAATAATACAGTCGATTTTTGTTTTTTTGTGTCTCTAAGATCCTAATGCCTGCTTTTTTCCCACACTCCAACACTTGCAAATACAGAGCAGCATACCCTTCCTTCCATGCTCCATCGGTTGCGCTGAAGAAGACATAGTAGGCTGTCGCTTGTTCCACTGAAATGGGAGGAGAGATGGAAGATGAGCTTTTGTTTTTTTTCCCTTTCTTCTTTCTCTGCGTTTTTTGTGAGAATGGAAATTTCGTCAAAACCTTAATTCATAGTCATGCACTGTTCAGTAAAGGCATTCTTGGTCAATTTATAAAATGTCCTACCTTTGTTTTGTACTGATTTTAAACGGAAAAAAAAAAACCAAACCTTTTCGGATGGAAGGAACCTTTTAATTAAGACGGAGTTAAACCTTGAGGGACTAGTTAGATATTTGTGCAAACTTGGGATTAAACCTGAGGGACTAGTTAGATATTTGTGCAAAACTTGGGATTAGTTGGTTAATTATGTAAAACTTGAGGGACTAAATAATAATTTTCCCTTTTTTTATCATTTCAATTGAACTATCAACTGAAATCATACATATATGAATCAATTATTTAGTTTACAGCAGATTTTGGTGAAAGAAATTAGAAACATTGGATGACAGTAGCCATTTAGCTTTTCCCTTGAACTGTTGCTTTGATATGAATTGTATGATGTTGTAAATTTAAGTTTTTATGAGAAATGAGTTAATTTGTGTATAGTATACAAGTTTAAGTCAAGAAGAATCTATTTCTCTTGGTGGGCAGCATCTAGGTCAGGTAATGGGTGTCCTTTTAGATAAACTAACATAGAAATAGATATATTTTCAATAATTTTTTATGTTGGTTATTATCGATTATTGCTTGATAGCCTTGTTAGTACTAAATAAATGGTTCGATTGTAGACCTTTTCATAATTAGAAATTATATTTCTATGTTAAGATGGAGGAAATTTATGAAGCCTTAGTTGATATATGTTTAAGAGTGAATTAAGTTACTTAGTAGATGTATATGTTGAATTTTTATTTAGCTTAGCATTGGTTCTTAGTGGCTAATTTAGAATTTTAGCAAATGCATAAATATATGTGGTTTATACCTCAATCAAGTGTGATGAAGTAGGCTTGATGAAGAGTTTTATAATAACTAGAGGCTAAGTAACTATTAAATGAGTCATTGAATTTAACATCAATAAAAGTTTTGTTTATATATATATGTATAAAATATTTCATTTATTTGGTAATTAGTTAAACAATAATTAATAATATCATTGGAACAAGCTAAGAGGTTATTGTAATTTGTAAATTAATTGGTGAATGTTGACATGGTCGTTTTGAAAGGAGGATGAGAATTAAATTGTTTGATTGCCCGATGGATAGGCTGTGTATGCAATGGTTGATAGATATTTAAAATTATTTAAATTTGCTATTATTTAAGTAGGTGAATAGTCCTATTTTAGGGGGAGGTTCTGTCAAGATTTCTATAGAATATATTTAATGATTAAGTAGACAAGTTTATTTAGAATATTTTTTTTTTGTTTAACTCGATTTATATAAAATAAAGTTCGGTATTTAATTATGTTCTTTCTTTTCTATTGATATTTTTTCTAGATCATCCGAGTTCATTTATCGCCCTACAAGTCAAAATCCGATTAGAACTTCTCCTCTTCATCACTATGAGTAGTAATAAATAGTGTATTACCGATTGCATTATGCATACATACATTACTATATGATGTTACAGTTTCCTACTTATTTATTTTTATAGCATAAACATTCATTATTTTTATACTTGGTTTATATATGTGTATATTTGAATATTTGCATAAAAATGCTTGTTTATTTAATGTGCTTGCATTTAAATGCAATGCTTGATTAGATGTGTTGTGATGATGATATGCCTTGTTTGTGTGAAATTAGGATGAAGTGGGTCACCATTGGGTTTGTGAGGGCGGTCTACGATACCGTTGGCCATGTATATGGAGATTGGTGCCCTCGTGTGCATATGAATTATATGAAAAAACCACAGAGTGGCCTCCTGTTGGTGATGGAAAAGAAAAGAGATGATGGAAAAACAATGAGAGGGTTGGTAAAGTGAGGATTAGACTGGTCGGCCATGTATGGGGGATCGGCTCCCTGGTGCACACGCCATGAGAGGATGGGCCATGTGTAAGGACGGCTCATCGGGGGTTTCGGTGACGCCAAAGACCAATCTCCACTTGTTTGACGGCTCATCGGGGGTTTCGGTGACGCCAAAGACCAATCTCCACTTGTTTGATTATGTGAAGGTGTACTTGTATGCGGGTGCTGATGTTGTGCCATGTGCTTGATTGAATGAGTGTTCATTTTAGTATTTTAGGGAGCATTTCGTGTAAATGCCAGTGTTATGCATTAATTATTATTCGTTTTAAAATTCACTTCTCTTTTATTTAACTTTACTTGGAAGCCGATTCTTCATTGCCCTGACTAAAGCTCTATTTTCTTCATTGCCCTGGCTAAAGCTCTGTTTTCTTCATTGTAGAGCTAAAAAAGTAATCTATAACTTTAAGTAATCTATAACTTTAGCTGTTATTTAAATTATGTAGCTATATATACCATAACTTATTTATATCTATTTATTTGTGAACTTCGCAATTGTAGAATTATAACCGATGAACTTGTGTGGATGTTTTAATTTTTCATTTACGTGTATGCATGAACCAGTTAGCCCATATTATGGATGTTGTATATCATATTTGGGACTGAGCTATGAAATGTTTGAGACGCGGGATTTGGGCTAAAGTATAAAATAATTATGAGAGTTTTTATGTATGGTAATATAGGTTGACTGTTCTTGAAATACATATTGTTGTGGTTGAATTTAGTAATTCAGGCTTACTACGGGTCTCGGGAGCCTTATGCTTACCTGAGCCTTAGTGCCGGTCCAGCTAATGATTCGGGTTGTGACTTGGCTGTTTTAGTTTTCTACACTTTGAATATAGATGAAGATAAGAGTTATTTTTAACAGAATAACTAAAAAATTTATTCAAAAATTTCAATCTAGCAATTAAAATGGGCCCATTTTAAACTAAGTTATCCTAGTCAGCATTAGTACAAATCACGTGCTAGGGAGTGATTGGAGAAGAGGGTCCTTCGCAAAATTGGGGCGTAGGGTTATTTTTTTAAAGTTGAGGAGGCAATTTTGTATTTGGCATTTTTAAAAAAAAAAAAAAGAAAAAGAAAAGAAAGGAAAGCGGCGCACGTTAGCAATTCTGCGGAACCTTGACTCTACTTGCGGAGTTTTGTAAAAACGCGCAGGTCATTGGAATTCCCAAGAAAAGAATGAAGAAATAATTTTTCTTTTTTAATTTTTAGGTGAAGAGAAAGAAATGAAAATTAACGAATCTGAATGATTAATCAATCATCTGTCTCTCTATTTCAGCAATGAAGCAGTTCTGAAATCGATTGCTGTTCTAACAAAAAAAAAAAAAAAAAAAAAAAGTTCTGAAAATCGAGTTGCTGTTTGCTAACAAAAAAAAAACATAAGAAGAAAAGCAAAAAATGGCAATAATTCTCGTTGTGATTTTCGGTGCCTACTTATTCTGCAGCTGCTTGCATTCATCTACGTCCAGGGTGCTCCTCTCTTTCTGTATGGAAATTTGGAACTAGAAATTTCACGCAAAATGGATAATTTTTAGTTTGACTTGTTTTATATTTAAAATTTGTTTCTTGCAGAATGCGGCTTTTGGCTACAACTACAGTCGGAGTTAACGCCGATCGAACTCGCTTGCAAAGCTGTGCGTATAAAAAAAAAAAAAAAAAAAAAAAAAGCAAAAAATGGCAAAATTCTCTTGTGATTTCCGGTGCCTACTTATTCCTGCAGCTGTTGCATTCATCTACGTCCAGGTGCTCCTCTCTTTCTGTATGGAAATTTGAAGCTATGAATTTCACTGCAAATGGATAATTTTTTAGTTTGACTTGTTTATATTTAAATTTGTTTCTTGCAGATGCGGCTTTTGGCTACACAGTCAGAGTACGCCGATCGACTCGCTGCAGCTGTGCGTATAGGACCTTACTACTAATCCTTTTTTCTTCTTCTTCTTCTTCTTCTTTTGCTCTCTAAATTTGAATGTAATTTGTCTTCTACTCGTTTGGTGATGCAGTTTTTGCCTTTGTGTTTTGCTATATATTATTATATTGGTTTTTTTAGCTGTTTGATTTTTGTACTATTTTATAATGTCAATCGAAATGAGGTTGGTCAATGTTGTTTTTAAAGTATAAATTGCTCTTTCTTAGCTTTAGCTAGTTTTAAGTTTCTTATTTCATTAGTCAATGACAAAGTTTGAGCTCCAGTGAGATCAATGAACTTTGAGAACAGTCACTTTGATCGAGTGTCGTTAGTATGGAGATAATTTTTCTTTTCTGTTTAATTAATAATCTAGCAATTGGAATTGTTTTTGGGGAATTATGGGCTGACATTTCTTAAGTGGTAGTTATTGATGTAACTGGCATTTTTTTTTATTATTTATTTTTGACAGGTTGAATCGGAGAATCATTGTACAAGTCAAATGCGATTGCTGATTGATCAAATAAGCATGCAGCAAGGACGAATTGTGGCTCTGGAAGGTTTTGCATTGTCTGAAAGTGTTGTGTTGGGCTTTTCTTTTCCATTTTGTTTGCAATGATTCTTTGATTGGTTTTGACTTTTGAGCTCTTGGTTAATGCTATATCTAAAATCTGGATTACTGCCATGCTCAGGGTATTGCAAAATGGAATTACTTCAACCATGTTTTTCGTGGTACTTTACTTAGAAAGGGTACAAATTTTTTAATTTTGACTTTTAAACACCTTTTGGGAAAAACTACCAGTACTAAATAAACTTCTAGGATACTCTCTCTTCATCAAATTTTTGTTTATGTAGTTACAATGCAAAGTTTGGCTCCATTGAGTTGTAAAATTTAGCTTTCTGGCATATGTTCGTTTGTCCATGTTCAATTTCTTCTTTGTGTATCTGTTAACATATAGCTTGTGACCATATATTATTTTGGGAAAGTCCATAATATTGGTAATTTCTTTTATTATGCAAGGCACTTTGTAGTTTGTATTGGGTATGAGGAAAAATATTGCCGTTTAACATTTTTCTATTACATTGTGACTTGAATTAAGCCTATTGAATGCTATTTTTCTACTTACAACCTTTTTGCAACTATTTCAGAAGAAAAGAAACGTCAAGATGAAGAGTGTAGACAACTGAAAGCTCTTGTTGAAGATCTTGAAAGTAAGTCCTCCTGCTTCCTTCTGTATATTTATTCCTTTGGGTCCAATAATATCTGATGGATGATATACTTTGAGCAAAATATTATACTCATTCAAAGAGCAAAATGTTGTTTTGAAGTCGAAGCAATCATCAATGTTACTTGCACTTCTGAAGTAGTCCATCAATTACTGCGGACCTTGATGCATAATAATTTTATTAGATATGATTCACTGGTTTTGCTTTGCATTTTTTCTTTTTCAGCATTTCATATTGACGTGGCTTTGTGTTGGTTGCAAACTTCCTTGATTTAATGGTTATTTCAACGACTGATTTTCTGATATCCTTGACAACAGCTAACCCATTTTTATTGTCGATTAGGAGTTCAAATTTGAGGGAACTATTTGAGTTTGGGGTAACAATTTTTCTAGTGATACTGTACTTATGAAAATATAAAATTGATAGTTAGGAACTCTTGCTTTAGTTTTTGGAGTAACCATAAGCCTGCTTTCTTTTCTTTTTTTTTTTTTCTTAAAAAAAAATGGTGGGGCTTGTCTGGTTTGCTCAAATTATCTGAACATTGTTCAAACTATCCCTTGTCTCAAGGGGAAGAAAAATAAAATGGTTTTTGTACCAATAATTATGTAGGTAGAGCTGGAGCAGCCACCGCACAAACAATAATGAACTGATCTGTGAATGCATTTCTGAATGGTCAAATTAAAACTTTAATGTTTGTTCTTTTGTTGTTACTTTGTGATTTCTATTTTATTTGCGTATTCTAACTGAGAAGAACAGGGCATTCAGCAGGGAGATTTTGAAATTGCAGAAGCTTGGTTCATTTCATTGTTATTTGCTATGAATGTTGTTAATATTTCTTCAGTTACTTCTTTGCAATTAGAATTGATTGATGTAAACATTTCAAAAGACTTACCATTTTCTCTATGCTAATGTTTCAGGCAAAGGCCTCCAAAGAGTGGTTGATAAGGTATAGGTCTATAAAAGATCAGATCTTCCTTTTCTTGTTGCTCTATTGAAGTCATCACTTTGAATTATTTGAGTATGCTTGGTTTTTCAGGTACCAGTGGCAGCAGTTGTGATTATGGCATGCAATCGCGCTGATTATTTGGAAAGGACTATTAAGTCTGTATTGAAGTATGTATCATATTGAACCTTTTTGTGTTTGTGGTAGGGTAAATTTAATTCAACCATACTGATTTCGTTACTTTGATTCAACAGGTATCAGAGCTCCGTTGCTTCAAAGTTCCCACTTTTTGTATCCCAGGTACCCTTTTATATCTATCATTTTATTTTATTATATTTTATGTCATGTTGCAATTTACAATTAAGTTCGTCACACACACACACACACACACACACACACACACACACATATGTGAAAAATAGACTGCATGAGGCGGCCCTGGAGGTAGAACAAATGATTAAGATGGACAGATGAAATGGGGTTTAATATCGCAATTAGTATGGGAGGATTCCGACTCCTTGGGCAGATTTTAAGAGATCCACCCTAAGAAAGTTATGGAGTAATTCGAGACATAGACATAAAACTGAATTGTTTCATTTCTACTTCCTGAAGCTAGAAGAAAGCCTTGCGTTCATTCTTAGAATTTTCAGGGCTCAGAATGATAAGTAAGGATCTTGAAACATGCATCAAATAACTATAAAAAGCCCCATTTTAATAAATCAAATTGAGAATTTAATCATCTTTCACTTATATATTGTGGAGATTCTTTATTAGAATATATTTACAGACTCAATTAATTGACTGAAATCACAGATGAAACCCTTAACACCACAATTACATATCTGATCAATCAAATTTTAAGAATTTTGCTTTCAAAAATCAATAATTATTCAAATTTCAAAGTTCTTGACATGCCAAGAATCTGCAGCATTATCTACCTGTTGGGAAACTTCCCCTGAAGTTTTAACATGTTGGATCAGCAAATCTCAACATTCATGAATGTCATCCATATTATAGGGCAAACAACCTCTTTATCTATTTTGTTCAAGTGAGGACTGGTTATGTTAGGAGACCCATGCTTCCCATGCTATTGGTTTTTGTGGGAATGACTAAATCCATAGTGACATTGCTTTGGTTTGAAGCTTGAATTTTTTCCTTCCGCCTCTCGTTTGACTTCAAACATGTTATTGATATAGCCTTAACACTATACTCGCCCATAATTTTCTATGGCTCAAAATTTGCATGGTTCCGAATTAGTTTGCATTCAACAGACTCTTGGTTGTACTTAGCTTCAGCAAAAGTGAATACATTTGTAAATTAAACTGATTTTTGCAGTCAATTTCTTTCATTATTATCTCTTTCTTGCAATCTTCTGATAGAGCAATCAGAACTCAGAAGCATCAATGAATAGCTTTTGTATCATACATTGAATAGCATAGGATCTTTTACTTTGGTTGTGAGACTAGTAGGCAAGCCAGTTAAGGTCTTTTAGGCATTGATGATACCCTTTATATATCCAATGCACCGACTTGATGAAAATGTCATCGAGTGTTAAGACACCAGCTATTGTTTTCATTTTCTTTTAATAACTCAGTGTGGCTCCCTCAAGAATCTCCCTATTGCAAGTTGTCTAGGTGAGAGGCCGGTTGCAAACAAAGATTGGCAACCTTGCTCTGATACCAAAACTGATGCAGCCATAGACTATTAGGATTTAGAATAAGATAAATGGATTGGAATTTGTGAAATGATCAGTGTTGCAAAGTTGTATGTCGTTTCATAGAAACAGAAGTACAACTTTGCTTAATCAAGCTTCAACCTTTGTTGTCCTAGAAATAAATTAAGTATCCAAATTTCATGTTCCTTGTATTTGGTCTTTCTGAATATATGAATTGCCATCATGGTATCCAGTTTCTCTTCCTCCATTCGGTTTGCTGAATAATTATATTCCAATTTTTAGGATGGATCCAACGCAGATGTTAGAAGCAAGGCTATGAGTTATGATCAGCTAATTTACATGCAGGTAAACTGTATCTCATACATTAATGTCAAACTGTATTTCATACATTAATGTCGAACTGTATTTCAAGGAAATGATTCATTTGAATTGTGTTTTCTTGTTTATTTTTAGTTTCTCCTTTTATTTATTGTCATATTTTGGCACAACGGCTGTGCAGGAATTGTTTTCTCATCCATTTAGCCTCTTTTTTCGATGTGGCAAATTCAATGTTTGAAGAGATATGTAAATTTACTGTAGAAAAATATTTTCTTCTATTTGATTCATCAATAGGGACACATATATACACATACAAGATGCTATAAACCTATTAGGAATCTAACTCCTAATAGAGTACCATTTACAACTAATCCTTAAAACTCCCCCTCAAGTTGGGGCATAGATATTAATCATGCCCAACTTGTTACAAAGATAGTTAATCCGAGGTCCATTTAGAGCTTTTGTAAAAATATCTCCTAACTGTTTACTTGTTTTAATGTGCCCTGTAGAGATAGCACCCTATTGTATCTTTTCACGAATGAAATGACATTCAATGTCGATATGTTTTGTTCGTTCATGGAATACTGGATTTGATGCAATGTGAAGAGCAGCTTGATTATCACAACATAACTTTGCAGGCAAGGATGACTTGAAGCCAATTTCTTCTAACAACTGACGAATCTAAATTAATTCACAAGCAGATTGTGCCATAGGTCGATATTCTGATTCAGCACTCGATCGTGAGACTACATTTTGTTTACTTGGAAGTGCAATTTTCTTCTAACAAACTGACGAATCTAAAATTAATTCACAAGCAGATTGTGCCATAGGTCGATATTCTGATCAGCACTCGATCGTGAGACTACATTTTGTTTCTTGCTCCGCCCACGATTAGGTCAAGTTTTCAAACCTAGCGAGGAAGACACAGATATCCTGAAGTTGATACTTCGATCATTCCTTCGAACCTGCCCAATTCCGCATCTAAAAACAACACTAATAATGCCTATGATTACTGTAAAGCAGGCCACGACCTGGATTACCTTTCAAGTAGCACAACATCATTCTAAAGCTTCCCAATGGATAACAGTAGGAGAAGACATAAACTGGATTATGACGCTCACAGAGTAAGCAATATGTAGACGTGTTACTGTAAGATAATTCAATTTATCCACTAACCTTTTATACATCTCAGGATCATCAAATAGCTTACCACCAATTGAAAGTTGCAAATTAGGAGTTATTGGCGCACTGCATGGCTTGGCACCCAACTTTCCAATTTCCTTCAGTCAGTCAAGGACATACTTCCTTTGAGATACTTCCTTTGAGATAAGAAGATGCCTCTCTTACACCTAGACACTTCAATACCCAAAAAATACTTCAACAATCTTAAGTCTTTTGTCTGGAACTGGGTTTGGAGAAATGACTTAGAGTGATGTAATGCCGGCTGAATCACTCCCTGTAATAACAATGTCATCAACATAAACCACAAGCAGAATCAAACTAGTCTTAGTACTTCTGAAAAATATAGAATGATCAGACGTACTCTTCTGCATGCCAAATTGATGTACCACATTGCAAAATCTACCAAACCAAGCTCGAGGACTCTGTTTTAGGCCATAAAGAGGTTTTCAAAGTTTACACACTTTACCTGACTCCAGAGGTTTTCAAAGTTTACACACTTTACCTGACTCCCCCTGTGCAACAAAGCCTAGTGGTTGCTCCATGTAAACTTCATCCTAAAGATCCCCATGAAGAAAGGCATTCTTAACGTCTAGCTGATGTAAAGGCCAGTCAAAAGTAGCTGCTAAAGAAATAAGTAACGAACAGAAGACAATTTGGCAACAGGAGAAAAAGTATCAGAATAATCAAGGCCATAAATCTAAGAATAGCCCTTTGCAACTAATCGAGCCTCAAGACGAGCAACAGACCTATCAGGATTTACTTTAACGGTGAAAATCCACTTACAACTAATAGCTTTTTTACCTGCTGGGAGAGGCACAAGATCCCAAGTACCATTAGTATCTAAGGCAGTCATCTCCTCTTTCATTGCTGCACACCAACCAGGATGGGATAAAGCTTGGGAATAAAGCTTGAACACAGTTTTTAGGGATAGAGACAGAGTTCTAAGGTTACTTACAAAACAAACGAGATTGCAGAAGAAGGATGATCATACTGATAAAAAGAGGAATAGGGTAGGTCTCTTGTTTTTACCTTTTTACCTTTTCGAAGAGTAATGGGAAGGTCAAGGTCTGACTGGAGAGTGGATGGCACAGGCTCAGGTTGAGTGGAGAGAACCGGATCTTCTGTTGAAGGAGCAGGTGGAGGAAGTGAGTCAAGAGTTTCTGGTCTCCTAGAATAAACCTGTTCAGAACGAGGGTGTGCAGATGTTGGTGCAGGAGCAGGAATAGGAGCAGTAGATGCTGGAGTAGGAGCAAATGCAAGTTCAGGAATAGGAGCAGGAGCAGGAGAGTTATGAAATTGCTGGATAGCATAGACTAAAAGCTCATCATCCTCTCCCTCACTCTTATATATAGAAGAAGGAAAAAATGGAGTATTCTCAAAAAATGTGACATCTGCAGAAATAAGATAACGGTCAAGATCGGGAGAGAAACAAAGAAACAACGATACCCTTTTTGATGCCGAGAATTCCTAAGGAAAACACAACTAAGGGACTTTGGATCTAATTTGTAAACCTGTGGACGAACATCACGAACAAAACAAGTTCAACCAAAAATATGAGGTTCAATGGGGAATAGAAGCTTAGAAGGAAACATGCAGTAGAGACAGCATCAGCCCAAAAATGTTTAGGGACCTTCATTTGGAATAGAAGTGCCCTAGCAACCTCAAGAAGATGTCGATTTTACCTCAAGAAGATGTCGATTTTTTCTTTCTGCAACCCTATTTTGAGAAGGAATATCAACACAAGATGTTTAATGGAAAATACCATTCTGTGACATATAAGATTGGAAGGAACTAGATAGGTATTCTTTAGCATTATCACTGTGCAATATGCAAATAGAGGTATTAAATTGAGTTTTAATTTCAGCATAAAAGGAGCAGAAAATGGAGAATATCTCAGAATGAGTTTTCATTAAAAATAACCAAGTAACACGAGAATAATCATCCACAAAAGTTACAAAATATCGAAAGCCAGTTTTAGAAATACAGGACATGGACCCCAAACATCAGAATGAACTAACTCAAAAAGGGAATGAAACCCGTTTAATTGACTCGAGAAACTAAAAGGTAAACGATGATGTTTTGGCAAATTGACAAGATTTCACATTCTAAATTGGATAAAGATTGAAAACTGCCCTACCACAACTTCTTTAAAGTAGACAATGAAGGATGACCCAAATTGACAATGAACCTCAAAGAGGAGATAGGCACCAGCACAAGCCAGAGATAATGAAACGTGTTCATCCAGAAGATAAAGGCCACCAGACTCACGTCCTCTACCAATAATTCGCTTCGTCAAAAGATCCTTAAACACACAATATGTAGGATAAAATTTGATATAACAATTCAACATACGAGTAATTTTGCTAATAGATAATAGATTAAACGAAAAACGAGGCAAACAAAAAATAGAAAACAATGGAAGAGATGGAATGGGATTGGCGGTGCCAATACACTTGACAGGAGATGTTGACCCATCAGGTAGAGTAACATGACGATTAAATTGTTCAGGTTCTTTTAATGAGGATAAGAGACTAGGGTTACCTGTCATGTGATCGGTGCAACCAGAATCAATGACCCAGCAACCAGAATCAATGACCCACTCTGATGAGGTAGACATAAGACATGAAGGAGGAGTACCTGAATTGGCAGCAGCAGCAATTGAGGAATCAGTAGACTTAGAAGAATGGTATCTAGAGAGCTCAGCATACTCCGCAGCAGAAATTGTTAAAATTGTTGTCAGAAGAAGGTATCTGCATAATTTTGAGTTGCCATATTTACCCTTAGTGGCTTATTTATCAGTTCATGGCAATAATGGCAGATAAGAATGCTTGCCTTCCGAGTGATTGGTCCATTACTATGGTTATTTCCTCCTCTTCCTCTGTTTCCTGGCTGTCAAGCTACCTGATTACGACTCAGAAGGGTATTATTATCAGAAGGGGAAGGCGTATGAAAACCTTTAGTACGTAGCAATCTAGCAAAAGTCTCTTGAAGAGAGGTAACATCACTGCCTGAAAGAACTTGTGATTTGGCAGTTTCAAAAACTGGAGCAAGACTTCAAAAACTGGAGCAAGACCTGCAAGAAAACTCATTACAGCCATTTGTTCTCACTGTGTCTGTTGAACCTTAACATCGGGACTAAAAGGCAATAAAACATTAAGTTCCTCATAGATCTTCTTAAAATCCATGAAATAAGCTGTAAGGGGCTTATCTTGCTGGTCGGCCCGATAAAATCCTTTGCAGACCTTATACATACGAGATAGATTATATTTCTCCGAGTACAAGAACTCAAAATATTCCATTAATTCTTTAACAAACTCACAATGATTGATTAACCCAACCACTTCACTGTCAATAGAATTGCGAATTAGTAGAAATAACTTAGCATCTTCCCTGAGCCAACGTGGCCTAGTGTCACCAGTTGGTGGATCATCAATTAGATGGTCATCTTTTTCAACACTTCGCAAATAAATTTGAATTGTCTTACTCCAATCTAAATAATTAGTTCCTTTCAATTTATGTTCTGTGATTTTATTCATTACTGGGATCAATTCAGTAATAGTAGTTTTAGTCCAATTCAGTAATAGTAGTTTTTAGAATCTCAATTTATGTTCTGTGATTTTATTCATTACTGGGATCAATTCAGTAATAGTAGTTTTAGAATCTGTAGGTTCAGGATCCATTATTAATAAAAACTAAACACCCTACCAGCAACGCAGAAAGAGACACCAAAAAAAATAGTCTTTCAATTCAAACAGAAGCGAAAGGTAACCTGAAACGCCAAATTGACAGAACTGAGAATGCCCCTATCAAAACTTTGCCGGATTGGAAAAACAACCGCCTGAGTAGACTGTTGACATAAAAACGAAGCCAGAAAGCAATTTCCGATCGTCGGAAACTGCTGGAAGCGCCGCCATGCGCCGCGCGTGGTACTATAGCAGTAACTTGTATCGGCACATGAGGCCCATGCGCAGGGAATCCGGTGACCGAATTTTGAGGGAACGCTGGTCGGCAGCTGGAGCAGCTCCTGGAGTAGGCGATGAGGCAAAACAGTGACCCTAGAATGGTCACGAACACTGACAGCCACTACGCGCAGGGAATCCGGTGACCGGATGTTGAGGGAACGCCGGAAGTTTCTATGCAAATGGGAAAAATCAAGTTTAAAGAGCCATAGGCTTTGATACCATGTAAATTTAATGTAGAAAAATACTTTCTTCTATTTGATTCATCAATAGGGACACATATATATACACATACAAGATACTATAAACCTATTAGGAATCTAACTCCTAATAACTAATTCTTAACAAGATAAAAAGGGTGCCAAGAGTTAGAAGTTGGCTTATTAGTATGGTGAATGATTGATCTTGCATTTTTGTCAAATAGACCTTTGGAACTCTACTTCTTTTCATGATTCTTCTTGCATCATTTTTGCACATTCCTTGATCTTTCAATTGCAAGAACAGATAATTTTTATTGTGTGCATATTTTAACTTTCTAAGCATATGGGAGAGGATATTTATTTGTATTTGTTTTTTCCTCAGCATTGAGTTTTAGCATTTAGTTTTGGTAGGTTTTAGCATGATGTTGGAAATGGAAGATCCTAGAGTCTTGTGTTTTGAGCTTCATAGAACTAAAACAAAGTATGCGCATTGAGTTTTGTCAATTCATGGGAAAATGAGGTAAGACGAATTAATTTGGATGGCCTAAAGTTCCAAATATGTAGTTTCTATTATACGAAGGGAAGTGAGAGTAAGGATGTCATTAATAGGATAAAAGTGGGAAGATTGAATGCAAGAAATGCATGATCCTCTTGTATAATTGTAAAATCATGTTGAAGAATTTCATCAAGTTTCAATTTGGTTGACAGTTTATGCCTGACATTTGGCTTAGCTCATGCTGGAGGATGCACATGTGTGCATATATAGCTTCTGCATGAGGATTCTCCCTAATGATTGAGATATTGACACCTGGAAAGTTGCAAGGAGCAATTACTGTATTAAAATGAACATAATTTATTAATTTAAGATATTAGAACAAGAGGTTGCTCAGCACTCTGGAATCTTTATCGAGCAAAAACATGTTAGAGCTTCCTATCTAGATTTAATGGAACTAAACTATCGATAAATTGCTTTCATTGTGGAATTATTAAAACAATGGGAATGTTGAAGTGGGAGTGTGTGTGCAAGTACTGATAGATACATAAAAAACTGCAGAGTAATTTTCGTATCTCAGTATAAGGATAACTGAAAATAAAAGAGGTAGGAAGGATTTATATAAAACTTCTCAACCAAACTGAGTTTCTAATGTTTAAAATATACAATTAAAAATTGTCTTAACAGAATCAATCTTCTGATTGCAGCACTTGGATTCTCAACTAGTGTACCCAGAAAGGCCTGGAGAGTTGATTGCATACTACAAGATAGCACGTAAGGAATGCTTTCTTTGCTTAATAGGTTCATGAACTTCTTGCACTTAAACACTTAAATACTTGCATCGTGTAGGGCATTACAAATGGGCATTGGATCAACTATTCTACAAGCATAACTTCAGCCGAGTAATCATACTTGAAGGTTGATTATTCATATCCACTTTTTCATTTTAACCCACTTTATTTACTTGCATAAGCTAGATATATTACATCTATAGTTTTCCTTCCAACTCAGATGATATGGAGATTGCCCCTGATTTTTTCAATTATTTTGAGGCTGCAGCAGATCTTCTTGACAAGGATAAGTATGTTTTATGTATGAAGTCGACCTTATAAGCATTAAATTTCATTTCAGTAAAGTTAGAGATCGTAGTCTTGCAATTACTTTCTTTTTCCCCTCAATTTTTATTTGTCATGATAGGTCCATAATGGCTGTTTCCTCATGGAATGACAATGGACAAAAGCAGTTTGTTTATGATCCTTGTAAGTTTTTTGTTTTTTTTTGTTTTTTTTTTTTGTTTTTTTTGGGGTTTATTCTCCATACTTAAGTTCTTTGTTACAATTAACTGAAACGATTCCTTGGAATTCATTTCTTTGTTATAATTAACTGAAACAATTCCTTGGAATTCTCTGGTTGTTTCCTCTATGTTCATGTCTATTAGCTCATAAGCATCTGTTTATCTTTTTATGGGAAGCTTTTTTGGCTAAACCTACAAAATTACCATCAACTATGCGACTTGTTACAAAATCACTCAAATTTGACCTTTGTACCCCGGCACCCCCATTTTGAAATATAGATATTTTAGCAATCTATTTTTAAATTGGGCTAGGGTTTGAAATAAAATAATAAAAACGTGGGATGGGACCCATAGGTTAAGCTAACCCAAAAGCTCAAAAAACAGTCTTAAATCACCAATATCCTTTTTTAAAAGCAAATCCACAATATAATTCCCATTATCGGTGACAAAGGCTCACCATTTTTACTGTCTCCGTTTCTCCTCAACTTGGCAACCAAACATCTTTCTTGTGTAAATTTCCAACAGAAAGGTAAAGTCTCTGCAGGCTTGATTAGCTCCAATATGAGGAACCAATTTTGACTTGTCAACAAAATTTCAATCATTTTCTCTCTTAATAAAGAACCACCTCGTCCTTTCATCAAATTCAGATAGGAATCGACCTTATCGGTGTTCTCGGTGTCAAGATCGACATTGGGGTGAGAATCAAGATCAGATAAAGGAATACCCAGAGGTAAAGCGTGTTGGTGAGTCTTTTTTGAAGTGGGTATTCCAATACTGTTTTTTTTTTTTTTTTTTTTTGAATCAGATCAGTATAAAGGATAACCCAGAGGTAAAGCGTGTTGGTGAGTCTTTTTTTGAGTGGGGTATTCTAATACCTGTTTTTTTTTTTTTTTTTTTCTCCAAGAGATTAGCAATTCGATCGATGACGTATTTGGTGGTGGAGTCGGCACTGAAGGCCGAGAAACTATACCAAGATTGACCGAAGTCGAACAACTTCATAAGCTGCAAATCTTTTTTAAGTTCGTCCTAAGGTAAAGAATAACTTAAGGCTGGATATAGGTGTAAGTAGGAGATAAAAGGTCCTATCTCTATTGATAACTTTTTTCTGAGGCCAATCAATGGTTGACATGAAATAGCCCATTTGTTCGCTTCTTGTAAAGTTATAAGAAAAAAAAAAAAAAAAAAAAAAATCAGAAGCAGAGACAAAGCAGAGATAGAGACAAAAAGCTTATGCTAGACTATGAAGAACACTCACGATCTGCACAAAAGAGGAGGATGAGGAATCGTTGAAGGAAAGGAGAGGGAATTTTGGGAGAGAGAAATTATCATATCAAACAGTGATTTGAGCCCTTGGTTAAGTTACCCAAGTTCGAGTTATGGGTCCCACGTTTAAATCGTTTTATTCCAAAACTCAGTCTCCATTAAAAAATGTGATGCTAATATATCTATGTTTTAAAATGGGGATGCCTAGGATACAAAGGTCAAATTATAGTGATCTTGCAATAGGTCGTAGTTGAGGGTATCTTTGTAGGTTTACCCAGGCTCACCCCCCCCCCCCCCCCCCCCCTCTCTCTCTCTCTCCCAACACACATACACACACCCACCTATTTGGTGGGATAGTGTTGGTCATGGTTGTACAGGTATCTTGTTTGTTCTATTTCTGATTTGTCCTTCATGTGTTGGTGCATGAGTTGTGGGATTCAATGCTTAGTCAAAACATACATGTATTGTCACACAGACAACAAAAAGTTTTAGGAAAGTCAAATTGAGTTAAGAACTAAGTTAAATTAATTTCTCAAAACAGGCAAAGAACAAAATTGAAAGGATTGGTCAAAATTGGCAATTTTCACAATGGTTCATTTTTTTTTTTTTTTTTTTTTTTTTTTTTTTTTTTTTTTTTTTTTTTTTTTTTTTGTGTAAATTAAGAATTTTTTTTTTTTTTTTTTTTTTTTTGTGTAAATTAGAACTTTTAAGTTCATACTCTGTTTGCTTCTTTATTTTTGGGGTGATGGATGTGGGTGATGAGGTACAATCTTTCTACGTTTTGTGGCTTTCTTGAATGGTCTATCTGATTAGTTAGTTGGTAAAGCAATAACTTACCAAGGTGATGATCAATTGCTGGTCTCAGGGGATAACAAAATAAGAATAAAACATTATGTTGAATTTGGATTGAACTGGAAGAAAACAAACTTTGTGTTAAATGTGGAGTGAATTCACAGGTCTTATGGTATTGCCTAATAAGATTACACACGATTACCTGCCATATTTTTGAATCTACATGCATGTCCTCAATCTTGCAATTAAGATGATTCGTGATTGGATAGTCCTTGTACCTGGGGTGAAAAATGTAAGGGCCTTGGCCTAAAATTAAGCCTGAGACTTAGATCTGGGCCAATATTTTTAGGTCTAAGTAAAATTCCAGCCGTTATCAAGTTTAGGAATATCAAATCAGCAGAGTCCCAAAATATGTAAAACTGTATGTATTATTTATATTATGATATGTTTCATAAATTTCATAGATGTGGTCCATTGCATAAAATTGTAGTATATAATACATTAGTTGTACTTGTATTCTCATACAAGAAAAAATAATTTAATTTTTGCATATAATGAAACAATAACTTAAAAAATTCAGGCAAGGACCAAATAAGTTGTTTTGCTATGGTCAGACTTGGGCTTAGATCTATGAGCACAATTGGTCAATGCAACCTTAGCTCTGTGTTCAGACAGTGGTACCTAAGTGCAAAAGGGTTCAGTGCTACTCTGTCTAAGCTTCCTGTAAAGGGTCATTGGAATTCTCTCTCAGTCATTCCACTTGTCTAACTCAACATCTTTGTTTTACTTGCACTTTTTCTATAAACAGATTTTTGTCACTTCTGATGTCTCTCTGTCTCTCTCTAAAATGTTTCTATGTCCATATAAACATAAATTTAACTTGCATTGAGCATGAGCCATATATGTTTGGAAAAATTTGCATTGTAATTTTAAAACCAAATTTTATGTCACCTTCATTCTCTGATCTAATGTGTAGTAATGCGTTCTGCAGATACACTTTATCGGTCAGATTTCTTTCCTGGACTGGGATGGATGCTTACTAGACCAATATGGGATGAACTATCCCCTAAATGGCCAAAAGCATATCCTTTTTGGTTTTACAGTATTCTTTATTTATTTGTTTATTTTGTCAGGCTTTGTCAATTGGTTTGTTGCATCTCTAAAAAATTTCCCTTGACTAAAAGCTCACTTACTGGGATGACTGGTTGAGGTTGAAAGAGAATCACAAAGGTCGACAATTTATTCGTCCAGAAGTGTGCAGAACGTATAACTTCGGTGAGCATGTATGTTCCATATATCTTGAGAATACAGACTGAGCTTGCGATACAAGTGTTGATCCTTGTTAATCCATCAATGATCATTTAGTCATTTATTTATGTTTGTGCACTATTTATTTGGGCTGTTAACGGAAAGTGAACACAAACCTGTCCGAGTTTCATGACTCCTGTCGCTACAGGAGATTGTCCTTGACTCTTAAAGTAGTTCATTACATTAACAAGGATACATACATCGGGTATACTTGCAACATGAATTTATTTTCATAAGCCCTAAACTCTAGGTCATTGCAGTGAAGTGCTCCAAAATATAACATACTGTCTCACTATTAGTATTCTGGATTGGTAATGGCAGGGTTCTAGTTTGGGCCAGTTTTTCAAACAATATCTTGAGCCTATTAAGTTGAACGATGTCCAGGTAATACTAATTTCTGTTCCATATTCTTATTTCTACTTTGAAATTTTGCATTTAATTTTTTAATGATCAGGATTTTGTACATTTTCCTTGTGCAAAAGGTTGACTGGAAGTCCATGGATTTGAGGTACCTGATGGAGGTAATAAATTTAATATTTCATATAAAAAGTTGAAGAATCATTTTTTTCAACTTTGTTCAATGAAGTGTATTTTCTCTTCCTAGGATGAGTATCCAAAGTATTATGCCAACATTTTGAAAAAAGCTAAAGCTGTCCATGGAAATGATGCTGTTCTGAAGGCGTATAACATAGAAGGCGATGTGCGTATCCAATACAAAGACCAATCAGACTTCGAACGAATTGCACGCCAGTTTGGTATTTTTGAGGAATGGAAGGTATTTCTTTCTCTTTTGACTGTAGCTTGAATTTATGCAAAATGGACAGGTAAATTATTTGTTTTAATTTGGTGTTGTTGCATGTAAATGTCTTCATTTTTTCTGGTCGTTTCAGTTATGGTTGTGGCTTATTATGTAGTTCAATGTGATTTTAACTTTGAGATAAAATAAAACAAAGGTTATCATAATTATTAGGAACGTATTGTTTTTTTTTTTTTTTTAATATTTTGGACCATGTTTGGATCAAAAGTAAATAAAATGAACAGGTAAACAAAGAAAATTTAGTTTCATTTTTAAACAAACTAAAATTTTGCCTTGCATTTTTTTATCCCATTTTAGTCACAACAGCACCCATACAGGTAAATGCTATTAGAGAAATCATGCATGCCTATTGAGTCAACAATGTGATAAACTTTTCTCTATTAATTCCAGACCAAATTTATATACTTAAGCCTTATATACAACTATTGAAACAATTGTGCCCTTCTTTATTTAATTTTCTCTTTCACCTCTTATTTATATACCTATACCTTTTTTTTTTTCATCATTTTTTTAGGATGGAGTACCGAGGACAGCATATAAGGGAATCGTTGTTTTCCGATATCAAACGCAAAGACGTGTCTTCCTTGTGGGTCCTGATTCACTGAGGCAGCTTGGTATTGAAGATGCTTGATGCTAATGTTTAAATGAGGTAGATAACATGCATTATTTGTATTGTATTGCAGTTATCTTTTATCGAACTCGATCATAAGGCCAAATAAAAAAAATAAAAAAAATAAAAAAAAAAAAAAGAAAAGAGAGTAGATATACCATGCATTTCATTTGTATTGTATTGCACGTTATCTTTTTATCGAGACTCGATCATTTTCAAGGCCCAAATAAAAAAAATAAAAAAAATAAAAAAAAAAAAAAAAGAAAAGAAAAAGAAAAGAAGCCTTCAAACTTCAAGTGTTTTTTCCATAAACAACTTTTGACTTTGGACAAGATTTGTCTTCTGACAAAAAAAATAAAAAAAAAAAAAAGAAAAGAAAGAAGAAAGAAGCCTTCAACTTCAGTGTTTTTCCATAACAAACTTTTGATTTGGACAGATTTGTCTTTGACTGAGATTTGATGAATGATAAAATTGCAAAAATATATTGCTTAAATTTATGCAAATTAAAAGCTCGTACTAGAATTTAAAAGAATGATAAAGTTAGACATCATTTTTTCAGCATCGGTTTTGATATCTGTTCTGTTTCTTCTATGTTATTAGATATCAGGGTTTCTAAGGATTTATGAACTGGGTGGATTGACAAGCCAGGGTGAAATGATTCGTCGATACGGTTTGGTTATTCAGGTAGCAGTCTCGTACATGCTTTTCCTCGCCAGTTTTTCCAATTTTTTTTGTCCCATTTCTGCATTGATAATATATTGGAAGCTAATTCTTGTGACTTGGCACCGTGTGTTCAGTTGTTCACTGCATAATGTTTTCACTGCATACAGGTAAGATTTCATTAGGAATTTTGTAGATCTAAACTTTCTAACTCTTGCCAATTTATGATGTAAGGCTCTTTCTCAATGTATGGTAAATCCAAAGTTGAATTGATGTCCAACTCTTTTCTTTTTTTCTCTTTTTGAAAAGGAAAAGAAATTTTCTATTGAGAAAATACTTTTATTAAACCCCTCTTATTTGCTATGTTCTTGTAGTTTGTAACTTAGCTTTGCTAATGTCAAATCATAGTATTCTGGTATTTGTGATGAGAAGTTGTTTTGATAGGAGAATGTGTGTTGGTGTGTTTTTTTTTTGGTTTATTTTTTTCCCAAAGATAAATTACTATTTTAATTCTCAACGGTAAAGAGTTCACTTTTGAAAGGAAAGACCCGATGACAGGACGGAAGCAAAAATTAGAAATGTTAGTTATTTCTCATATTTATTGAAAGTAGTGGGATGAGTATTTTCCTTTAACACACTATTATTACTGTTCAGTTTGAGACAAATTTCTCTCTATCATTCTACTTTTTAACACAAATTTTGTATTATAGAGAAGGGCTTGATATAGACAGATTATATAATATCATTTTATATTCATACATCTAAATGTTATATACTGTGAGAATATGTAATGTACACAAGCTCCGAAGGAGTCGTAGGAAACAAAAGATAGGTGGTAGTTGTTGCCAAGACATAGTAATTATAATCTATGGTTTTATGCTTTTTGATTCAATGGAAGGTTTAATGGGCCGAAATAATAATGTGGGTTACATATCAGGGGTGGTCTTTTTTCGACTCACCAAATTGATGAAAGCACTTATGGTTGAAAATGATTCGATTTTGAGAAAACCAATCAGATTACACTTGATTGACATCTATGGTTCTATGTTGATATTTTCAAAGCGAAAAATGTTATTAGTGAAGCAAAGTTTGGCCGAATATATAAATTCACTTTTGAACTTTGTTACTTTAATGTTGTGGTATCATCAACTTTCACTTTGACCCATCAAATATTTTAATTTATAAAATTACTCTTATTAAAAATTTAAAATTAAAATTTATTTTATTAAACACTTTAACTTGTAAAATTAGATCAATTAAACACTTATTAAAAAGTTGAAAATTATAAAAATTATTGTTTCAAAAGTCATGTTATGACATATCAATTGATATTTTGCAGATAAAAGCTGAAATCCGTAAAAAATTTTAATATTAGTGTCGAAAATTGTGTAATATTATTAAAATGTACAAATTCAATTGTATGATAAGTCATTCGTAAAATTTAGGGTGCCACAAGATTAAAGTTGTAAAGTTCAAGGTGAATTTATGTGTTTAGCCTGCAAAGTTTATTACGTGGACAAAATTAATATTTTCATCCACTCTACTCATTTCTTGCCTCTTTTGAAGAATTACTTCCATTGAGAATCTGGGTCTAAACCCTGTGTGAAAATCAATAATAGATATTGTCAAACACGAGGCTCTTGCAATCAAACAAATTAGTATTACTAAGCTTGATTGCAGAAGATTTTAGTCGAATCCAATGGTCTGTTTATTTAAAATCAAGGAGTTGGGTGCTTTGAAATTTTTTCTTAGACTTTAAATAGTCAAATCTAGAGCTGGCACTTCAACTTGTCAGCGCAAATATGCTTTACAACTTTCGTTTGACATTAGCTACTTGGCCTTTTAACCGAGAGAAACCCCTATGAGTTTGCATCTCAAGCTTAGCACCAATACTGCAGATCACATATCGGATTCTTCATCATACAGAAGGCTAGTTGGAAAATTGCTTTATCTAACAACAGGAAGCCCAAACATTACAATTGTTGTCACTTAGCTTAGTCGATTTCTTTCTAAACCTACTACCATTCATGAACAAGCATTGCACAGCGTATTACTCTTAACAAAGGTTTATTTTTCTCTCTCCATCTCCATTTCGTCTTAAAGCTTTTAGGGACTCAGATTGGATTGGTTGTATCAACACATGATGGCCCATTACAGGGTTTAATGTGTATCTTGGATAGTTCTTTATCAGTTGGAAGTCCAAAAAGCAACCAACTGTTTCAAATCATCTTCAGAAGCCAAATATCGTGTATCTTCTTCATGATCTCCACATTTCTGACCTTTTGCTGGCTATGATAATAAATCAATATGCTCCTTAACATTGCAACAATCCAACTTTCCATGAACGTACAAAATATATTTTGAACGTGGTTTCACATTGTTCGTGAGAGAGTTTTATCTAGTCTTTTTCATCTGCTGCCAATTTTCTGTAATGCTCAATTGGCTAATATTTACACTGCTCTTGCTTTTCCATGATTTTAGAGTCTACTGCTCTTGCGGGGAATGCTCCATATATATTCTCCAAGTTGGGTGGGGGCGTTCCTGTCAGAGAAGCATGCGGAAGAAGAAAGTTATATTAGCTAGATAGTTAGGTTAGATGGTTTAATTAAATTGTTGAGAAGTTTGCTTTGCTGAGTTTTCCCCGCCAAATGCTATTAATGTTTTTCCAGATTAACATTTCCTTTACCAACTTTTCCTTGATGGGTTATCTCTTCCTTGTTGGAGCCTCTTGATAGAATAAGGAACTCTAAGTTTAGAGCAAGAGCAAGCCATATCAATTGACTATGAAACTTTGCAAATAAAATTGAAGTCTCTTAACTCCTTAAATTTCATTTCTTTCAAATATGTAATCAAAATCAGGTAATCTAGATACAAATGATAAAGAGGTAGAACCTAGATGCTTGTCTGACACTTGGCCAAGCTACCAAATCTTTCAAGAGACATGAAAATGCGCTAGATGTGATCCGAAGAAGTATAATAATATTCTTAATTCATTCAAATTTGAAAATCCTATTTAGTTTTGTGTTACGCATATTCAAATATGGGAAATTAATGCATTATTTATTTTACAGGTAGTGACAAACACATGATTTAGATTTAACGGTAAACTATACACTTAAATTTATATTGGGATTACTTTTTACTTTGTTTTATATTGATATAAATTGTTCCCGTGCATGTGAAACTTTGGGTTTTAAGGCATTTTCTCTTTTTTTTTTTTTTTTTTTTTTTTTTTTTTTTTTTATAGTTGAATATAAATTGTTCCCGTTGCATGTGAAACTTTGGTTTTAAGGCATTTTTCCTCAGGTTTTTTTTTTTTTTTTTTTTTTTTTTTTTTTTGAAGTTAAAACTGAGAAGAATTTATTACCGACATCAAGAAATCAAAGTACGAAGCAGGAGGTGGACACGAATTTCAATCCCCCATCTTGCTTTTTTTTTTTTTTTTTGAAGTTAAAATGAGAAGATTTTATTACGAAATCAAGAAATCAAGTAGAACAGGAGGTGGTACAGAATTTCAATCCCCCAAGCTTGCTTTGGAATGTGTTCCAACTGCTAATGTATGTGCAACCACATTCGCAGATCTATAAACAAAATTACATTTTGCGACTGGTATCTCAAACAAAAGAGATTAACAGTCCTGAATTATCAAACCAAAAGCAGACGCGTCATTCGTAGTAACATTATTGATTGAATTTGCAACTGACTGAGAATCAGTTTCCAATAAAATATAATTTCACCCGTGATCCTTGATCCAGCTCAAAACTTCTCTCGCGGCTATGGCCTCAGCCACCTTAGCATTGAAAAAACCCGAAAATCTCCACGTTTTACCAGCACTAAACTCAGAGGTTGAATTCCTAACTACTGTGCCAATTGCCACATAACTAGGAGCGCCTCTAGTTGAAGCATCCGTGTTCACTTTTAACCAATTAAACGGGGGTGGACTCCATGTACGATTTGAGTTTGCTGGAGAAGGAACTACCAAACCATGAAGCTTAGCTTCCTTCCATGTGTGCCAAACACTCATAGCTAGCAAAATTACTGCCCTTGGATTCCTGATTTTTTGACGCTAGACCATATCATACCTGGTGACCCATTACGCCCAACACACCATAGAAACATAACTCAAATTCTCCAAAGTCAAGGAAGTTGAGGCTTGCTGAAACCACTCCCCAAAAGACATAGCTGAAGACCACCGAAACCCAAGATGGGAAAGAGTCCAAACTTGTCTTGAAAAAGGGCAGTTGACAAGAATATGAAGATTAGTTTCAGAATATCCAAGACATAGAGGGCAAATATCTTGAATGTCCACCTTCCGAGATCATAAATTCCTCCTACAAGGTAGAACATCACATACAGCACGCCAAATGAAATTAGTAACTTCGAGTGGAATCTTCATCTTCCACAGCTGAGTACAACTTACAGTAGACATAAATTGTGACGCAAGAGGGTTATGCAGAAGTAACCTGCAAGCACTCTTGATTGTGTATGCACCTTTTGTGTCAAATTTCCAGCAAACTCAGTCATCTCCCATGTGATTACTTAAAGGAATAGAAAGGATACAAGCAACATCTCTTTCATTGAATAATCGTCGAATTCGCTCGACATCCCATCTTCGTTGCACAATAAGATCCAAAACCAGGAAAGCATTACTGTCGTGTGGTCTAGGAGTGGAGATAAAAGAACACTCTTTGTCAGATAGCCAAGGAGAATCCCAAATAAATATGTTGGAACCACTACCAACCCGCAAATATAATCCTCCTTGAATCAAACTCTTAGACTCCCAAATGCTTCGCCAAACATAACTCGGATTTGAGCCAAGATCAGCTTTCAGAAAACTACAATTCGAAAAATTCTTTGCTTTCAAAACACGTGCAGCCAATGAATCTGGGCTTACCATGAGTTTCCAGCCCTATTTACCTAGAAGAGCTATATTAAATTCATGAATTTTTCGAAATCCTAGCCCTCCGAACACCTTTGGGATAACCATTTTGTTCCAAGCAAGCCAATGAATGCCCTGAGAATAATTCCCCGCACTTCCCCACCAGAATAGATTCAGGATACGTTCCAATTCCGTACATAAAGTCTTGGGTAATAAGAAAAGACTCATAAGATAATTAGGTAAAGCATGAAGAACCGCTTTTAATAGAATTTCTCTTCCCGCACGGGAGAGAGACTTTAGCTCCCACGAGTTTAAACGCTTCCACATTCAGTCCTTAATGTAATTAAAAACCTCCTTCCTATTCCGACCCATATGTGACGGTAAACCCAAGTAAGTACCTAAAGTATCCTTTTCCGTAACCTGTAGTAGGGAACATATTTGATTTCTGGAGTGCCGAAGGGTATTAGCACTGAAAGTAATGGAAGACTTATTTAAATTTATCTGCTGCCCTGATTCTGCCTCATACAAAGCTAAAATATGTTTGAGGGATTGTGATTCTTGAACCGAAGCCTTCAAAAACACCAAACTGTCATCATCGAAAAATAGATGAGAAATTAATGGTCCACCCCGACAAACTTGAAAACCACTCAGATTACCATTCTGAATCGACATCCGAATCATGTTTGATAAGCCTTCAGCACAGATGATGAACAAGTACGGGGATAGAGGGACTCCCTGTCGCAAACACCGAGTGGGGATAATGGGCCCAAGCTCTCTGTTATTCTACAAAATTCAGTACTTAATCGAAGTTAGACTAGACATGATAAGATTAATCCATAGGGCATGAAAACCCAACTTAGTTAGTATTTGACGAAGAAAGGACCACTCCATTCTGTCGTATGCTTTGCTGATGTCCATTTTGACAGCTGTAGAAAAATTAGAACCCCTAGTCTTCCTATGAAATGCATGTAAAGCTTCAAAAGCAAGAATACAATTATCTTGAATATTTCTACCCGCAACAAAGGCACTCCGGCTTTCCAAAATCAGAAGCGGAAGAATATTGCGAAGATGATTTGCTAGCAGCTTAGTAATGATTTTTAATAGAACATTGCAAAGGGCAATCGGTCTCAAATCAGTCATAGATTCGGGGGATGATTTCTTAGGAATCAAAACCAAACCAATCACATTCAGATGATCAGGAATAGACCCGCTGTGAATTATCTCAATACAGTTCTGAGCAATATCATTACCTATAATGTCCCAGTAGCCTTGGTAAAAACCAGGATTGAACCAGTCAAGTCCCGAGGCTTTGTCGGCCTTCATGTCAAACACTGTTGCCCGAACATCCTCAATTGAGTAAGGAGCTAATAAGAACTCATTTTGCTCCTCAGTGATAACAGGCTAAGTAAAATCGGAAACCAACGTAGAGGTGCAACTTTGGGAAGCAAACACATTAGTAAAATAACGAACCATATGATCCTCTAACCCGGAGTTCAAGTAACAACAGTTTCCAGATTCATCTCTCAAAGAAGAAATCCGATTCTGTTGCTGACGGGCTGAAGCTCTTCGATGGAAGAAACGGGTATTAGCATCACCTTCCTGCAACCAGAACTCTTTGGCATGTTGTTTCCAAAAAATTTCCTTCTGTAACAAATAATTCTTGATACCTATTTTTTGCCTCCAGAAACCGGACATTATCCCTTGTGGTACGAGAACTTCTTGTAGCAGCCAGGACAGCCATGCAAGTCGCAAATTCCCCTTTTTGATAATGGCGAAGTTCTTCCCCCCAGACCTCAAGAAGTGCTTTGCAACGAGAAATCCTTTCAGATAAAGCCATACCCGCTGTCTCTAACCAACAACCCTTAATCAGATCCTTACAAACAGCCTCCCTCCTCCAGCTATTCTCGAAATGGAATCGTCTAGCCTGAGCCCTAGGCACAAAGTGGCGTATTTCAAGGTAAATTGGAAGATGGTCGGATGAAGACTTATCAAGAACCATAGCCCGGGCTTGAGAGAAATTTCGTCGCCAAGAGTTAGTGGCCAGAACATGATCAAGTTTTTCCTCAATTAAATTGCCGCTAGAGCGACCATGTTCCCAAGTGAAGGCATAACCAGACATAGGAAAATCAGTCAAATGTGCATCCGAGATAGCAGCTTAGAATCCCCAAATAAGATGATTAAGCTGAGCCCTACCCCCTCTCTTTTTAGACGAAGCAAGAATATCATTAAAGCCTCCTAAACACAACCAACGCAAGTCGCTATGAGAAGCTAAAACACGAAGTAACTACCAAGAATTATTTCTTCTGGATCTATTTGGGTCACCATAGAAACCCGTGAGCCACCAAACACCAAAACAGGGCAAATCCACTTCAACATCTATATATCTAGAACTGAAACTAATAAGATTTACTGACGAAACACCCTTTCAGAGTAATGCCAAACCACCACTATGGCCAACACAATCAACATTAACAAAACCGTCATAATCTAATAAAGATTGTATTTCCACAACTTTATTAGAAGCACAAAAGGTCTCAATAAGAAAAATAAAATTTGGCTTTTTATTACTAATGATAACCCGTAAAGTACGTACTGCTTGTGGATTGCCAAGTCCACGACAGTTCCAGCTTATAGTACTCATGTCTGATGGCGGGTCGGACTCACAGAACCTGCCAGTAGCCCCATTTTTTGAACTTGAATTGTTGTAGAGAGCTCTTCATCTTTTTCAAAAACAAGTCTATCCTCTTCCTCAACGTTGACTGATAAGTTAGCCACCTCCCCCGAAATTTGGTCTTCATCCTCCATCAGAAAACTTGTCAACGACAAGACCTAAACCAGAAGAACTCTCCAGGAAGAGGGACGAAAACTCTCTAGGAAGAGAGACGAAACAACTGCAGAACCAAAACTGCAGAATATTAGAAGTGAGAAAGGTAGCTTGCAACGCGTTCACGTTCATAATTTAGCTCCTTATTCACTCTGTCATTTTCACAAACACTTGGCAGGCACATATTTCCTACCGAAGATATAATTACTTTCTCCGTCTAAACCAAATCTCTAGTTTTCAACTGCTCTTAACAAGCAAAAGCAACAGACCTCTACCTCAAATTTACCATTCCCACGGTACAGAAGCAACGGCACAACATTTCAACCGACTCCAAATGAATGATAATGCAGTTTGAAAGCCAGAAAGAAACTACTCACAATTCGATTCCCTTTAACACGGACAACTACCTGAATACTGCTCAAAAAAGCCGCATTTGAAGGATTTAACAGAGCTTCTGTCTCGTTGACATCATTATTATTATTAGTCTGCAAGATTATTAAGCTCTAGCTATATAAAGAGCAAAACATTAGAGAAGGAAATGAACAGCGCTAGTTCAACCGTTGAATACTTCAGTTTGAGCAGAGCTTGTCAGTCATGGAGCGAGAATCAGGCGAAGCAAAAAGGACATTGCATTCAGCCGTTTGAAGTGCTACAATCGGTGCATCACATATAATATTTCTTAAATATATAATAACGTAAAAATACTGTGCAAAACGAGGTTGGGATATTCTTTCTGGTTAACTTAAAGAGGAATCTGAAGGCATTTTCTCTTAAAAGTGTATTTTAGTCAATTTCATACCTTTTGATTTGAGCCTATTGTGGGGTATGGTTTGAGCCATTTTTAACGTCGGATTGATGTTTGCAGTTGTTTGGATGCGTTCTTTAAGCATTTACTTTATAGGGGTAAAATGGTTAGCGTGATGCATGTAATATGAGGTCCATATTGGATTAGTATTAAGCAATTTAACATGAATATAGTAGATGGAGTTCATTTGAAGATTTTGATAATGATTTTGCCCTATGACGATCTTAGGGCATTTTGGTTATTTTTTGCTATTTTGATAAAAAGTTCATGTTTGATGTATTTTGGTATATTGGAAGTCATTATAGAGTTTGAAAATTAATTTAAAAATTAATTTAAGGCATTTTGAGGATAATTTGACTTGAAATGGTGCTAAGAGTGTATATTTTGGTTATTATTATGCAATTATAATTTTAAATGTAAATTTGGTGAAAATTTGGTTTATTTAAAGTTAGGAAAAATTATAATTGTACCACCTATATTTTTATATAGAAAAAAAAATACTATACTATTGTCTTTCCAAAAATAGATTATAATACCCTCATAGTAAATTTTTAGACTAGATTACCCTTTTGTGTAATATTTACAATTTTAGACGTTAAATATATATAAAATGATATAATTGACCTATATTTCACGTACCCCGATCTCTAATTATCTCCTCCTTCAAAACTTTCTCAAAACTCTAAATTTCAATTGGCACTAAATGAATATATTACACAGTATTGTAATAAGAACTACAACATTAAACAACACTGTAGCAACAAGCAGCTTCAAAAAATATTACAACAAGAATTCAAAGAATTAATCTAATAAATTGGCACTTTGTGGTTGAATCCGCTATTGTTGAAGAAGTCCAAAGTTGTTGAGAAAGCAACTAACGTTGGCAGGAATGGGAGCTGCTCTTGCGAGCGAATCAGCTGTAATTGGAATGCTTTCAATGGCTAGAAAGCCTATAAGGTGCATGCGAAGCGAGTCATTAACCAGGAAGCGACCGACGAATTCTGTATTAAGCCCTATTGCCAAATGGAGTTAGCTCATAGTGTTTTTCAAACACTTGAGCATATTGCATTCTTGATTTCATAGAATTCTTGGTCATGAAAAGCAGTTTCTTCCTCAGAATTATACAGTACATCCATTTCCATTGATAAAAATAAAGATTTACAAATCAAACAAAAGTGACAAATGAAAAGACTGCGAGATGCCTTAGAGTGAAGCAATTCAAGTGTTTGAGATATGCCATCAAAAGAGCCCTGATATTATGAGAAGAGAGGAGCTGGATAGCTTTTATTTTTTGTTCATTGTAAAAAAATATTTGAGGAGAACGGTTTGTAGTATAAGAGACGAAGGGAAAGAGGGTATTTTAGTGAAAAATTCCTTCTTTCTCTTTAGACTATCAAGTGTTCCTCAGCCTTGTACTTTAAAATTACAAATAGTAGACGAAAGAGCAATCTAATATGATAGATTCAAAATACGTAGTTATAACAATCTATTTTTAAAAAGATAAAGTGTAAAGTATTTTTTTTTTTTAGCCAAAATATAGGGATACGATTATAATTTTCCCTTAAAGTCAAAATGGAAGTTGAATTTAATTCGATATTATAGGCATAAATTTGTTAGCCGCCATTGTTGAAAACAAAAGAAAAAAAGATATAAAAAAATTTGTTTAGCTCAATCCCACATCGGGGAGAAGAGCTTATGAAGGATAGTAGATTGGCTATAAAAGGAAGTAAGGTTTAAGTTTCTAAACACACCAAAAACACTTGAATGTGTTTTATATTAGGGAGTCTCTTGGAATCCCCTGGAGTATAAAATATTTGAGGTGTTTTTGAGGGTGTCGGGTAGAAAAATATTTTGTAATTGTGGTCGTAACAATTTGCCACATAGTGAATATTTTTCTTGATTGTCGTTTGGCAACGGCCGTGGTTTTTCTCCACTTGGGGGGTTTTCCACATTAAACTATCGTGTTCTCTTTAATTTCTCAGTCATTATTTTATTTTCTCATTTGTTCCTGCTTGAAGCCGATCCGAAGGGCATTAGGCTGAGTTCTCTTGTGAATCGCTGGATATAAAAATATTTTGAGGTGTTTTAATGCAGGGTGTCGGTAGAAAAATTATTGTTGGCTAATTGTGGTGGGGTAACCATTTGTGGGCTGCACATAGGTCGTAATATTTTCTTGATTGTTCGTTTGGCAACGGGTGGTTTTTCTTCCACTTGGGGGGTTTTCCACCAATTAAACTCATCGGTAATCTCTTTTTAATTTCTTCAGTCATTATTTTTATTTTCTCTCAGCTTTGTTTCCTGAACTCTTGAAGCCGATCCGAAGGGCGGGAAACATGCGAATTTTTTCCCCCAACAAAATCTGGTCTATGTAATGAGCATACATAATATGTTTGATAATTTTTAACATGCTTAGTAGGGTCGGTTTATGAAAACGTGATTTTTTTATGTTTATCGGGATGTGCATTTAATTTCTCAGTCATTATTTTATTTTCTCATTTGTTCCTGCTTGAAGCCGATCCGAAGGGCGGGAAAATAGCGATTTTTCCCAACAAAATTGGTCTTGTAATGAGCATACAACTATGTTTGATAATTTTACATGCTTAGAGGTCGGTTAAAAGTGAATTTTATGTTTTCGGGATGTGCATAGTGTTTTGGAGGTTATTCAGATTATTTTGAATATAGTATCACCATTGTTAAGGTATTCTAGTAATTTTAGAGGTTTTTAATCAGTATTTTTATTATGAAATGTATTACCGTTTCATATGAATTAGAATGATTATGGGGTGTTAAATTGAAATTTAATTGTCAATGGTGGTAAATGACATAAATGGACGTTTGTGCTACACCCTGAAGTAGGGGTATTTTAGTCTTCTCATATCTAATTTTAAGGTTTAAAGTACCATAGAAATAGTCTCTTTTATCCCTAAAAATTAAGGGAAGCCATAAATTGTATTGGATAAGAGGAAAACTTAAAACGAAAAACGAATGGTTTTGATTGGGTTTTATATGATTTTGGGCTGCTGAGTGCAAGGGAGGTTGGACCTCTCATGGCTGTATCACTTGGCATGTAATGCCTGTCATCAGGCACGCCACCGTAGTGAGCCATAGGTTGTTCAGGGTGTTAGTCAAAAGGGCACGTCTAACACTGAGGCAGATTTGCATTTTTGAGGTTTTTGAATGTTTGCGTGGTTTTTCTTAGCCATTTTCACTCCAAATTAAAGTAAGGCAACCTCATTATTTTGTATTTCTATCAATTTAAATTAAATGAATGACGAAGATTTTAATTAAAAATATAAAAAAATCATGGCTATAACTTTAAGTGTATATTTTGAGTCCTAACTTGATTTTCTTTGATCCAAATGATCTTATTGATGAGAAATTATTGCATGATTCATGAAAAATTTTTATTTTTATGTTTTGAGTTTAAAAATATTGGGATTTAATCAAGTTTTTTTATGAGCTTTTAGTTTTATTTTTTGTTTAATTGAAAAAAATTTGGATTTATATGTGTAAATGCATGATTGGAGTTCCTAGGGAATTTAGGTGAATTCTACAGAGTTCCTTGATGAGGTATTGTTGTGGTTTAAATTCGCCCTATCTTGGGTAGATTTCATTTTAAGAATAAATTTTGCGTCTGTCTTAGCAAATTTCAGTTTAAATCTTGCACCCTAAATTGGGTAAATTCACTTATTTTCAGATCAAACCTTTTTCCCTGTCTTGGAAAATTTCACTTGCTTTCAAAATATAATTTGCCCCCTGTCTTGGGCAAATTCCATTTATTTTAAAAATAAAATTTGCTGAGCCTTGACACAGTACTGAGCCATTTTTTTAAGCGAAAGCCCATACAGGGTCCTCCTCATCTCACTTAATTTAATGATTTTTAATCTAACAATATGTATCGGCTACATTCAAGTATGGGCTAATTATTTTTCTTTTGGCCAAAACTTGAAACTAATCTTAATTAATTAAGCTAACTTCTAATCATGAGCTAGTATTAACCTTTAACAATTTTTAGACCCAACAATTTTATTCTCTACAAAACCCCAAATATAGAAAAATTATAAACCGACCAATCCGGAAAATTACCAACATTAAATTAATTAGAGAACTAAAGGATTTTCGTCATCGAGCATAAGGGTACAAATCAAGCGTTAACATGAACTATGATGATGAAATAATAATGCCCCATGATATGAAATATTGTGAATGAAATGATGATGATGGATGCTTATGATTATAAAAAGGTTATGATGTGAATTGTGATATATAAATTATACTCCCTCTGCCCCATTGTGTTGGCATGGTTTGAGAAACACGCATTTTAAGAATTTACTCAATAAAAACTATTTTACCCTTTGTTATCCTTAAATATTAATAAAAATTTTTCATTTAATGAACAATTATAAAGGTTATTAGAGGAAAAATAATTGTTTAAATATACAAATTTAGAAACCTTGCAACTATTTTTGAACATCCATAAAAGGAATAACAAACAAACAAAATGGGATGGAGAGAGTACTTATTAATGTTAATGCACATATTTTTATTGATGTGGCATGAAATAAACTCTTTGGAGTATCCCGCAATGCATAATTCTCATTGAATATATTTAGGTTGTTCACTTTTCTACTATTTCAATTTTGCATGTTTTTATGAATTTTGGTGAGACTTCTTTCTTTCCTCTAAGCCAAGTTATTTTTAACTACATTTAATTCAAGAGACTACTAGATGACATGAAATTTATAGGTTATCTTTATGCTAACTTACGTGTGTGAGATTCAATTCATGAAAGCTTGTATTCTTGTTGTCATGTTTCTTAATGCATTTCTTCGTTTTACCTTGAAAAAAAAAAAAAAAAAAAAAAAATTTAGGTTGTTCACTAGTTCTAGTCTAGTTTAAATTTTTCTCGCATGCTGGATTTTATGAAATCTTGTGGTGAGAGGTTCATTTACTTTGTCCTGACTAAGGGGCAAGTCATAATGTTCCTTAACTCTACATTTAATTTCAAGACCCCGCACTACTAGTGGATGCCATTGAGCCATTTATATGCCCGTTAAATATCTTTTATGCATAACTTTACGATGTTGTGAGATTCAATTCCAAGTTGAAACACTTGTTATCCTTCTTTGTTTTGTCATGTTTTTCTTTTATAATTAGGTGGTGCTTCGTTGTTTACGCACCCGTTTGAAAAAGAAACCAAAAAATAAATATTAAAAAAAAGCCGTCAAGGATATTTGGATTTTATGATTGTACGGTTTAAATTGTAGAATAGCTTTAAATATTATAAATTTATAAATGGGTAGTATAGGGGAAGAAATGTTCAATATTCATAATTTTTGTATGTATGGATGTTTCGAAGAGTAAATATTAAGTTTAAAAAAAAAAAAAAAAAAAAAAAGCCCAAGGAATTGATTATGTTGTATTATTGTAGAATGCTTTAATATTATATATGAGAAAAGAAATGTTCATATTCATAATTTTGTATGTATGGATGTTCGAAGAGTAATTTAAGTAGTGGAGACTGGTGCGATTAGGCTATACTCTTACTGGATATTGATCCATACATGGATTTAAACCGTGACAACCATGAGCTGCACATGAATTTTAAGGTAAAAATAAATATATATTTTGCTCTAAATTATTGCATTATTGTCATTGCTCTATATATATGACATTGTTGTAATTCCCAATGTTCTAAGAACCGGAACGACCAGTGAACTGTGAATGTAGGAGTTCATTGAATCGTAGGGTGCAATCGAGTTTAATACAGTTCAACCAGATTTTTGTATATAATATTTTAAAATATATTTATTAAATAAAATTGAAAATATAGGTAAAAAAAAAACTTTCATATCAAATAAAAAACAATGTCAAATTTGGCTTTTACAAAAATATAAAAAAATTAGTAAATAATTTTAAACAAAAAGAATAAAATATTACTAAATTTAATACTAAAAAAATTAATTAATTACCATAAAATATATTATAATTTTTGACATGTGGTTTTAAATTTAGGCAATTTAATTTTTTTAATTAAAATATTAGGACTTTGGGTTTAGATATAAAGAGCTTCAAAAACTAAAAAATTAGTGCTCCCAATTTTCAAGACGCCTAAATTTTAAAAAGGCCCACATATTTCAAAACAACAAAGAATTTGAATCGAACCAGTTTTTAACCGTCCTGTTTTCATCGGTTCACTCGGTTAAGCCTGCTGGTTTTCTTATGTAATCTGGACCGGACTACATTTCAATTTCCAATTAAACTGGTCGAACCGATAGGTCCGGTCCATAGAACAATGATGATACTTGAATTTTTAATTAAAAAATTTTTAAAATAAATTTTTTTATAAATAGTTAGTTCTAAATTAGAAAACTTATTTCAAGTTTAGGCATATAAAATTAAAGAATATTTTATATTAAAAATTAAATTAATAAAAAATATGAAATGTGTTTAAAAGCTACTTTCCATCCCTCTCTCACCAAATATCCCTCTCGGTCTATTTAACATTGAAAAACACTAAACAAAAGAGGTCAAATAATTCAATGCTCTTACCAATAATTAATTCAATGCTCTTACCCGAGATAATAGCATTTGTAGTAATAAAATTTGAATCTGCTTCATTCTTAATATTAACAAAACTACAAAAATTCAGGCTTCTCATGTGGTAATGAGAATTTTTCAGATGACTTGTAAAGTTGAGAAGCTGCTTTTATTTGCAAATACATGGAAAATCCAAATTAAATTTCTTACTGGTTTGGTGCAACAAACATTCATGGAGAATTTTTGGTCTAAATGCTTGTCATAAACTCAATAAATACATATCCAAATAGAATTCACTGTCTTTTATTCATAAGCAAACTTCAAACCATGGCATATCTAAAATAAGTTTACCTATTACTTGTTAATGGAATAGACGACCAAATAACTTGGAAAAAGTATCATACACAAAGTAATAACATGACAACACAAACTGCTCAGCATGATGAAAAAGCCTTCCTCGCCAATAAGGATTGACATGAAGAATAGTGAACATGAAGAATAGTGATGACCCCCACAAAGAAAATTGCAAAAGATACTGAAAAACTTGTGAAAAGAACCAAACGGTCAATCTCGTGCCATTTTCCATCTTCCAGTTCTGCATGTACCATTGGTGGTGAATTTGGTAACTCATTATTGCATTTTTTCCCTATCTGAGGTCCGCAGAGAAATGGATTGCCTTCGTAGCTGCTATTATCGAAAGTACTGAATTGCGCCTTCATGTCTGGAATCCTGCCTGATAAGTTATTATAAGCCACAGTGAACACCTCTAGGAAGTGGAGATCTATTAAACTGAAAGGAATCTCTCCACTTAAATGATTATAAGACAAGTCTAAGCTCTACTTAAATGATTATAAGACAAGTCTAAGCTCTCTAATGCTGTAAGATTCGAGAATGTTTCCGGAATCGATCCTATCAATTGATTATAGGATAAGTTCAAGGCATGAATCTGAAATAGCTTCCCTAGCTCAAATGGAATCTTACCTGTTAGTTTATTTTGCGACAAATCTAATCCAGACATGAGGTTGAGAATATGACCCATATAATTGTAAGGCATATATTTTGTAACAAACTCAATTTTTGGGTCGACACTGATATAATTTTGTTGCTCTCCATATAAATGAGTTTCGCCCAGGGCATCTATACTAATGTAAACGTAATAAAATAGGTGACCAAACAATAATTGTGTTTCAAAAAGATCACCATCAACTTTCGTCCTTCCAAAGGAGAGATTATATAAACAGTTGGGTATGGAGCCAGAAAAAGAGTTTCTTGAAAGATCTAAGAAGTTAAGCTCATTTAGTTCACACAGCCAATTCGGAACGCAACCATTTAAATAATTTCCTCCCAATAGAAGAGCCCGTAATTTTGGAAATGTACCGAATTTATTGGGAATGCTGCCTGAGAGGCTGTTATCTTTCAAATGTACCGAATTTATTGGGAATGCTGCCTGAGAGGCTGTTATCTTTCAAGTTTAATACCAACAGTCTTGATTGGTTGAGAAAATCATCTGGTATTGATCCAGTCAACCTGTTACCTTGCAAATTTATGTACCTTGTTTTTTTAAATTTTGAAGGAATCTTGAAACAAGAAGGCAATGATCCAGAAAAGTTGTTATAGGAGAGGTCTACGTAAATAGCTGAAAAAAATTTACATGATACTTCACCTCTGAAAGAATTATGAGAAAGGTTTACATGAAGCAAAGTTGTGATGCTGTTCATGCTGCGTGGAATCTCACCATGAAATCTATTGTTACTATTGTTCTTCAGAATCTAATACTGATAGCTTAAGAACTGGTTGATTGAAATGGCTTGATAGAGTTGCCCATAAATATTGTCAATTCAAATGCAAAGACCATAAGGAAGTAAGGTTAATTGGGCAGTGAATATTTTTGCCGTTTGGAAGTGGAAGTTATTATGAGATAGCTTTATAATTTCCAAAGAAGTGCAACTCGAAATCATTTTCTCCGGTACTTCACCTGAGAAGCTGTTAAAAGACAAATCCAAGCTTGTCAATTTACAGTTGTCGCCGGGCGAGAAAAGAAAATCGCCTTGAAAATGATTTTTAGATAAATTGAGAACCATAATGTTGGGAAACATGCTTTCGCCAATTTCTTGAAGCTGTCCATTGAAGTAATTATCCGAGACATCCAAACTAGAAATATTGAAGCTAGAGTTTGATGGTAGATGAAATGGACCAATGAAACTGTCCATTGAAGTAATTATCCGAGACATCCAAACTAGAAATATTGAAGCTAGAGTTTGATGGTAGATGAAATGGACCAATGAAACTATTGTTCTTTAGGATTAGATGGGCAAGTTCTGTATTGTTGTCAAGCAACCAAGTGGGAAACCTTTGGTGTATTTTATTTTTAGACAAGTCGACCATTTGTAACCTGAACTGGTGATGGAGGAACTTAGGAATACGAGAGAGATGACAATTTTGCAAGACAAGAACCTTTAGCTGAAATGGTGGAACCCAACCCGAATACTTTGTCTCAAACATAATTTTGTTGTCACTGAAGTCGACCAGCTCAAGACTAGAATGGTTAGCAAACAAGTCGAAAGAGAATAACCCTTCAAAAAGATTATGTCGAATATTAATATAATTGAGGGATTTGAGACTAGATAGCCAAGATGAAGGAATCTGCCCACTGAAATTGTTATAGGATAGATCTAAGTATCTGAAGGATGTCAAATTATGTAGACAAAGAGGGAAATTGCCTCCAAACATATTCTTGGCTAGGTCTAATTTTTCAAGTCTCTTCAAACCGCACAAACCTGTTAAAGTAATAAGATTAACCATGTTAAAGTAATAAGATTAACCATCTCTGTTGTGATTAAATTAAGTCTCTCAAATGTTGAATAAATAAATAAAAAAGATAATTTTATCCAATGGATGCTGTTCAATTAAATGCGGGAATCAGATTTGAGTTGTTATAGATTTCACATAAATTTAAGCAATCACCAATAATTCAAGTCTAGTTAAAATTTAAGTTTATCTTACTTTACTTCCAAACCCTTCAAATAACCTTTAAGAGTTTATGGAGGAAAGTAATTTTAAATATGAATAGAAACTAATCTTTTAAGTTTATTAGTATTTTTAAACGTGGCTTGCATATGTTTATATAGAACCCCTATATGAGCCCATTCATAAATGAAACTAATTAAAATAAATATTTTTTAAAAATTATTCTCAACAATATCCTTTTTGTTCAGTGAATGGTTAAAATATTCTCATTTCAATAAAAAATTATTCCATCCATCCCATTTTATAAAAAATAGTTCTATTAATCTACAAATGGCTTTCTATATATTTGGGAATTATAAGATGAAATGTGAAGATTTAATTAGTATTAAATCCATTGTGGGAGGAGTTATTCTCATCTACTCTCTCTATATATTACATTGACTATTTTAAATTCTATTTTCATTAAATTTAACCCTTTAATTTCTAAGAGCAAACGGAAATAGACAAAATAGTAACGGGACATAAGAAAATTTCAACCCCATTTGAAAATTTCAATCCTATAAATAAAAAACAAAATAAAGAAGAGAATGACGTCAAATTCTTCACTGAAAATTTTAAAAGCATGTGTAAAATTAATTGCTTTATAAATTATGCAAATGTAATTTGCAATCAGTTCATCTAATTTACCGAATTTGATGGGAATGGGACCTTTACTTTATACTAACATTTAGACGGGAAAATGAAAAATATTAAAAGATTAGCCATAAGCTAAGAGATCTTTAATATACTTACTTGATAAGGAGCCTTGAAACTTGTTGCCACCTAAAGATAATGCCTTGAGAGAAGGAGGTGCCCACATATATGGTGGAAGAGTAGTACCATTCATATCATTCCAACTTAAATCTAAAATCTCCAAACTTTTAAAAGCTATAAAATCTGAAAAAATAAAGTAAAAAATAATTAAAATATCTAAGGTATTAAGTACTTAAATGGAATTTTAATGTTCTGATACTAATGTAGATCATTTTTCCTAATACACATTATTATCTCTCAAAAACTTTATTTACTATAATTTTTACAATTTACTTATGATGATAATCAGATATCAAAGTGGCTTAGAGAGTTATGTGAATATTTTGAAAGACTTATTAAGTCCAAATATTAAACAAAAAAAAAAAAAATTGATATGCATGATATAAATATTTGTTTTTTTCCTCCTTATTCTATCCCGTCTCTTGCATGCAAAGTGATTAAAAACTCAATTGTCAATTGAATATTGCTTTCAAAAGCCAAATAATATGATAATAAGCTAATAACAATCTGCAATCATATATGGAATCTAATATTTACCTGGTATTGTTAAGGTGCAATTGAATCTATTGTCACTGAGATCCAATTTTTTCAAGTTTTGCAAGCTAGCCAGCTCTGAAACATGCGATGGGAAAAAAAAATTAAAATTTTAGAAAAAGAGAAAAATTATTACTATTGTTGTTACATTTTAAAAAGATTATACTAAACAGCAACAAGAAAAAAAAAAGAAAATGAAGGCATACTAAACAATTAGATTTGAATTTCTAATTTCTCAATGAGGGAACTCCAATATTATTTAACAAAAGCTTTAAATTTTCTTCAATGAGGGAACTCCCAATATTTATTTAACAAAAGCTTTTATTTAATATTCTTTTAAATTTAATTTGACCATTTTGTTGAAAATAGAATTTTGTTATAATTATTCTTTTAAATTAATTTGACATTTTGTTGAAAATAGAATTTTTGTTATATTAAAAAATTGGGAAGAATTTTTTTGAAAAGTGGGTAATATACTTTTATAATATATAGGTTGTCATAGATCCTTGTACTCCTTAATGAACAAGGCAGAGGAAGCTCAAAACGGTTTTGCAATAATATACAAGTGGGCATGCTTTTGCAATAATATAAGTATGAACTAAAGAATATGAAAGAGAAGGGCTATTCAGAAAACTATGTTTAAAATTATATGGGTTGTTATAGGCCTAGCAATGATTTTGGTGGAAAAAAAAAATATGTTTAAAATTTTTAGAAATTATGGATTAATAGAATTCTAGATTTTTGTTTATGATTTCTCCAGCTCTAACATATCCTAATGCATTTTGAAGAAATCTGAATTTGAGTTATAGTTAATGTTCTAATCTTTTATAACCTTATGAGGAAGTTTTAATTGCAATAACTGACTCTCATAAAAATTTTATACTTCTGCTGCTTTGGAATTTTGACTTGAGTTTTAAAAGTTAAATTTTTATAAAATCTAATTTGCCTCCTCTTAGGCTATGTTATATAAAACAGGATCCACATATATATACACACATATATTAGCACTTCAGGCCAATATATAACTTTTATTTTGGACTTATAATGAAATTATTACAATAATTTTTTTTATTGCAATGATTAATCTTTTATTTGATTCTTTTTTTCGTTTTCATGTACTTAATTAGATTTATATTTCAATTTGTAAAATATAATAAATAGGAATGCCATTATTTATATGGTTGATATGGTGAAAAATTAATTTTTCCTTAATACTATACCAAATGCTGAAAAATTACTATTTTTAAGTGATTTTCTATGTAATAGCCAAATATTAGAAATTAATGATTTTTCTAAAAAAAAAATTTCTAATAAAGTATTTTCTAGTGAGTTATTTTCTGGAAACTAACTAAGCATAAAAAATACAATTATCTATAAGATTAAAATCCTAAAACAAACTTATCTATTGCTATAAGACAAAAAAAAAAATGCTTGAACTTTAAATATCAAAGTCGATGCTAAAAATTAATTCGTATAATTTAAATTAAGAAAGAAATTAAATAATTTTTATCGTTAAATAATTTTTATCGTTAAGCAGCACTAGAACGCCTTTGTTGACGATCCTTTACTCTGACAACATCTAGGGTTCCTCGAATAATGTGATATCGCATACGGGCGACATGGTACTAAAGAGTGGATAATATTATCAAACATTGTTTATTTATCTTCTGTTCTTTCATTTATTTAAACTAGTATTTTTTTGTGACATGCGTTGCATGTTGTTATTTATTCGGTATTACTTATTGTTTATACTCATTAATTTATTCTTATATAGTATTAAGTATGATTATAATTTTTGTCTTATATTCTCTAGATATTTATATAATATTTATATAATATTAAGACATGATTTTCTATATGACAATCTTAAATTAAAATTTATCTCTATTTAAGTAATATTCATATTACAAGTGAATAATATTTTTCTTAAACTTATTTAAATATGATAGGATAACTAAGTATATTTAATAAAATAATTATAGAAGATAACTCAAAAATTATTATTAATTATAAGATTAGACTTCAAATTTTTTGAAAACGATAAGGTTAGACTTTAATTAGCATCGTTTAATTAGCATCGATTTCTTTAAAAAAAACTAAATAGTATGAACATATGTTATTGAATGTTGATTTGAGTTCATGAAAATCAAATAAAAGAAACAAAACTTTAAAATAAATAATAATAAAAAAGAACTCAAATATACGCGAACTTCTATGTCAACAAATTTCAATCAGTAAAAAAATAATCGTTTTGACTTTAGATTCGATGAATTGAAAGCTTTGAGGACCACATTACATCTGGTTTTGATTTTTTTTCTTTTAGAGTATTTTGTTTTGATTAATTTATATTGAGATATAAAGATATATAGATATCTTAAAATCCTATAGTATGTGCAGTTTTTCTGTTTATAGAAGAAAATCGTCCAACCTGTTTTGTAGGAATTGAAAATGATGTAATATTATATGATATTTTGACAACCAATATTTTGACAACCAATATTCACAAAAAAAATAAAAAATTTAAGTGTTGGCCTTCCCATAAATGTAAAAATTGAAAAAACTTAAAAATATAGATAAATAGGTAATAAATAAAAATTTTGAAAATTTTTAAAAGTGATATATAATTATATATAATATATATATATATATATATATAGAAACATGTGAAACATATTTTGTATAGATATTTTTATTTAATTTATTTTATTTGATTTTTGAGTTTATTGGGTTTAAATTAAATATATATTTTTTATTTTTTAACAATTTAATATCAATAAAAATCAATAATTGGAAAACTTCAAATTAGAATATATATATTGAAATAATATAGTAACATATTTATTTTAATGAATAAATAAAAAGTTAATTTAAAAAAAACTCTAATTTATCAATTATTAAAAACTAAAACTATTATCAATTAACCAATGACTAAGAATATTTTAGAATTTCTAAACTCTCAATAAGGTTATTAAAGGCGATCACATTATCTTCTCTCTCTCCTCATTCTCACCTTTATATATAGTAAAATAGATAGGCGATCCCATTATTCTCCCTTCCCCTTCTTCCCCTCATTTCCAATTTTATATACAGTATAAATAGATAGATTATCTCTTAATCTAGAAACTCGCTTCACCAATTAACACGAAAATAAGTTCAAATTACCAATACACCACATCAACTAATTATTTGTATTTAAAATATTTCTAAAAATAAAGAGATATATTATAATGGTAAACTTAACTGCTACGATTAATAACTCTTATTATAATGATAAAAATATATAATAAATGGGTGGATCTAAATCTTAACTGCTACGATTAATAACTCTTATTATAATGATAAAAATATATAATAAATGGGTGGATCTAAATTTGAAAAAAATTTGTATATGAATAAAATTGTAAATTGTTTATAATTTTTCTAGTGCTATAAATATTTATTTGATCGATATTTAAATAAATTAATTAAAACATACTCTATGTATTTCACTTTCAAATACATACCTAAACAAGAATAAAAGGCTCCTAAACATTGCTCCAGAGAGATCTTTCTTAATAAAAAAAAAAATAAACATTGCTCCAGAGAGATCTTTCTTAAAAAAAAAAAAAAAAAGAAAAAAATCTTATGATACTACCATCACCACCTTCTAATTTCCCACTTCTTTTCTTTAACTCTTGCACTCTTTTATTCAATATAGAAAGACTATAATTTAAGTAACCTTCTCATAAAAATCAAAATATTTATTTAAACCGAGAAAACCACATTCAAAGAAATCAGCTGAAATCTTCATAAATCCAAAATCGAAATAAAATCTTTAATAATAGGTTGGGATATAAAGATGTCCATCAATTGTAGAAACCATCGTTTATTTGTGATTCAATCTATTTTTGAATGGTTGAGCTTTGAAACCCTGACCCAAACACTATTTTTATATCTTCGTGGAAGACACTAAGCTCCTCACGGACTACGATCAACGTAGAAAAGACGAAAGGGCTTTAGTTTTTGTTATGGTTGCTTTTTAAAGAAAGCGCCATGGAGGAAGAGTGATTGTATAAACCGAGAGAGATTTGAATCTGGAAAAGAAATTAGAGCTTTGATTTTCTGATAATCATATGCTGCATTTTATTCATTAATTTTAGGAGCTTGGATTAAGATAACCCAAACTAGTTTTGTGGGCCCTACTTTTATATTATTATATTATAATTAAATGCTAGATCAAATTTGAATTTAGAGTGAAAATATGTCTAATTTTATAAATTGGAGTGCCGGAGGAACAAAGATCATCTTAGAGTGATCTTGCAACAAGCCGCGAAGTTCATAGAGTTTTTGTAGATTAACCTTTTTTTTTTTTTTTTTTTTGAGCATTTTAAAGTTTTAATTTTTGTTATAGTTTAAATATAGTGGGATGGTTAGATAAATAAAAATATTTTAAAGTTTTAATTTTTGTTATAGTTTAAATATAGTGGGATGGTTAGATAAATAAAAATGATAATTTTAAGATTCTTTTCCCTTCTAATAATTTGAAATCTCAATAAAGGTTACTCTTTTGCAATTCAGAATCAGAAAGCTATTCTAAGCCCTACCCTACCTTTGTAGAATCTTAGATAAGTAAAACCTAAACAGAATTAGAGGAGGCTTGTTTTAATCAATGGCGGACAATGAAAATTCGATTGTGTGCTATTGCACTTTGATACCGCCTCTCGCTTTTCATCTCTCTTCATCGAACTCTTTCTTTTTCTCTTCATTTTTGAGTTGAGGAACAAAATTCACAATTTGAATCTTCTAGCTAACATATTTTGGCCCACAATTATACATATTATAATTTTTACAACTTTCAATTGAAATTTTTACAACATTCTTAATTTGTATCGTAAGTAGTTAAAAGTTATAATATATAGTTAGGAAAACAATTGAATTTATATGATTTTTGCTAATATTTATTGCATTTAAAATATATGATAGAAAATTTTAAAAAATATTAGTTGTGATAACAGTCAAATGAAAGCATACCTTGATAAGGGAAGAAACCTTCTATTGAATCTATTGTAGCTAAGGTCTAAAACGTTTTATTTCTTCAAATTTGATAATCTTTCCAAAATGTTTATCTCTATATATTCCTATATACCGATATAGATATGTTTATCTCTATATATTATTTTTGCAGCTCTAAAATGGGACCTTCGTTTTAATATATCACTAATAAGGTTCCCTCTATCCTTATTTAGTAAAATATTAATTTATTGCTATTAAATTGGAACAGAAGAAATATTTCTATTCTCATTTGTATTGTTTAGCCTTAGAATTATTGTCTTTGACTTTTTCTTTATGGTTCGTCAATCAAACCTAATAAATTTATGTATTAATATCAATTTACATCCCATTTCTTATAAATGTTAAATTATTGGTAAAATTTCTAGTGATAATAAAATGCATTTTAGACTAATCAATAATCACAATATCAATGTTGCTAGGTTGATATATGCTAGTAATCCAAGTAAGAATGGAACTTATGGATTTCCGGATTTTGGGGTGTGTATTCATCCCAAATTAGTGAAACTTCTAGATAAATGTTGGCGGCCGAAAACATTTGTGTTTAGCTTTTGTGATAAAGTTGTGTTGTAAGGAGTATCAAGCAACCTTCTCCATTAGTGAGATTCTAATGTCTTAAATTTGCGTTTTCTATTTTCTGTAAAACAGAAGGGTAGAGGTTAACTAGATACTTTGTAAATCTAGTGGGTTAAAGGTAATTAGGTCTAGGTATATGATCTATTTTCTTTATAAAGTTGTTTGTCTCTTACCCTTTAAAAGAGACAATATAGTGGAGAATTTCAAAATGAGTATCGAGGAGTGGATATAGGTGGATTATGCCGAACCACTACAAATCTTGTGCTAATCTTCCTTTAATTTCTAACATCTTGCTTGATTGCACTTGCTCTATTTTCACATTTGTTTTATGTTTTCTGAAATACAAAGTTGTTTATATTATTCTAATTCTGAAAGTGTAAAATCTCCATCTTTATAGATTAATAGAATTCTAGATTTTTGTTTATGAGTTCTCCAGTTCTAACATATCCTAATACATTTTGAAGAAATCTGAATTTGAGTTATAATTAGTTTTCTAACCTTTTATAGCCTTATGAGAAAGTTCTAATTGCAATAACTAACTCTCATAAAATTTTATACTTCTTTTGCTTTAGAATTCTGACTTGAGTTTTAAAAGTTGAATTTTTAGAAAACCAAATTCACCCCCTCTTAGGCTATGTTATATAAAACGGGATCCACATATATACACATATATTAGCACTTGAGGCCAATATATAACTTTTATTTTGGACTTAAAATGAAATTATTACAATAATTTTTTTATTGCAATGAATAATCTTTTATTTGATTCTTTTTTTCTTTTATTGCAATGAATAATCTTTTATTTGATTCTTTTTTTCGTTTTCATGTACTTAATTAGATTTATATTTCAATTTATGTAAAATATAATAAATAGGAAAGCATTATTTATATAGTGAAAAATTAATTTTTTTCTTAATATTTTTACCAAATGTTGAAAATTACTATTTTTAAGTGATTCTCTCTGTAATAGCCAAATATTAGAAATTAATGTATTTTTCAAAAAAAAAGTTTTCCAGTAAATTATTTTCTGGAAACTATCGAAGCATAAAAATTACAATTATATACATGATTAAAATCCTAAAACAAACTTATCCGTTGCTATAAGACAAAACAAAAAAAAAAGTTAAGAAAGAAATTAAATAATTTTTATCGGATGCTAAAAATTAATAGAGTATAATTAAAATTAAGAAAGAAATTAAATAATTTTTATCGGGAGAATCATATATATATATATATATATTCCAATTATGTTAAGCAGCAATAGAATGCCCTTATTGACAATCCTTTACTCCGGCGGCATTTAGGGTTACTCGAACATTGTGATATCTCACACGGGCAACATGGTATTAAAGAGTGGAGTCTTGATGCATTCACATTATCAAACATTGTTTATTTATCTTTAGGTCTTTTATTTATTTGAACAATTTTTTTTTTTTTGTGACATGCGTTGCATGTTGTTATCTATTCAATATTACTTGTTGTTTATACTCATTAATTTATTCTTTTATAGTATTAAGTATGATTATAATTTTTCTTTTATATTTTCTAGATATTTATATAATGTTATTTTATATTTTCGGGTAGATATTTATATAATGTTAAGGGGACATGATTTTTCTATATAGACAACCTTAAATTAAATTTTATCTCCTATTTAAGTAAGTATTCATATTTATAAGTGAAATAATTTTTTTCTTAAAACTTATTTTTAATATGATAAGGATAACATTAAAAAGGCCAAGTATATTTAATAAAAATAATTATACGACGATAAAATAAAAAAAATAATTATGTAATTTATAAAGAAATTTAGAACTTCAAATTTTTTGAAAATGATTTTTTTGAAAATGATAAGGTTAGACTTTAATTAGCATCGATTTCTTTAAAAAAAAACTAAATAATATGATCATATGTTATTGGATGTTGATTTGAGTTCACGAAAATCAAATAAAAGAAACAAAACTCTAAAATAAATAATAATAAAAAAGAACTCAAATATACCTGAACCTCCACATGAATAAATTTCAATCAGTAAAAAAATGATCGTTTTGATTTTGGATTTGATACCTATTTAGATTAATAGAATTGAGATCTGCAAATTTCGATGAATTGATAACTTGAGGATCACATTATTTTTAGAGTATTTTTGATTAATAGAACTCAAATGTGTAGTTTTTCTGTTTATAGAAGAAAATCGTTAAACCTGTTTTGCATGAATTGAAAATGATATAAAATATTATATGATATTTTGACAACCAATATTCACAAAAAAAAAAAAAAAAAAAAAGAAAAATTAAAGTGTTGCCTTTATTGAAAAACTTAAGTTAGATAAATACATATAATAAATTTTAAAAGTAATATACATATTATATATAACAAACACAGCCACACACACACACTACATTATATATATATTAACTATATAAGGAGAGGAGAGAGAGAGAGAAGGTGGGTGAAGGACACATTTTTAATAGATGTTTTTATTTATTTTTATAGATGTTTTTATTTATTTTTTTTTTCATTTTGAAGTTTATTTTAAAATTAAAATAATAATCTATTTTTTGAAACAATTAATATCGTAAATAATCAATAATTGAATATTCAATTAGAATAATATATTAAAATAATATAATAGTGTATTTATTTTAATCAATTAATAAAAAGGTATTAAAAAAAACTATAATTTATCAATTATTAAAAACTGAAACTATTATCAATTAACCAATGACTAATGATATTTTAGAATTTCTAAACTCTTACTAAGGTTATTATAGGCGATTCCATTATCCTTTCTCCTCCCTCTTTCCCACTTTTATATATAGTATAAATATATAGGCAATCTCATTATTCTCCCCTTCTCCCTCATACTTTTATATATAGTATTAAGTTAAAATTTTAAACTGGAACCAATCACATCAGTTTGGGTAAAACTGGAACCTACCAAATCAGTTTGGGTTAACTTAACCTAAGCTTCTAAATTAATGAAACACAACATTTTGTTATTGGAAATTAAAGCTCTGATTTCTCTCTAATATGGAAAGAAAAAATAATTTTGTACTTACACAGTAACTTTTATAATAATTTCGTAAGAAACTAATTTCACTTGGTTTATGATTTCCTTAAGGTGCAAAAAGAAACTCAGAGATAATAATAGCCACAAAATCCACCCATTAAAGAAGTGAAAACGAGAACTTTAATCACATAAAAGACAACAGAGCAATTGAAAGCCATACAAACAAATCCCAATGAGAATTCAAACTGAAAGGGAGAAAAAAAAATTAAAAATCCAAACAAAGAATGTTATCTCGGAAGCGAAAGGACTGAAGGCATTGAGCTCCTCACGGACAAGATCAACATAGAAAAGACGAAAGGGCTTTAGTTTTGGATATGGTTGCTTTTTAAAGAAAGCACCATGAAGGAAGAGTGATTGTATAAAGCGGGAGAGATTTGAATCTGGAAAAGAAATTAGAGCTTTGATTTTCCAATAATCATATGCTACATTTTATTCATTAATTTTAGGAGCTTGGGTTAAGATAACCCAAACTAGTTTTGTGGACCCTATTTTTATATTATTATATTATAATTAAATCCTAGATCAAATTTAAATTTAGGATGAAAATATGTCTAAGTTTATAAATTGGAGTGCCGGAGGAACAAAGATCATCTTAGAGTGATCTTGCAATAAGCCGCGAAGTTCATAGAGTTTTTGTAGATTAACCTTCTTTTTTTTTTTTTTTTTGAGGATTTTAAAGTTTTAATTTTTGTAATAGTTTAAATATAGTGGGATGGTTAGATAAATAAAAATGATAATTTTAAGATTCTTTTCTATTCTAATAATTTGAAATCTCACTTCTTTGTAAAATCTTAGATAAGTAAAATCTAAACAAAATTAGAGGAGGCTTATTTTAATCAACTGCAGGCAATGAAAATTCGATTGGGTGCTATTGCACTTTGATACCAACTTTCACTTTTCATCTCTCTTCATTGAACTCTTTCTTTTTCTCTTCATGTTTGAGTTGAGGAACAAAATTCACAATTTGAATCTTCTAGCTAACATATTTTGGCCCACAATTATATATATTATAATTTTTACAACTTTCAATTGAATCACATTTGAAATCTCTAGCAACATATTTTGGCCCACAAATCCTATATATATTATAATTTTTTACAACTTCAATTTTTACAACTTTCAATTGAATTTATATTTATTGCATTTAAAATATATGATAGAAAATTTTCAAAAATATTAGTTGTGAGGTAGATTAAAGAATTGTGTGAACTCTTTAAAATTTTTTTAATAAAGTCCAGAATTTAACACTTGAATAATATAACTAACATCAAATCTCTTGCGCGAACTCAATGATTGGTTGATTGTTATTTTCAAAAGTCAAATCATATGACAATAAGCTAATAACAAACACCAAGCAGAAGGATTAGCATATATTTACCTTGCATGGGTAGGGTGCCATTGAAATCATTGTCACTTAGATCCAATACTTCCAAGTTTTGCAATATAATTAGCTCTAAACCATGCAATGGAGAAATAAGTTAAAATTTTAGAAAAAGAGAAAAAATTACTGTGAACAAAAATAATAGAAATTAAAAATGAAAGCATACCTTGACAAGGGAAAGAACCTTCTATGTAATTTGACCCCAAATTCAAAATCTTAATGGATGTCATACGAGTTACCCATGATAATATGCCTCTATTAAATCTATTGAAGCGAAGGTCTAAAACCTTTAATTTCTTCAAATTTGATAATCTTTCCAAACCTGCAATTGTAATTTTTGAGTTATTAGCCAACAAAATCAATGAATAATAATTTAAAAATATAAATATTTAATTTTACTTGTTTAATTATGAAATTTTACTTTGTTTAATTTTATGCTATTGGAATTGAAATATCTAAATCTAACAATTCCAAAAAAAATATTTAATTTTACTTGTTTAATTATGCTATTGGAATTGAATATCTAATCTAACAATTCAAAAACTTTAATATTATTGTTAATAGTAGCTTCTATATAAAACATGTCTTACAAGTTGTTAATAGTTCCTTGTACAAACTCTATGATTCAATTTTATTATATAATTTTTTTTTTTATTTATACATTGTAATTGAGGCTCCGTTTGTTGTATTTTCTTTTTTCATTTATCTTGTTTCCTTTTTTCGGAGTAAATAATAATATTTTTCAATAAATACATTACATTTAATTTGATCTTGATATAAATAAAATTAAAATATTGAATACTAATATAAGGGTATATTAGGAAAAGTAAAAAGTTTAGTGTGATTATATTAACTAAATTTTATTAATCATATCTAGAAAAAAAATTATAGGATGAAAGAAGTTTTTTTTTTTTTTTTATGCCCTTAAAGAATCCAATCGTAAAACTACCGATAACAAGACACGTTTAATAAAGGCAAATTGGAGAAATAATAAAATAATAAAAGTATAACTTAGAACAGATGAAAATAGAAAGCAAATTTATATATGAGATTGTCTGACTTTTATATCTAATGATTTTAGTTTTATTTTTAATGTCAAATAACCATAAAAGTTAGCTGTATTATTAAAAAAAATTACTAGTGAGGTAAAAAAAAAAAAAAAGATATAGGCATTATTAGAAGCAATGAACTGAATCCTTGAAGGTAAAAAAAAAAAAAAAAAAAAAAAAAAAAAAAAAAAAAAAAAAAAAAAAAAAAAAAAAAAAAAAAAAAAAAAATTTACAAAAACAAAACCAAAAAAAAAAAAAAAAAAAAAAAAAAAAAAAAAAAAAAAAAAAAAAAAAAAAAAAACAAAACAAAACAAAACAAAACAAAACAAAACAAAACAAAACGTAGCTTATGTTGTTTATATTTAATTCGCAAAATACTCTATTAAATGGTACATAAACTGTAATTACTGATTGAGAATAAAATCAATAATAATTAAAATATAATCTCAAAAATACACCCTCTCGGTTTCAAAATAAGTATCATTTTTTTTTTTTTTGCCTTTTATTGTTCCAAAATAAGTATCATTTTTATAATTTTGGGACTTGATTAATTTTTTCTTTCTTAATCCACCCTTATTGATTTATTATTCTACTCACATTAGTAATTATGTTTCATTTAATTAGATGATAAAATAGACACTTTATAAATAAATTTTTATAAAATTTAAATTATTAATTGCATTCCTTAATCCATATACTAAGTCAAAAAACGATACTTATTTTGAAACGAAGGAAGTATATAAAACTACATATATTTATTTCCTCTAATACACATGCTAACTTAACATTTTATGTTCCAAGTTGCAATTAATAGCTCTTTAATTTCATGTATGAAAAAAGAAAAAACTATAACTTATAGATATGGAGAATTAAGGTAAAGGAGTAGGATACCTTCTTTCTCAACAAAGGAGTAGGATACCTTCTTCATCACAAAAGGACCCAAAATTATTGTAGGATAAAGTTTGAGGCTTCTGAGCTTCCTTAAAATGCTGTACACATGGGTGGACACTTTTAGATCAATAAAAATGGTTTTCATCATCAATAAAGAACTTTCCGCGTTTCCATCGTAGTTCCATAATATTGTCGAGAGAAAGATGAATGACATTGAGCTGAAATAGAATTGCAAAGAGACTCCTTCTCCCATTTTCGCAACAGTTATTTTCCAAGGTTCCATCAAATCCATGGAAGCGGAGAATGGAAACTTGGAACCATAAGAATTGGAAACTTGGAACCATACTCATGGGATTCAAGAGATGCTTTGAATTGTAAGAGAGCTAATCTTTCTTCTTCAAAGCAACCATTATTTCCTATGACTTGAAACCAAAGGATCAAACATATGAGTAACCACTTCAACTCCATTTGCTTATGTTCTTATGGTGTTATTTTCGTTAAAACCTCTCAAGCTTATTTATATCAAAATGAGTATAATTCATAATTTTCTCAATTGACCAAGAAGTCAATTTTGCATGAAGGAGTCCATACACTAATTTCTCTAATGAGTGTACTGTAACCAATAATGACTTTGATATGAAAATTAATATAATATGTAATATAAGTGAAAACCACGTTGCTAGACTAATGGATGGGTGGCTTGACTATCATGTCCCTTCCTATACGGCCCTTTCACTTATTGCAGATTACTTCCTATTCTAGTTAGAACTCTTCTTTTGTTTATTTGACATTTACCTAAGTCTTGTGTCGCCGAAAATTATTAAATTCTGCTGATCACTTGACTTGACTTGTAATGTCTTTTTTTTTCAATCTCCAAACAAATGGAAAATCGATGTTTGTTGATGGAAATGCTGACAGTGATTTTCGCAAGTGTACGAAATCGCTACAAGTAATATAGAATGAGTAGAGTATCATATCCACAGGGATTGTATACCAAGTATCAAAATATAGAATGAAGTAGAGTAATCAATATCCACAAGGGATTGTAATACCAAGTATCAAAATATGTTAAGCCCATTATTTATTTAAAACAATAAATGAGTGAAATTGGTTTATAGAAACTTAAATTCAAACAAGTAAAAATAAGAAATTCAAGAACAGCAAATTATTGATTTAAAAGAAATCAAGGATTTAAAACTACTAAGGTGGTTTGATTTCACTTAATTCTTATCCAATTTATTTCATTAAGTTCATGATCAATTTAAAATTATTCCAAGTAAGGGGAAACAATTCTGAATTCCACTAACAAGCTCTTCCGATGTATTGCTAAGCTATTGTTAATTTCCAATTTAATACCGTATACTTCCAATACGCCCTATCTTCCAATAGCGCAATCAAATATGAATTAAATCATTAAGTTATGTAGTTGTTTATGAATTTACAATTTAAGGTTGTAAATCATATTTAAGCTAATTTTTATGTTAAGTCAAAGAATTATGTTAAGTCAAAAATTAAAATTTAAGCTAAAAAATAATTAACTTCGAATAACAATTAATTTAATCAATGGTTAATGAATTATGATAATTTTTAAACTTGCTCACAATTATTCCAAACACATTAAACTTACGAAATAAACAAACAAAAAAAATAAAATTTTAACTAAAAATTTCCTTTCCTCAACTTAATCGAGCACATTATCCCCAATGTGTGCAAAAATAAGATAGACTGAAAATGGGAAGGAATAACATAACACAATAATAATAAAATAATATAATAATCGGAATTAAAAATAAATAATTTATATAATGAATGGTAATAATAAAATAAATAATATAGACTGAATTCTTCTCACGAAAGAAAAAAAATTGAAAAGTAAAAAAATCCTAATTAAAAGCAAATAAAAAAAAGAATGAAATGGTGAAGTCTTTTTTTTTTCTTTAAAGAAGAAGTTATATAAAATTGAATCATTAAAAGCAATGATTAAAGAAGAAGAAAGAAAAAAAAATGTGAACGAATAAAGTCAAAAAAAGAAAGGAAGAAAAAATGCTCAAAGTGGTAGAGTAGGAACCATTAGTGAAGTAAAGAAAAAAAAATAAGAGTAAACAAAAAAAAAAAAAAGAAAGAAAGAAAAAGTAGGTAGAGTTAAAATAAATAATTAATAATTATTATTTATTTAAGTTAAAGTAAAAGCTGACCGTAGCTGCCCGGGAAGTGCTAGGTAGCACGGGACGTGCTGTGTAGCACGGGGGGTGCTGGATCACGCCACGGTCCTGGAGGTGCCTAGAGCCTGAACTTATGTTGTACTTTTCTGTGGAGGCAGCACGGGGGTGCTAGAATAGTCACGGCCTTTAGGGTGCTAGAGCCTGACTTCACTTTTGCAGTTTCAATCAGTTTTTCAGCACTTTTAATTTTATTTATTTTTTTTAAATGACCTGCAATATAAGTATTTATAAACACAAAATAATACAGAAAATAATGATTTAAAGATGGGAATTGAACAAAAATGTATATCAATAATATAGGTAAAAATCACAAAATAAGAATATAAAATTTGCAAAGAGGAGGAGAAAGAAAACAGGAATGGGTTGGCCTCCCCATTAAGCAGTTTGTTAAAGTCATTTAAGACTCGACTTTTGAGAAGTTTTTATCAAAAATATACGGCATTCGCCGCCTCAGTAATGTGTCATGGTAGTAATCACAATGGGTCTTGGTTGAAAATGCTCAAGATTGGCTAGTTTTTGAAGAAAATTTTATGCTCGTCTACCAACAACATCTTGCTCTCATACCAACAACATCTTGCTTTGAAGGATGAACTTGGGGAAAAACCTGTATTAGATCATGGAGAACACAATTTATTAAATGTGGTATTATTGGAAAGAAAGGATCTTATGGTGGTGTATACATAAAGACTATTGATGAGCTCAAATCAATAGTCTCAATTATTTCTTCATCCACCAATGTTGCTTTCTGCTTATTTTCATTTAAACTTTCATCCAATGTCCCTTCCAATTGTACCTCACATTTTTCATGGTCATTAATAATCATATCTGAAAATAAGAAATTGAGATTTAATTCGTCTTCAAAGGAGTTGCATTTTTCACATGTAGGGTTGCATTTTTTTCACATGTAAGGCTTTACTTCTTCTGAATATGCAATTTCCCAATGAAGTATTCCTCAAAAGTGACTCCTATATCGTTCCTTATTTGCATGGTTTCAATTTGCGTGCTTTGTACCTCGCTTTTAATTGCTTATTTGTAAGAATTTTAAAACTCTCTACATTTTTCATTCAATTAAAATATTCTCAATGTGAGATTTAGTCTAAGGGCATGCATGATCAAAAATCCTCACAGGAAATTCTTTGGCTTTTCACTATCTTCATACTCAAAATTTGGAGGATCACTTGGTGAAATTCCACAACCCTGCAGTGAAGGATCCCAATGAACAACGGTAAGTCAAAAATCTGCCATAACATTTTCAATATTATAATGCAAAGTAATCTTCATAATCTACTTTTCCAGAAGACGTGAATATTGGCTCTCGTCTCTGAAATCCATTATCTACTCTCAATTCTAGTTTCAGACCATATAGAATATGTAATAGAATATGTAAGTGAGATATTTATTAGTAAAATTATGACAATGAAATCTCTCCAACAATTCATTAAATCTTGCCCAAGCTGCATAAAATGGCTCCAAATGTAGTTGATTAAAATTTGCAACTATTTGTTGATAATACATCTCAAATAATTTGCAAGAAAATGATGAAAAAGAAAATAAAAAAAAAACAAAGAAAAAAAATACAAATAATATAAACAAATATTTTGATTAACAAAAAAAAAATGTCTAAATTAATAATAGGATTATTTATATTGATATTGGTAATGCCAATCCCCGGCAACGACGCCAAAAACTTGACAGTGATTTTCGCAAGTGTACGAAATCGCTACAAGTAATATAGAATGAGTAGAGTATCGTATCCACATAGAGTATCGCATCCAAAGGGATTGTATACCAAAAGTACCAAAATTAATTGTTAACACCATTATTATTTTAAAGGGACAATAAAATGAGCGATATTTGGTTTAATAGAAATTAAATTCAACAAGTAAAAAAATAAGGAAGTTATCAACAATTATATCATTAAAGAAATCTAAGGATTTTAAAAACACCTAGGGTTTTGAATTTCCTTAATTTCTTCCAATTAATTTCATTAAGTTCCATTTGACGAGAATTACTAATTATTCATAGTAGAGGGACAACAATTCTGAAATCAGCCTAACAAGCTCTCCGATAGTAAGGTTTGCGTAGCTATTTTAATTCCCATTTAACTACCTATCTCCAATAGCGGGCAATCAAATAATGAATTAAATCATTAAGTTATGTAGTTGGTTTTTGAATTAAACAATTTTAAGGTTGATAAATCATAAAAAGCCCCCCATGAGTCAAAACCATATAGCTTCCAGCATCAGTTTATTATTCTCAATAGTGTTTTTTAAATTAAGGACCTTTTATCAAAGATCCTTACTATAAAGATCCTTCTTCCGATAGTGATAAATTGAAATAAATCATCTAGGGGAAAATTCTGCCCTCGAAGCATTAAAGTTTGATTTAATAAATTCATAACTTGCAATAAGAAAAATAAATCTAATCTTGAAATAAATTGGGAAAAGAGATTAAGCTACATCAAACGCGCGGAGTAATATTAGAATTTAGGTTATACATAGCACTCTCACAATAAACCAATAATACTTGATAAAGTATTTCATGATCAAGGTAAGGAATGAAGATAATAACAGATTATATAGTTTTAGAAAAATGAACTAGTGAACAAATTGCTTGGATGGCTATTCCTTGAAACTTTGCACAACTCATTGAATACTTTAACTTGTAAAAAATAACTATGGTACAAAGATATACAAAGCTATAAAATGAGAGAAAGAATAGATGTAGAATGGAGTGTAGTGTAATGTGTGGGATGCTTTTACAATGCATCCTTCCTCTCTTTATATAGGACTCCTTTTTCTCCTAGAATAGGTCCAAGTCTTGTTTAGTGTGTTTAGGAAACTCCCTGAAGTCGGCCCATGTGAGAAAAGGCTTGATTTGCGTATTCAATTCTCGCTGGCTCCGCCTGGGCAGCACGGGCGTGCTTAATGGCACGGGCTGGGTGTGCTCTAGACTGGAAGTCTTGGCTAGTGAGGCACGGGCGTGTGCTAGATAGCACGGGCTAGTGAAGCACTGAGGCACGGGCGTGCTGCTTAGCACAGGCAGGGCGTGCTTTGCACTGGAAGTCTGCCTAGAGTTGCCATGGGCGTGCTATGCTTCGTGCTGAATTGGCACGCCCCTAGGCCGTGCTAATTAGTTTTTGCCTCTTATTTTTGTCATTTTCTTTGCAAACCCTACCAAATTTTCTCAAGATCAAGTGAGTTTGTGTTTCAAGGAAGCTTTTTAAATAAAAACATAATAAAATTAAAAACATAATAAAATTAAATAAAAACTAATTTAAATAAATTAAAAATACTTAAAATTTTAATAAAAATTACATTAAAAATACTATAAAAATATCACCCATCAAACGCAATTTTCATTTTCGTTGCCTTTTAATTAACTATGGAAAAATAAAAACAGTTTTTCGGCCAATAAATAAAAAATATTTTAAAAAATTAGATCCTAAGTCCATAAAACTAATATTGCCAGAATATATTATTCAAAATAATTTAAAATGGTGTATTTTCGTAATTTGAGTAATTTGGGTTAAGTTAACTTTGAGTTAGAGTGGGTTTCACAAAAATGAATAATTTTGAGTTAGAGTGCAAGGCGACAAAATATCATAATTGGGGTAAAATTGATACAAATATTAAAATAGAGTAAACTTGCAAAAAAATGCAAAATCATCGGATGTTTTAATATATTGAACATTTAACTTGTGTAGATTTGGTTTAAAGCTCAGTTTATGGATCAAATTAATAAAAATAATTTTTTTAAATTATCTTTTTTGTCTTTTTTTTCCCTAATAAATGGGGAGAAATACTCTTTTTGGAAATTTATTTTTTCTAAATTTAAAAAAAACTGATTTAGTCCATATAACTGGCCATGGATCGGATCAAGACAGTTCAATGTCAAAGAAAAAAGCAATAATTCATTAACTCATTATACAAAAACACAAAAGTCGGTATGTGAAACGTGGAAATATATACAACCACATGCAGAAAATTTTTGAAGTGAATGTTGGGAAAGAATTTAAGTTATGCATTACCCTTTTTTTTATCAGTAAAAAAATTAAATTTTATTAACTCATAATGTCATGCATAATGTTCAAAAATATATTATATATAATTATATTATAATATATTAAGCCCGAGCTAATAGTATTTTATCTAAATATTAACCCGAGCTAATAGGCCTCTGTATATATCTAACCTAACTTAAATAACTTAAGTAAAACAACCAGATCAAAACATCAATAGTAGCTAAAACTAAATACAACATAAATTCAAAACTATTAACATTATTTAAAGTAATATATTACAATGGATATTAATTGGCTATTATAATAGATTCTATTAAAATAACAGATTATATAACATCTATCTAATATATTTTAATAATAATTATTAATGTTTTAATTTATTGTTGATGTTATATTCTAAATAAATAATCTAATGAGTAATAAAAAGTGTAGCTAGCCCTAATATAATGTTTTCTTTCTCAAGTAGTAATTGAAATTGAAAAAAAGTTCCATTTCAAATGTACAATTATATACATGAAAAATAAATTTGGCCCAAATCGGTTAGGCACAACCTTCACTAAGTTCATGCAATGGATTTTGATCGCAATAGACATACAAGGGCATTTTAGATATTTTAATCTGCTACAGTAAAAGTTGTGTCAAGTTTAATTTAGATCATTTAGCACCGCTTAATTATATACATATATATAGATGAAATTATTATAAAAATGAAAGCTACATACATATGCGTGGTCTGAAATTAAGAATTTATATTATTTAGACGACTTGACTAAGTTTGTTTTATGTCTTCTAATGAAAATTTGAAACTTAAATTATCAATGAGAAGACATAAACCTAATTGATGTATAAATGAAAAACTAGAGGTCACAAGAAATGTGCATAGGTTTAGCCGCATGCTCCTGTTTTCGTACTGCGCCCCCCGGGTGACTCGAAAACATCCTTTTTATCTTATTATTTTTTGTTTGTTTATTTTATTTTGATGTGGAAAGTAATCTTATTATGAAAAGTGGTGATAAAACATTTTATTGGATACGATGCCGATAAATTGGTCTTATAAACAGTTTTTTAAGTCGCCACCCATTATTTCGGCAATGGGACCGTTTTCAATTTTATTTTATATAAAAAAGTGACTCCATTTTAAATCCAATTTTATTTAAATTTTAAATCCAATTTTAATTTAAGGCCAAATTGATTTAAAAAGACTTGGTCAGGCGCACCAATGCGGATTCTGGTAGGGAAATGGGTACGGCCGGCACTGTGGGAAATGCCGACGCCGGGAAAAAACTGGCCTCTTTAAACCTTATGTGATTTCTATTTATTTTAGTTAGAAAAAGCCAAATTATTCATCACTTAAAACCCAACCAAATGAATCGGATCGAGTTCTTGATATGAAAAATTACTTACATCGCACCCAAATCAAATCCGATTATCACATTTAAATAATCATTCAAACCCAACGAGCGATTAAATCGGAATAAATTAAATCGAATAAATAAAAGACCTGCTCTTGCCTTATGGTTCAAGGCGGGCAACAAACCGAACCTAAAATACATTCTACCCGATTCAAAATTAAACCCAGAAACCAAAAACCAAAATCATGCATAATTATTATTTAGAACCTAAATCACATTTTATTTTTTAATTTAATCTTAAACATGCAAAATTTCATTTTTCATTCAACCTAAAATTGTAAAATTCATACCAGTAAATACGCAAAATTACATTTTAGTACTCTAAACTTAATTAAATTGTAATCTGTTCATAATTGGACATCTTCAGATTTATTAGAGAAATTAAACTTTATTTTGTGCAAAATTTATTATTATTTAAAAAAAAAATTATTTCTGGAATCTTAGAACAGCTGTGTCACGGATCTTATAGTTCCGTGACGGATCTGTTCCTAAAACTCCAGATCCATTAGAAACTTATTTTAAATCCACAATCTAGAAAATAAAACACTGGGTATAGAAATGAAATTTTAGATATGAGGTATAGAAATGAAATTTTAGATATGAACAGATCTGTCACGCATCTTCCAGATCCGTTACAGATCCGTTGGAAAACAAAAATTATTTCTGGAATCTTAGAACAGCTACGTCACGGATCTTATAGTTCCGTGATGGATCTGTCTGTAAAACTCCAGATCCATTAGAAACTTATTTTAAATCCACAATCTACAAATAGAACACTGGGTATCGAAATGAAATTTTGGATATGAACAGATCCGTCACGCATCTTCCAAATCCGTTGCGGATCCGTTGGTTACGTGACGCAACTGCTCTGGCCCAAGCTTATTTTTCAAATGATTTGTTTAATGATTTGTTAGATCATTTTTAACTAAATATGCTTTAAGGAAAATCGTAAAATGACCAAAGCATTGAATAGAATACAGGTTAAAGAAGCTTAAACTACTTAAAAACCACAAAAGTTAATAAAAATACAAAGAAGGCGGTAAAGGAGTTACCTAAATCCTCAGATTCGAGGATTGTAAAGTGGCTTAAATGCCTTAACAAATGATAGTTCCCAGAAGCTTTATCACTAAGGATTCAAACACTTATTCTTTTCTCTCTTGATTTTTTCCTTTTTTTATGATTTTGTTTTTACCTAAATTGATATCTAGTGGCAATTTTTCTTCAAATGAACTCAGAAGAGTCTCTGGAGAAAAATATAGCCGAAAGTGAGTTTTCCTAAAACCCTCCCCAAACGAGAGAAAAAGATCAATTTGTGGATGTAGGGCAGCAGAGATAGCTGCGTCACGCAGCTTACGGCTAGGTGACGGATCTAGTTAGATGCGTGACGCAGCTTCCTTTCTGGACCACAACCACGTGTCGCTTAGACAGAATAAAAAATCGTTATGTCGTCATTTTTGGTGACGTCATACAAATCTCATACAAATTTGAATTGCATTGGGGTTAGAGTTGGCGTGACGCAAGCTTACAGTGTTGTCACGAGGCCTTCTAAGCTGCCGTGACGGAACTCTTGAACCCACAGAAACTTAAAATCGGTTTAATTTACAATCCTTGGATTTAAAAGAACTTCAGATAGCAATTAACCCTCATTCCGCATCCTTCGTATCCTCAATCAGATCAGGCGGGGATAAAGACACGCAGTCAACAGTTTGGCCCCCCACTTTATCATTTAATCGTGTTAAACAAAAAACGTTTTAATGTTTAAAGTGGCTCACTGACGCGGCCCTTCAATCTGGGTTGAAATAAAGAGTTGGTCTTGATCTTTGGGTCACGTCCAAAGCTCATTCTGATATGCTTTGCTTTGCTCTTAAGTCAAGACTCTGTAATCATCTCCCCAAAGCTCCGGTCTAATTTGGCTTTTGAAGGTCACCTTCTGAGCTCTGTCTGAATTGCTCAAAGGATTTTAGTTATGTCCAAAGCTCGGTCTGATTTTTTTTTTCGGGGGGGGGCTTTTGTTGTTCACCCTCCTCAGCTCAGTCTGATTCGGCTAGAGGCTTGGTTGAGTTGACTTTGAATGCTCCTTTCGGGACACATCAACGTTCTAAGCGTCAGAGTCACGGGTCATGTTTCCAAGGTGTCTATGGACCAACCAGTTTCGTAATGCGATGCAATCACTAATTGGTATTGAGATTGTCCTGATCAGCTTCGTTAATACACCATCACTAATCAGGTATTAGAAGTCAGCTTCCGAAAAAATATCACTGACTCGATTAAGGATTGACCTCGATCAGTTTCGTCAATCAGCATCACTAATCGAGGAAAAAGGATCCAAACAGCCTTCGCCAATACACCATCACCTGCTTGGTTGGACTTAAAAGGCTTCGAAGAAACCATCACCTGTTAGCCTGAAAATATTTTCAAAGAGAAAGAGGCAATTGTTCTATTGTAACAAACAGATTTCTCGCTCCTTGTTTAAATGTTGGAGCGTTCACATCCCCCATGCATTAATAAGCATAAAACTAATTGACAATTTCAAATTTGAAATTTTGCATCAAGCCCAAAAGATTTTATTTTGCCCCCATTTCCTAGAATTCCGTCCCGAGACCAAAAAATATTATCTTTAAGCAAAACCTTGAAAAAACCTTATTTTTATTTATTTATCTATTATTTTATTATTTATTATTTTTTATTCATTGCAAAAATTTTTAGCAAAAAAATGTAACATTTTCCTTAGTCCAAATTTCAGGTATTACTCTTTCCTGATTGCAGTGTTGAAAAGAAAACTTACCTGGAGGGGTATTTTGTAAATTGAGGAATGGATGCCCTATGGTGTGGCGAGTAATGGAATTATTAAAGTAGACGAGCCGCCACACCGACTTCCAAATTTGCCTTAAGACTTTGCTTTATTCCTGCATAAAGAAAACAAAAACCACAGAAACAAAAAGGAGGCAATTCCACTCACTTGCAAGAATGGGTCTACATTTGTTTAACGAGGTCATAAATGCCACTACTTATTCCAAAATTGACAAAAGACAATAAAATGGAAGCTAGGAATTGGACACAAAAAAGAGGTTACCGCTTTATTTCGGATGCAATTGCCCATTCTGTGTGTATTCTCCGGATGCTTCGCACCGCTTACTTTTTCCATCGCTTACTTTTTTCCTATTTGACCTGTCTGTAATGGCGAATCCAGCACCCTATCCACCATTGAAAGCAGATGCCAGCCAGCATAGTGATGAGCCATCATTTTCAACCCCAGTAAGCCCTTTTCCCGTTCTTATAAATAAGAATTCCTTCCTCTCCTCATTCCAACCGCATTCGAAAACAAACTATTTTTTAAACAACCCTTTTCGTTCCCATGGCCTTTGTAGAAATACAAGTCCTCAAATCTTTTGTTCAATCACTCCTGATAAAACTGTGGGAGCATCCACCCCATGAATCAACTAGCACTGCTAAAATACTTCAAAGGACTTGGAAGCCTGACCATGGTTTCTTGTCGCTGGGCTCGTACACTCAACCCAATCATATGTTTTTTTATTTTGATGATTCTGAAGTGACGCCGACCGTGACGCCGACCTATGAGGAGATGTGCGCCATAATGGGTCACCACCCTGAACAAGATGAAACTTCAACTTTGCCCCCAGGCCCAAGATATGATCTGACTGAGGTTGCTGCTCTATGTCCGATTTACCTTCTTGGTGGAATAGATCCGGACCAAGGCCTTCGCTTAGAGCCTTTCCTGAGTAGGGTTCTGTCCATGGATGTGAACCCCTTTTGGGTTCGGGCTTGTTGTTTCCTGTTGCTAAACATGTATGCTATGAAAAATTGCTAACCTGGAATTGGAGATTTCCGACTACTGACCGTCGTTCGAGACATGCAGGTGTATCATCGCACCGTCTTCATGATGATCATGGGAGAGACCATGTGCTGGTAGGGGACATTGCCCTTCAGGTCAACCAACTTTCAACGTTTCACCAATCGGGCGTTGCCTGAGTTACTGCCAAGCCTAGACTTGATAAACTTGAGCCATGATCCTCCAGTCCCAGCCGTTCAATCCCAACTTATGGTGCCTGCACAGTTTTCGCACGCTGCTCCGAGGGAAAACTTAATTTTGGAGATAACCCTGTGATTCGGTGGACTGCCCTTGGTGGAGGAATTGCTTGGTGGAGGATTGGACTGGTCACTGCCAAGAGCATGAACCTCAATTATGTGCTATATGCCAGTCTTGATCGCTCCATGGCCTACTTTCCAGACAGAGTCAACCGTCAGTATGGTGGCGTTCAGCACGCTCCCAGAGTCCATTACTTCGATAGCAGTCCCATGATGCAGAGTCTGTTGACCAACCTAGCTGATCGTTGGCGGAATCGAAATACCTAGTACATGGGTTAGGGGGTGATGCATGACACTGTGACACCCGAGTATGCTGATTGGTTTTATTCCTAGTGATGAAACTGGGTCTTGGACGAAGTAGAACTTGTGGGCTTCAAGACATATTCGGCCACATGAAAATTGGTGAATGGATCTTTTTGTTTCAAAACAGACATCTTCTCCACCTTATCCTTCAATTCTGCTAACTGCTTTATCAGATCGTTCTCAACCGGACCAACATTACCAACTGATGCTTGGTTACTCAACCGGACCAACATTACCAACTGATGCTTGGTTAGCCAAAGTGGGTTTTGGAGCCTCCCATTCCACAACTACAGGGGAAGATGGTTGATTACTTGAAGAAGGAGGAACTTGATTCTGTGCCCCCTCTTGAGCAAAAGCAGTGGCTATTATATCAGATATAGTCTTTAACTGGGCCGGAGAAAAACCGGTCTCATTCACACCACTGTCAGCCATCTCAACTACAACCAGATCTAAACCAGAAACTGAACCAGACAAACTTGAACTAACCACAGAACTAACCGGAGCACGCTGATTGGGACACTCTGACCAGACGTGACCCAGGATGTCGGGTCCAAACTCCTGGAAGTGATTTCCCGGACGGATCAATTCTGCTGATAGATAGAAAAGACTGACTTGAAAGGGGGTTCTGCATGTAGCATGAATAATTATAGGCAGCATAGATGAGAAATGCAATCTAATTGCTAAAACCAGTATGGAAATAAGATCTTGTTTTTTGACGATGGGACCTTAAATTCGGCATGAATAACATAAGCAATAATTTACTTTGGCACTCCAAACATTTCGGCATATCTGTCGGTCGACCGTTTCCTTTTGGATTTTAAAGGTCGGCTATTTTCTTCTCGAGTCCCTAATTTTGCCTTGGAATGAAAAGGAATTTCCAAGTGGGATATTTTTTATTATTATTTTTGTTTTGTGTCCTTACTTTTTTGCCTTGGAACAGATGGTCCCAAGTAGGCAATCTTATTTTGCATTAATACAAAATTTTTGCCAATCTCATGCTTACTTTCAAAATAACGCGAGAAATGTGAAAAATTCAAAGGAAAATTGCAACACCCGTTATTAACTCCCTTTTCTTTTTGGGTATCAATTCCACTATAAACATATTGCATTAGTTATTCAAAATGAATTAGAGGTACCCACTCTTCAAAAATCAAGATGAAACGTCCCATACCGAAAATTTAGCTTATTAAGAAAATTAGCTCTTATTAATGCATGGCTGAAACGAAAATATCACGTGTTGCATGAATGTCACAGCATATGAATAGTTTATAACACGCAGGGAACGAGAGTTGAGAAATGCATGCCTTCCAACCTTATCTCTCCTGCACACGAATTCCGTTGGTAAAAATTTCGACTTCTGCTTCCTAGGATTTGGTCTAATCTCGACAACCACAGGGGGTTTTGAGATTGGGCGATATAAACTCTCGGAATGAATGTGATAGAACAACAGCAAACGGACTCAGCTTTTCCTTATGGGGAAGTGACTAGGGCTTTCAACTACATGCATGGGCTTTGGTCCATCGGGCTTACAAGGTCTGGGTTCCGCGAACAGGATTCGGGCTTTCACGTGGGCCAACTCCTTTTGACGGCCAACTCCTTTTGACGTACCTTTTAAGGTATTGGGCTTGTGATTGGTAAAATTGCTAATTCTCAGGGTGGATGTGCCTAAAACGCAAGGTTTAGGCTGGATCCACCACCGAACTTAACAACAATACTGCGGGATAATTTTCGGTAGAAAGTGGTGAGAAGAAAGGAATGCAGTATAGATGCAAGAACTTAGAAAGAAAAAAAAAAGGAAAGCAAATAAATAAACAAGGACGATTAAAATTAAAAATAACCGGGGATTAGCGGGTGCATTCTCCAGCAGAGTCGCAATCTGTTTTCGTACCGCGCCTCCCGGGTGACTCGAAAACATCCTTTTTATCTTATTATTTTTTGTTTGTTTACTTTATTTTGATGTGGAAAGTAATCTTATTATGAAAAATGGTGATAAAACATTTTATTGGATACGATGCCGATAAATCGGTCTTATAAACAGTTTTTTTCGCCACCCATTTATTCGGCAATGGGACCGTTTCAATTTTATTTATATAAAAAGTGACTCCATTTTAAAACCCAATTTTATTAAGGCCAAATTATTAAAAGAACTGGTCAAGGCGCACCAATGCGATTCTGGGTAAGGGAATTGGGTTACGCCGGCCGTTGGGAAGCTGACTGCCCGGGAAAAAACTGGCCTCTTAACCTATGAATTTCTAATTTATTTTAGTTAGAAAAGCCAAATTATTTATTTACTTAAAACCCAAACCCAAATGGATCGGACCGAGTTCTGATATGGAAAAATACTTAAAATCGCCCCAATTAAATCCGAATATCACATATAATCAGCAAAACCAAAGCGATAAATCGAATAAATTAAAAGACGTGCTCTGCCTTATGGTCAAGGCGGGGCAACCAAAAACCGAACCCTTAAAATGACATTCTACCCGATTCAAAATTAAACTAGAAACCAAAAACCAAATCATGCATAATTATTACTTTAGCAACCTAATCATATTTTATTTTTTAATTTATTCTTATAAACATTTGCAAATACTTAACCAAACCCAAAACCCATAAATTTAATTTCATTTTTCATTCAACCTAAAATTGTAAAATTCATACAAATAAATATGCAAAATTACATTTTAGTACTCTAAACTTAATTCAATTACAATCTGTTCATAATTGACATCTTCGGATTTATTGGAGAAATTAAACTTTATTCTGTACAAAATTTATTTTTTTCTTTTTTTTTCAAAAAAGTATTTCTGGAATCTTAGAACAGTTGCGTGACGCAACTGAGAGTCGCGTGACACGACTGTTCTTTTTTGAACAGTTGGGTGACGCGACTGTTCTTTCTTGAACAGTTGTAGAAAATAAAACCCTGGGTATAGAAATGAAATTTTAGATATGAACAGATCCGTCACGCATCTTCCAGATCTGTTGGAAAGCAAAAATTATTTCTGGAATCTTAGAACAGCTGCGTCACGGATCTTATAGTTCTGTGACGGATCTGTTCCTAAAACTCCAGATCCATTAGAAACTTATTTTAAATCCACAATCTAGAAAATAGAACACTGGGTATAGAAATGAAATTTTGTTTGGATATGAATAGATCCGTCACGCATCTTCCAGATCCGTTACGGATCCGTTGGTTGCGTGACGCAACTGCTCTGGCCTAAGCTTATTTTTCAAATGATTTGTTTAGATTGTTTTAGATATTTTTTTTATCTAAATTATGTTTTAAAGAAAATCCTACAATGACCCAAAGATGACATAATACAATTTAAGAAGCTTAAACCCTATTAAAACCACAAAAGTATAAATAAAGAGGGTAAAGGAGTTCGATCTCATATTGAGGTGGGTAGTGGGCTTAAATGCCTTAACAAATGGTAGTTAGGCTCCAGAAGCTTTTAAGGCCTCCCAGAAGCTTTATCACCAAGGATTCAAACACTTATTCTTTTCTCTCTTGATTTTTTCCTTTTTTTATGATTTTGTTTTTACTTAAATTGGTATCTAATGGCAATTTTTCTTCAAATGAACTCAGAAGAGTCTCTGGAGAAAAATATAGCCGAAAGTGAGTTTTTCCAAAAGCCTCCCCAAACGAGAGAAAAAGATCAATTTATAAATGTAGGGCAGCAGAGATAGCTACGTCACGCAGCTTACGGCTAGGTGACGGATTTAGTTAGATGCGTAACACAGTTTCCTTTCTGGACCACAGCCACGTGTCGCTCAGACAGAATAAAAAATCGTTATGTCGTCATTTTTTGTGATGTCATACAAATCCAAATTGCATTTGGGTTAGAGCTGCGTGATGCAGCTTACAGTGCCGTCACGCGCCTTCTTAGCTGCGTGACGCAACTCTGACCCAACCAGAAACTTAAAATCGGTTTAATTTAAATCCTTGGATTTAAAGACTTCTAGATAGCATTAACCCTTCATTCCGCATCCTTATATCCTCATCGGATTAGGCGGGGGCATAAAGACACGCGTCAATCCCCATTTCTCCATTCAAATTTTCTTTCATTTTCTCCATTCAAACACAGAAACTAAGCATGTAGATATGAGGAGGGCTGATTTTTATCTCTTGTGATAACCCTTCCTTATTATTTTTGGTTTTATTTTGCAAATTTTTTTATGTTTTAGTTAAATAAATTACAAATCTATGTCTATTTAACATAAATCTATGTTATTTATGTTTTTGCTATTTTTTGTGGTTTATCTCCATCTAGTATGGAGTTTAGATCTCTCCATTTTATGTGGAGTATTTGTTTCGTTTTTTACATTTGTTTTGTTTATTTGGACAAATGTGCAATTTATGGAGAAATTTTTAAATACACGATGATCGTTGTCTTTTGGAACCTGGTAGTGCCGCATGTTCATCCATTGCATTTAGTGGTTCAAATCCTATATGTTCTTCAGAAAGCAACTAGTTCGTGAATAATTAGGCTATGTATAGAAGATTCAGGAAGTTTGTCTAGCCAACCACTTTGAAGATTTATTAATTTTTTTAAGTTCACCTTCCAATTTTCATTGTGATTTCTTATTAGATGAGCGAACAATAACTATTTTAGTTATAATTATTTTGTTCTATGTCTGGTCTTCAGGCGAGGGGTAATGTCCTCCCTGTATTATTTCAATTGATTTGAAGTTTTAATGAAATTAAAAAGAAATTGCATTTAAAAAATTGATGTATATATGAAATTTGAAACTAAATCTACATTGAACTTTCATAGCTTATATATAGAAAATTATTTAGATGACTTGACTTTGGAATATAGAGGCCAAATAGTTTTTTATGTTGAATTGGTCGAAAAGAAATTGGAAACAACTTCTATCTGATCACTCAATTATAATTAATATTTTAATATTTTAATATTAATTTCCTTTTATCTGAATGCATAAATTTACTTTTTCAATCTTTTAACTTTAAATCTGTGGCATCCTAAATTCTATAAATGACTTATTGTATACTTAACCTTATAAGTTTGGAAAATATTTTATAGATTTCATGACAAGACCCGTTTTCAAGGGTGGACCGATACTAGGGCCTGGGTGGGTTTAAGGCCTCCTAGGCCCGTAGTAAGTCTGAATCAATTAAGCTCATTCTCTTCACAATCGTGGCCTCTGGCCCAATAATCATAGTTTCATAATCAAAGCCCAATCCAATACTCCACAGATGTATCGAAAATACAATTTATGTAATTAATATATAAATCCGTATTATTCAATTACAACCTATTTCGAATACAATTACGGAACTCTATAAATTATGATTTTTTATTTTTTTTGCATATACATGCTTAATACAATTATTATTATTTTCCTTTATTTACATCTCAACTCAGTAGGATTCATAGAGTTCTTATTTCCTTTTATTACTTGGAAACATAAGGAGGCAGGGATGAGCGCCAAATTCAATTAGTAGGGTTAGATAACCCTCTCAATGAGTATGATAATCATGTTATATAATGAGTAGCCCTCCGGCTAATTATGGATGAACAAACAAGTATGAATGCATATGTATCAAACAAGTCACGACAATTCAGGTAATCAGACAGTGGACATTAGTCCGTGGAATCACCCATTATAAAACAAGGATCATGCTCACCCCCAAAGCATGCTTTAAAATAATTTTAGAAAAAATAATCCATGATCCTTGCGTCAAGTGCACTCGGAGAGCCCACCTCCGTTCGGGCTGAGGGGACCTCATCCGTCTATTTCACTCTTCTTTCATTTTCTTTTCCTTTTTGTTACTTTTCTTTCTTTTCCTTTTATCATCGATGCGCATCAAATTACAGAGTGCACAGGGGGGCGCCACTCCACTCGCTTACAGCCCATTGTCGCAATCCTCACCATGCTTGTGCTCTCACTCAGGGTGACCAATATCATTCTAACCCCATGACAAATCACAGATAAGTCATATCCAATCACAAAATTTCATATCACTCACACAGTGTATGATATCCAGCATCTCTATATATTCCAATATATAACTATATTTGTTTAATGCGGCTCTTGGCATGCACGTTTATATGACACTTTTACATGTATGTGTGAATACCCAAATTTTGAGGCTCAAAGAGCCAGTTTTCCCGGACTGCAAACAGTCCGGTCGGATCGAAGGCCATTTTGGAAGTTCACCGCCGGACTGCAAGCAGTCCGGTCGGATCGAAGGCCACTTTTGGAAGTTCACCGAAAGTATGCCAATCATGGGTACTTGAAAACGTTCGAAAAAAACTCACGAGGATCACAGAACTGGTCCCCCAGGAATATTTTTTGGAGGTCCGGAGACTTCCTTGAAAAAGCCTCCGGAGTTAGCGTTAAATTTAGCGAAACCACAGACACCCAGGCACGGTGGTTTTTGGGCCGCCCCGCAACCGGCGGCTAGGGGCAGTCGGACAACGGCGGCCCCGCCACGACCCCGGCGGCCGGCCACCGACCCCGGCGGCCCCGCCCGGCCACCGGTGGCCGCCGAGCCAGGCGGCCCAGGCCACCGAAACAGTCCGTTTTTGCCTATAAATTGGCCCCGAGGCCCTCTGTTTTACTTACTCAGTTTGTGCTAACGGACGCTCCTTCTCCCCTACGCTCCTTGCGATTCTTTACTGCTTTTCTGCATTTTTAGTTAGCTTTTTTGCTTTCTTGCTTTGTTATTTGGTCACTAAAATTAAAATTAATTAATATTCCCTTAACGAGGAGCTTAACCTGGAGTTAAGAAGTGGCCGTCGATTAAGTCGATTAAATCAGGTACATAAACTAAACTCTACCTATTTAATTTTAGCACTTCATCCATGCTTCTCTTCTACTCCTAATAACTCTACAACTGCATAAATGCATTCCATGTCATCATTAGGCAAATAAACTGCCTCAATTAAATGATTTTAGGCTAAATGCTCGGTTAATTAATAATCGTGGTATTAAAGCCTAAATCCGACAATATTGGCTTAAAATACCTAGTTAATTCAATGGCTGTGGTACAATTGCCTTTATTTTGAACAGTCCAGCTTAAGTCCCCACTTAATTCAATAATTGTGGTAAAGCTTTAATTACACGTTTTTTTGGCATAAATTGCCTACTTACATTTAAGTAATAACTTTTAGGCAAACAATTGTCACTATCAAGGTGAGATCAACTTTTTATTTAGCCACAAAATCCGTTCTTATTCACAACTTTCGGCTAATAGCCTCTTCAAAAAACATTGCTTTTGGCAATTAAATTGGCTTAAAGCATTCAATTTTGGCGACAATCGCCAGTATGCAACTTTAGGCAATAATTGCCTAAATACAACTTATTTTGGCTAAAAAAGCCTTAAATAATCAATTTTGGCGACAATCGCCTAAATTCACTTCTTTAGGCAATTAATTGCCTAAATCACTCTTTTTGGCTAAAGCTTAAATAATCAATTTTTTGGCAAAAACTAATGCGCTAAATCAATTCAATTTTTGGGCAACATTTCCTAATAGTCACTCTTTTTTGGCTAAAGCAGTAAATCAAACATTTTTGGCATTCCAAATGCCTAAAATCAATCAAATTTCTTGGCAAAATGCTCTAAAAATGCACAAAGCATACACACACTCAGAATAAAGCATACCCATTTCAAAGCCTTCAAAGAGCCATATCGAACTACGTTGACTTTGAATCTTCAAACGGAAGTACGTAGGCACGTTAGGGATTTAACCCCAAGCGGCAAGTCAAAATCACATAAACATTTCATTTGGTCCAAATTACATCAATCACCTTGTAAAGCATGCATTCTTTGGTTAGTTCATCAACATGACATGGTCTCAGGATCCACCTTGGGTTTGCACACCATGCCTTAGACATTGGGATAATTAATCTAATAATATGGTTAATTAAAATCGGAGTCAACTTAGGGTTTTTTCCTAGTTTACCCTAAAATAATTAAACAAGGTGGCGACTCACACACTCACATGCATTTCTGTCCTTTACCATATGCATCATGTGCCTATGTTTCAAGATAGGGGTTCACAGAACGGTTTACATCTAAGATGCATAGATGAAGGGCATGTAATCATTTTACATGAAGAGGACTACAATTGCCGCATAGACTAACCAGCCCTTCATTAGGGGATTATTTTATGCTTTGTTTGGCAGGGTACCTTTACATGAATCGAATATTCTTTCTTTAAGGATACGAGATGAGGAAATTTGGACTCATTTGTACAATTTAATTTAAACATTTAAATTTATTGATTTATTTGCACGATTGAGAATCTTTTTCTCCATTGCATAAAAAATGAATTTCAAATGAATTTCTTCTCTCTACTTTTGAGTCTGGATAGCGAGTAACGCTGATCTGCAGGTCTCCTTGATTATGTCGACGGACAGCCAAAGCGTCCTCCCTGTTACCGCAAACCATCCCTAATCTTTTTGGGGGTGGTCCATGAGTATGCGTACTGTTGGACCCACGCGAAACCCTTTGTTTCACATGTGGTTAGATATATCCTTACTCAAGGTTCAAGGGTCCCTTAATAAGCCAATTTCCTATTTGTGTCATAGCCTATAGAACCTATCCTTTAGGGCTGTATGCCTATCCTTTAGGACTGTATGCACCCAATGATGTGAATCATATCATTAGACAGACTATGACATGATGTTGTGCGCATTCATGACATATCATCACATTAAAAAGAACACGAAATATTCACTTTGGTCATGCACGGTTGGACAAAAGAGTCGATCTACTTCAGCTACCCACTGTACCCTAATCCAGCTACCTTTATCCTATCAGGTACCCCTTGTTCAAGTGCCAGCCACACCTACGGTGCTTTCACCAGCTTCACCAGCCACACCAGTTTCCCCTACAACTCCTACGCCCCTACCTGCACCAATGGCATCACTTGCTGATATCCAAAACCTCATTGAACAACTGGAGGCCAGAATGAATGAGGCATTGGCCGCCCAAAGGACCGCCCTCATAGCTGAATTGGGTAATGGTAATGGAAATGGGGCCTCAGCCGGGGGAAGTGGACCTACTACCTCCAACCAGGGTCTTGCTGCTGAACCAACAAACCCTACCCTAAACCTGGATGATGTGCCCTCCAAAACTGCTTCTGAGTTGGAAGCTCAGAAAAACTGAGGCTCCTAGATAGGGTCTATCACTTGCCCTCGAAGACACAGGAGGTGGGGGACAGGCTCTTTGTCCCCTTGTTCCCTGAATGCTAGACTGCCGACTAAATTCAATGCCCAACATTGGACAAGTTTGATGAACTACTTGTCCTAAACACCACTTGTCCTAAAACTCACTTGAAGATGTATGTGGGTGCTCTTAACCCGTTTGGTTTGAGCAGCGAGCTCCTTGCTCAGTTGTTCCAATAATCTCTCACCGGAGCTGCTTTGAGGTGGTTTGTTAGCCTGGACCGCTCTAAGATGAAAACATGGGGAGACATCTGTAATGCCTTCAATTCACAGTACCACTATAACATGGAGGTGGATGTCACTCGAAGAGAACTAGAAACCACCAACCAAAAAAGCAATGAACCCTTTTCCTCGTTCCTTACGAGGTGGAGGGCCAAGGCCGCCCAGATGATTAACCGGCCCTCTGAGCAAGAGCAGGTAGACATAGGCCAACCTGTCTACAACAAGCACTACAAACCCAGTACCTACCAACATTCCAGCCTCGCTCATTTGGCCACCTGCAACGAAACCGTTAGAAGAATCAATTTGATTCAAATGCGGAGGCACTGAAAGAGATTCAGAACCTCAAAGTACAAAGAACATAGCCGAGCTAGAAAGAAGTCCACGAAAGTGGCAGCATCATTCCCCACGACATCCTTTACGTTGTGGGAACATGAGAAAGTATTAGCAAGTCAATCATCGAGAAGGACATACAACTGAATCTCGAGATTGCCAAATCCTATTTGTATTCCGAGAAGCTGTCAGGCGACTACATCAAGCCTTTGGAAGCAAGGCCCCACCAACCATTACCAAGAAAAATTAAAAAGCCTGGATGAATAAGTGAGTTACCATCCAGGCGGTATGGGCACAAGAACGAAGCGAAATTGTTGGACCGCTTAAGACACCGCATCCAAGACTATGGTGGACACCGGTGTCCATTATTCCAAGAAGTTTAAAGCAAACCTTATACACCCTTACAACCACGGCGGTAAATTTTTGCTATTTATGGCTGACCAGGAACTGACGATCCAGTTCGAATTGTTCCTAGAAATGGAATAACGATTTGTGTCTGGATCTGATGACTAACCGAAGAGGGTCGATGCCATTACCAGTGAGCGGAAGACAAATAATGAACGCTAGTCTTGGATAAAATCCAAATAGCGCCTCACCATGAGGGCAGAGGAGCAAGGAGGATCCGGTGCTTTCACAATAAAAAGACTAAGCTAGACGGTGTCCAATCTGGACTTTTGGCATATCCTTTCCTCAGTCGCCAAGCTCTCAAGCTCTTTGCAAGGCTTTGAGCCAACTTCAGACATCGGTGGAGGTTAGCCCTGAAGTGCTAGTATCCACCCTCACCCAATCATCCAAGATGCAGAGCGTCAGGTTTTCTGATGATGACTTGCCTAAGGAGGGAGGCAGTCATAACAATGACCTTTATGTCACTGTTCAGACTCGAGACAAAACTGTGCCCATGGTTCTCATTAATAATGGGTCAGCACTGAACGTCTGCCACTAAGGGTCGCCAGCTGTCTGGGGTTGGAAGAAACAGACTTCACTCCATCTGACCAGATAGTGAAAGCCTATGACAGCACTAGGAGGGAAGTATTGGGGGTTGCAACATTAAAATTGGTTATCGTGTGTTTTTCCCACGGAGAAAAATCAAAGGTTGATATTGCTTTGATGTTTGTTTAAATGTTTATTTTGGAAAAGTGGTGACAAAAACCCTTTTGGATATACGATGCCGATAAATCGGTCTTATAAATCATTTTTAGTCGCCACCCATCATTTTTAGTCGCCACCATTAATTTCGTCGGCAATGGGCCGTTTCCATTTTAATGTTATAAAGTGACTCCATTTTTAACTCCATTTTATTCAAGGCCTCTTTGATTTTGAAAATGGTCAATGAACCAATAGTTTCTATGTAAGGAATTGGTACATCGGCCCATTGAGAAGCGACGCCCGAAAAACCGCCTCTGTAAACCTTAATTCTAGACTGATTTTATTTTTAGAAAAGCTGATTACTTAAAACATCCAATAACACGCCGGTCCAGTGTGGGAAAATTAATCTAACCGTCCCATTAGGTTCATTCATTGCAGTATTCACAAAATAAACCATCATATCATCATCCACAGCCATATAATATCAAATAAAGTTTAAAAAAGACCGCTCTTGCCTTATGGTTAAAGGCGGCCACAAACGAGTTTAATAATATAACTAAATTGATAAATGTTACGAAATAAATCCTAAAATCTCATAATCGTCCAAAATGAATTGACTTTGTTTGATTAAGGACTCAGTTTGCCCATATTTGATCATTTCCCGGATAGGATTAAAATCTACTTAATGACATTGGAAAATTAAAATGAATACAAAATAAACTGGTGATGGGGGACAAGTCGGCGTTCACGCGGTGTCCTACGAAGAACAGCTCGCGTGACACAACTCTTGTTTTATTCTGGAAATTATAACAGTTGCGGCACGCAGCTGTTCTATGAAGAACAGTCGGCGGTGACGGAACCTTTGGTTTGGTCTTGTAGACTAGAACAATTGCGTCACACGGCCGTGTTTCTAGGAAAAACAGTCGCGTGAGGGAACTCCTAGCTACGTGAAGGGTGTTCATGTTTGCCTCAGAAAGCTCAACCATATTGATTATTTATTTACAGTGAACATGAAATTAGAGTATAAAACACAAAACAAAAAACTGAGTACAGCGAACAGTGTGCGTCACGCAAGGTGCATGGTCTAACAAATAAAGATTTTGGACAGAACGCGCGCCTCACGAGGTAAGTAGCTGCGTCGAGCGGATTGTCTGATGTCGCAACTACCTTTCAACTATCAAACTACTCTTTTCTACGTGTTCTTTTTATTAAAAGCGATTAAAACCAACCCAGGAATGTTTAACAATGGGCAAACTTACGTTTTATCAATAATAGGTCAACTAAACACAATGAAAATGAGATTTTTTAAGAGATAGAATATTAGAAATGAAAAAGAGAAGTTAGAATCATTACCTAGCCCTCAGATTCGAGGATTGCATGCACTGAGGTTAGTTCAGAGATGTTGTATCACGATTCCAGAAGCGTGGTTATCAAACAAACGCTTTTCTTTTACCTTTTCTCTCTTTTGCTCTCTTTATTTTTTGTTTTTCTTTTGATTTCCAAAACTAAAATGTCTAATGGTTTGATCTTCCTCAAGTTTATTGAGTTCTTGGGGGGAAGAAAACCCTAGCCGTTTTTTATGATTTAGTTAAGTTTTTAATTTTTAGAGGCAAGAATCAGAGAAAATGTCCAAAAAGGTCCCGTTTTTGCTGTGAAATGTTGTATTTATATGGCTGGGCCAACAGGCAGTCGCGTCACGCGGGTACAAGCTGCGTGCGCACCCGTAACCTGCGTGTACGTGGACTTACTTTTCGTTAAGTTGCCGCGTTTATCCATACCAAATTAGTGCAGGCCGTTGCACGGGCGCGCGCCAGAGGTGTCAGGCCTGTTAGAGCTGCCGTGACGCATCTAAGGTCCGTTCCGCACGGTACTAAGTTGGTTGATGCTGCCTACGTGGGTCAGGTCCTTTGGGTGGTTTTGATTCAATTTTTTGCGTTCAAACACTTTGGTTATCATGATGCCCTTGTCTCTTGTCCTCATATCATCATTCGGGTTAGTGAGGAAAGTGGAGGCATAAAATCACGCGTCAACAGTTTGCCCCCCCACTTTATCATTAATTGTATAAACGATTAATGTTAAAGTGGTCCATTAACGCGCCTTCTACCAGGCAATCCTCTCGAAACTCGGTTTGATCGGCTTGGAAAGATGCTGAATCAATCATCTGGTCACCTCCTGAGCTCGGTTTGATCGGCTTCGTCGGTTTCCATCCAACATGCGAATGACTTCAAAGCTCGGTTTAATCGGCTTGGAAGACACCTTCGGGGCTCGGTTTGATCGACCTGAAGGGTTTTGAAGATTTGGTCACCTTCTCAGCTCGGTTTGATCGGCTTCGTCGGTTTCCACCGAATCTGAAGAGACATCCTCGAAGCTCGGTTTGATTGGCTCGAAAAATGTTGATTTGGTAACAAAGTCTTCGAAGCTCGGTTTGATAGGCTTGAAGAGCTTTGATCTGGCCACCTGATCTGGGCACCTACTCAGCTCAGTTTGATCGGCATTGTCAAAAAGGTTCAGTCGGTTTTGAAGAAGGTTATACTTCGAGCTCGCGAAGCTCGGTTTGATCGGCTCGAAAAATGTTGATTTTACCCCTGTCAACTTCGCAACTCAACATCATTGACTAGGGAAGAAGTCCCGAACAGCTTCGCAATACGTCATCACTGATCGGAAGGACCTATCGGCTTCGAAAAACCATCACCGGTTGGCCTGAACAATTGTTCACCAAAAGAAAAAGAGCAATGCCCGTGTACGAACAGACTTTGCCTTCTGTTAGAAAACTATTGGAGCATCACATGTTCCCATGCATTTCTTATGAAAAATTTTGCAAAAATTTTGGTATAAATGATTTAACAGAGGATTTGTTATCTGTATTTTCAAGTATACCTTTTATGATATAGTGGTTGAAAGAAAACTTACCTGAGGGTAATCTGGCAATTTGATGTTCCTGCCCCCTGTGCACAAGAATTACTGAAGTGTACGGACCGCGCACTGACGTCGAATTGCTGAAGTGAACCGTTGCGGGCTTTTGAAATGGGCCGCGTGGGCCTGTTGTGCTCGAAAAGAGATAACGGGCCCAATGCTCTTTTTGGGCTTGGAAGAATAGGCTTGGGCCCAATTCGTTTACTATAAGTAACTTCCTCCTTAACCGATTCAATTTCACTTATCACAAACCCTAAGCAACCGAGAATTCTCTGAACTTTTGACCAAAAAGATGTCTCAACTCTCTGAAATCCCTACCTCCGCCTACACTCGGGAGATGGAGACTCTCGGGGCCCTACTCGATATCCCTACGTTCGATGGCGAGCCAGTGCCGGTGAGCCAGAATCCGCTGACCCCCGAGACGCGGCCGTTGCAGCTTCTTCCGTTGCTGGGTACGGAGTTTCCTCCGTTGCTGGGTACGGAGTTTCCAGTCCAGTACGAGACGAACCGGATGCGCGGCTTTCAATCCGAGGTAAGTAAAAATTTCCTCAATTTTTGTTGTTTTTTACTGCTTTTGATCCGTAGCTGTAGTAAATAAAACTGTTTTTTGTGTTTACACCTGCGTCAACAGTCGCGTCACGCAGGTAGGAGTTGCAGGGCGCGGCTGTTCTTCCATGAACAGTTGCGTGACGCAGCTGTTCTTGTGTGAACAGTTGCGTGACGCAACTATTCGAGGCGCCAGAAACCCTAGCTTGCAGTTGCGTGACGCAACTATTCGAGGCGCCAGAAACCCTAGCTTGCCTTGATCCTTAGAATTGACCCCTTTTAACTGTGTTAGGCCTTGATTTATTGACGTTTGATTGTTGGTAGCTCTAGGCGACGTGATTTTGCCCTAAAAAATTGCATGAAAACAATACAAACATAGTGGAATTAGGTTGAAATTGAACTGCTGCGTGACGCGACTATTCGTCAATGTGTAAGAGTCTTGAACAGTTGCGTGACGCGGCTAGCGAGATGCGTGGCGCGAGTTCATGGTTGCGTGACGCAACTGTAGAGTGGTGTGGCGCGAGTGCTGGGGTGCGCTACGTAGCTGTTCTTTTGAGTGTGCAACTTGGGCAAAGCTGCGTGGCGCGACTACGTAGACGCATGACGCGACTTTGTAGCTGCGTGACGCAGCTACGGTTCAAACTGAACTTGGGTTTTTATTTTTTCCTGCCATAGAAGAAAATGAAAAATTGTTAGTCTTGTATTTATTGAAATCGAAATTTTTCTTACAGGTTAATCTGGGCAAGGCCCGCTCGGGCGGATCGGCTACTGATGCTTCTGCTTTCTGTGATCTGCTGGACCTACCTATGCGAGCTCTGGTCGTTGCTGCAGGCTTCGGAGATTACGCTGCACGCAGCCTCGCTTCCCGCCCGCTATGCGATATGCATTGATGGAGCGGTGGAACGATTGCACACACACTTTCGTATTCGGTTTCGGCGAGATGACCCTCACAGCCGTGGACTATGCTGCTATTTTCGGCCTGCGCTTCACTGGTCCGGTTCCCCCACTGGATGCTTGGTATCAGACGGCCACTCTCAGGGCCCAGTTAGTCCGTTCCTTGCTCGGTGTCACGACGCAGACCCGGTACACCGTACAGGGGTGCATGTCTTACGAGACGGTCTTTCGGTTCTGGGCCGAGAGGATCAGGACCCGGTTGGAGGCTTGGAGGCTGTCCTGCATACCACTCGGCAGAGGGAGAAGGGACCAGGCTGTCGGTCCTTTTGTTCTACATTATTCGTCCATTTCGTCCCAGCTGCTATGCACCTCCCAGAATAAGGGAGACCCTGCGGTGCTGGCATGTCTTCGGGATCTGAGCTAGGTCGGGTCCTTCGACGGGGCCACACTTAGTTTGGCTCATCTCTACCATGGTCTGGATGTCTGGACCCGTGGTAGCGGTGAGTCGAACTGGCTGTTCATCTGGCCTTTGGAGGTAACATTCTTTCACTCTTCGCCTTTTATTTCTCATTCTGAACTGTTCAACTAACTGATGTCATCACTTTTTCTACTGCAGGTATGGTCCTATGAGTACTGTATCTACCCGGGCGGTCCGAGCGGTGACTCTCCCATCGAGTCTAGGAGGATTTCTTATTCTGGCGCCCACTTTTCACACTTTTTAGTGGACCTCTCGAGGAGCTTTATTAACCTTCGATGGCGGAAGCTTCCTTACGATGAGTTGTCTGGATGTGAGTACAAAAAACCTCTGATCTATTAAGCTTTTTTTTTTTGTTTTGTTGTTAATACACCACAATTACTGATTTCTTATGTATATTTAGTGTAGCTGTCCTTGAGCCATGGGACTGCGATGGGCCTGTTGGAGGGACCTTCCGGGCCGGGAGTGTGAGTTGCATACGACCGATCCGAGACTACTGATGAGGGGATACTGGGCCGACCAGGTGACTTGCCTAAGAGGAGAGGGTCTTAGACACTGCGATCGCTCTCTAGACAGCGAGAGGGTTGCCTCATGCCCCTTCCCCGGGGCATCATTGTCCTGCTGGAGTTGACTCGGGAGACTGAGGACTTGGAGGTAGAGTATAGAGGCTTCTCGGCGAACGATTTCCTATCCGCCGGTGACTTTCCTTCTTACTTTGCCTCTCGAATGCAGGCTCAACTTCCCGAGATTCTTGAGTACATCCAGGTAACTCATCTGATCTTCAGTCTTATTTACTGTTATTACTGTTTCCACCGTTTCAAAACACTGATGCCACCATCTCTTCTGTAACTTAATGCAGGAGCGGAAGACGCACAAGACTGCGGCTCATTATCGGGCTGAGGCAGCAGCTGAGGCGGGTGGTGCGGTGGCTCCGGCTGGACCGGGGTGTAAGTGCTGGGAGGTGACGTGCATTCCCCACTTGGATGCAATGGAGGTAGTGTGGATCCTGTTAGGCCTTGACTGGCTCATTATCCCTGCTGCACTTCAGGCAGGTCCCTCCTCCCGGTGTGCAGCTGGCCCCTGAGCACATACACATGTAGTGATAAACCCGATTTAAATTGAAGCATCGTCCCTGAGTAATCTTTTAATGGAATGTTCCCTTGATTTTTGGCCACGGCTGCCGGCCCACGGACGGTTTACCAGGGAGAAATCTGCCAGCAGGCTCACTCCCTTAGATCGACTCACTCTATTCACATCATATTACGTGACGCCACTCTCTGTCATAGCTGCTCAGGCTCACTGGATTTGCTCGTCTCTCTCCACGATTCGCTTATCTATACTCATCTACTCTCATGGCATTCTACCCCGTGGTATGCTCCAGCATTCCAGAATCACGCATCTAGCCAATAGCTTTCATACAACCAGGTGTCTAACCATTGCTTCTTGCTATCCTTATTCACTTTGTGGCTCATACAACAGCAACTGTCGCTGCCGCACATCTGCCTCGGCTGTTCCCTTACCAAAGATCGATCTAATTTAATAGTACATGCACTCTGAGATGAATCATCAATCCTGACTTGAACACTCTAAATCTAATCGAGTACCTTCTGGAGAACGGAGGCTGGGACGCATCTCCGTAGTTATGATCTGAAGTGATAGTTCGCGGTATTCTGATAGTTATATCATATATTTGTTTGGAACTCTGATACTAGTGGACCGTCGTACACGTGGCCGTGTGCTACGATGCATGTGTCACTCCTGCTGCGTGTAATAGAAACGTAGATCTCACGTTTACTGTATTGGTCGCGGATAATACACGTCAATGCGTATCTTCTCATATATAGATATACAGGCATCGACTCATGTGATTCATAATGAAGATAGTGTGGCAGAGACCTTATGAGTCATATCCTCTTATTCGGCTGTTTACTATCACTCTCTCTTGTTCATCAGTCTATGCTAAAACATCACATAACTGTATCACTATAGGTCTGTATACAGTGCTTCTGCTCTATCACAGTCTCCTCATTTTTGAACCATTTTAACATTGTGACTGTATGCAGTTTTTGTATAGTATAGGTCTTATGACATTTTTGGCTGCGGCTCATATATCCGATGATGAATGCCATTATTCGTAATATAATCCAGTATCATTCGTATAAGCACTTAATTTAGTGCCTTACTCTGCATTAGTTGCCGTAATCTAGTATATCGCTCTCATATATATATGATATTGTTTGTAATGATTACTTTGAGTGCATGTGTTTGATTTTTTAGCAATTGTGAAGTCTTTTTCCTGCTCAAGAATAAAACACAAACACGAAAAAGAAAACGGTGTCCCGTTTACTTACGAAAGCGGTCCGCCCCGTTAGTGGTCCATGGACCCATTTATTATAAATAAAATAAAATAAAATGAGATAAAGAAAGCATGAAATAATGGACTTAAAACGAAATACTACAAAAATCAGTCACCAAACCACAGTGGATCGTATCACTTATCTGACAGGGTGATTAACGCGGTCATAAAGATTCAACCACCTTATTGTACAGATCGTCTTTCTTATTGATTAATGCAGCTTTAAATGCTCACTAATTCAAGTGGTCCATACATGAGTTTTTGTTTCAACTACTGAGCTTTTGTTTCAACTACCTCTGACAGTGGACATTAAGTCGAATGATGACGATGTTCCGCCCATCGGTCCCTTCACTCCTCTATAAATAGGGGTTTCACTTCACACCTCCTTCATATCCAACGTTCGACACAGACCAATCTCTCAAATAATCCTTTTTCATGGCCTTCAAAAGCCAAGTCTCCTCCTTCGTCCAATCCGTTTCCGAGGACTCATGGCAGACTCCCCCTATGGATCAACTTGCCTGGTTAAGATATTTCAAAGACCTAAAACCTAACCCTGGCTTCTTGTCTTGGCTCGTTGCTCACTTCTCATTTAATCCGAACCACCATGGTTTTCCGATTTGAAGACTCTGAAGTTTGACTCAACCTACGAGGAAATGTGTGCCGTGATGGAATCATCATCCTGAACAAATGGGAAACTCCGGCCTTGCCCCCAGGCCCTAGGTATGATCTAGCTGAGATTGCGGCCTTTTATGCCGGTTTCATCTCCCTGATGGCATAAAACACGGATTCAGGTGTTTTTTTTTTTTTTTCCCTTCCTTTTAGAGCCTTTTGTCTCAATTAAGGTTCTTTGTCCATTGAAATGTGGATCCTTCTTGGATTCGAGCTTGTTGCTTCTTGTTGCTAATGTGTATTGTTGCTTCTTGTTGCTGAATGTGTATGCCATGAAGAGCCGTCAGCCCGGAATTGGAGATTTCTGACTTCTGACAGTTGTTCGTGACATGCAACTGTACCGTTGTACTGTCTTCATGATGATCGTGGGAGAAACAATGTGTTGGGCCAGGGATATCGCCCTTCACGTCACCGACTTCAATGTCCATCATCGCGGTTGTCCACTGCTATTGCAAGCCTGGGCTCTAGACAAACTAAGCCTGATTCCTGCAGTTTCAGCTCGCTTAATTCCAACCTACGGGGCTGCCATTTTTCAGTCTCGATCTCGGAGACGTTTTGACTTTGGTGATAACCCTACTATTCGACGATGGACTTTGTCCTTGTGGAGGATTAGATTGGTCACAATCCCGAAAGTATGAATCTTCAAAATATGTTTGGTATGCCAGCCTAGACCCATTTCCATGGGCCTATTTCCCGGACAGGATCAGCCGTCAGTTATGGCATGGCCTATTTCCCGGACAGGATCAGCCGTCAGTATGGGATGATACAGCGTGTTCCCAGAGTCCATAACTTCGAGAGCGGTCTGATAACACCGCATCTGTTGACCAATTTGGCTGACCGTTGGCGAAATCGAAACACTGTGTATTTAGATGGAGGAACAATGCAGGATACCGTGACACCCGCATATGTCCACTGGTTCTTTGCTCCACAATGATGTCGTGCTATGTGAAGATTGGACTTCGCTGATAGGCCTTACTAGAATAAGTCGTCGTCTTTTTCTTTTCCTTTTGTACTCAGGCCATGAGCTTTTATTTGAATGTATCTGCTTTTCTTTCAATTAATGACCTTGATGGCTCTGCCTTTATTAATTTCTGCTTCCTGCACACATGAATCAACAACATACAATAAACTTTTTCCTCGGAATCATTTGTTGTGTTAGTATTTGGGCCTACCGTTAGTTATTTGGGCCTCCTGCCCTTGGGTCAATAAATGAAAACTCATAAAGTAAAAATTATCCTGTAAAAACAAAAGCTTATGCTTGGAAACAACAAAGAATGGAGTGACTGTTTTATTACTTGCACAAATCAAACAAGAATAATAAATGTAACTCCTTTATGTATGCATGAACCTATGCAAGTGCTAAGGTTTATTCATGGTTTTCTATTGATCTTTCCAGGGAAATCACTGAGAAAATGGTGTTCGTCCCTCTGATCAATGTTTTAAAAGAGTTCATCGTTTAAGTAGGGCCGACAGTCGGGACATCTTAGATCAAATGAGTCGATCTTGGATCAAGTAAGCGGAGAGGAAGGTTTTGCATCCTTTGACCATAACCCCGGAACAGATTTTTGAAATTCAGAATCTTTTATTAATCTTTCTTCTTTTCACATTATACAGAAGTAAAGAAAGTTTATTCTTCAATACAATGGTCATTTCTCTAACTACTCGATTTCCTTATTCTCCTTCAAGTCGAGTTTGATTGGCGTTGAGCAACCAATCCACACATTTATCACGAACGCATGGCATGAATTCCGCATTTTAAACTAAGCACCACCACGCGTTGATCCTGAAAATTTCATTTTATTCATGCTCTAACTTTTGCCTAGGTCGCCCTTTCGGGTTTTCAACCTAGCGAGCTTAATTTTTGCCGAAGCCGCCCTTTCAGTTTTTCAACTTAGCATTATATATATGTAACATCCCTTCCCGGTCCACCCGTTAACCCGAATGAACCGAGCCGAGACGCTACAATCTGGTTAACTTATGTCCTGTCATGCTGATATCATCCTGTATGCTAAATATGAATACAAAACACTCCCAATTAAAGTCTAAACTTCCAACATCTCGAAAGAATCATCATAACACAATAACAATTTATATATCTTTTCATAATTGTATAAATCCTCAATAGCATTTTATATCCAGCAATTAATTGCATTCATTCTATGTATCAAGTCTTCATGACCTAATCATACCAACTATACCAACTATAGTAAATATTTCATCTTCAATCATTCATAAGTTATTTATTCTTATCTCCAACTACTACACCCAAAATAATTTACATGCTTCACTTATATTTACAAATCAATAAAGGCTCTAACAAAATGTAATAATTATACATGCCATAAATCTTGATACATGCCATAACATAATTCTTAATTATATAACTCTCAATCTACTACTCCCAAATTAGTCACTTCTGCTTTGATAGTACTCTTCAAGTCTTCAAGTAGCAACCATGATCCTCAACCTACGCGTGATAAAAAATCGACACGCTGAGTATAAAACTCAGTGGTGCTCATAATTCACATACTTAACAAAGTGTGATGACAACTAACTTAAAATACGAAGTTCATAAAAGCATTGATAATCATAGAATCAGTAAATTTTAACATAAATGTATCTTGATAGCAAAGAATAAACTTCTAATTCATAAACATAAATAATTTACTTCTAATTATCTCATAACTCCTTTACATGAACCTTTAATCACACATATCATGCACATTTATCGATACTATCATTGATCTTACCTGCTGTCATGTGTTGTATAATGGAAATTTAATAAACATGTAAGATACATAACAGTAATATGTTTCATTGCTCTTATGCTATTCATTTGCTGTTTATGACTTATGCACTTTTAGTCACATCATATAAGTTATGGAATTTAATAACATTCTCATGACTGTTATTGGCTCCTTAAAGATTCAATAAAATAAACTTGTAAGCATATTTAAGCATTATACCTTTCATTATTCTTACCTGATGTTCTTTACTGCTGTATAGGAATTCTGCAACTTTGATTAAACTCGGGTGTGAATATCCACAATGAATAAAGAAAACATATAAGCACATACATATGTAGAAATTAAACATGTTACTCGCATATGGAATGTAATCACACATATCATGAATACTTCCATTTACCTTGATGATCTTTCTTGCCTGTTTAGTATACTGTATGGTTCATGCAATGTTTATGTTAAGATATCTGCTATGGCTCCATAAGGTTATACGTGAAACCGAAAGAGAGTGAATAAGAAAAACTCGTTGAAAATGGATGACAAACTGTATGGGCTTTGGCTGACTATGGGCCTATATAATCATATCCACTCAACGGCCTGTAGCCGGAGTACCAAACTGATGGGGCGCAGACTTCTGCTATCCATGTCGCGACATAGCCTTATCTAACATGGTTTCTACCTAACCTCAATGGAGCATTTTAATGGTATGATCAATAGATAAAAACAAAAGCATAGTAACTGCTGTCATAATTTGCATGCTGTGCCCATGTTATTTTCCAACATGCTTTGTGTCATAAAATTAACTGCTTCATAAGTTTCATAAAACCTTACTGCTTACCTGTAGTGCTGATAGCCTCGCCGAAGCGGGCAACTTGTGTCATGTAGTTTCACACCATTTGCATGCTTGCATTTGTGTGTAACATCGTGTTCATTGTTGGCTTTTTGTTTTAAAATGATTTGAAGGACATACAAGTTGAGAAAAGGAATACCAATTGCATAAATCATAAACTTCATATTACACCATAGTTGTTTACCTTATTCACATCATTTGCATGCTTTGCATGTTGTTTTGATGCATGTTCTAATGTTTGGTCTTTTGGTTTTAAAATTGATTGGAGGCATAGCAAGCTTGAGCCAAAAGGAATCCAATTGCATAGAAATGAAGTCCAAAAGACAGCATCAGGAACACAATTCGCCGGAGTGCGCCATGCAAAGTTCGCGGAGATGCGAGAATCACACATGAGGTTCAGTGAGTTTACAGGCCAAAATTCACGAGTGCGCAAATGAAATTTCACGAGCCAGAGAGTGCAAATGAGAAGGTGCCTTAATTACGTTGGTAAGGTAGTCAAATATTTACCTAAAGTAGCAACTTCCAGTCCGCCCAGACTGTTGGTTTCTAGCCTGCACAGTCTATACTATTTTGGACATATCTCTCAATTTATAACTCTTATTTAGGTTATTCAAAAACCCATGGAAATCTAACACATAGAGGAACAAATAACACTTCTAGACCACCTCATAATTCCATCGTTAAATAGGGTCAAAATCAAGGGGAAGTTACTGGTAAAATTTCTAGCAAAACTTGTTTCAGCATAAACTCAATATCTACTTCATTTATTCATTTCATCCCATGCTTTCTCACCATTTTTCAGTCTCATCTACTCAACATGCAAACAACATATTTTCTCATTATCAAACACACCACAACAGAATTTCTCATTGCAAGGAAATTACATTAAACCTAAAAGAGATAGCCCACCTTCACTCAACAAAGCTTGTGCGAATCTTCCTCTTAGCTTCCTTTTACCTTTGATCACCTCTCCTTACATGGAGGAATTCTTATGAATACTCTTAAAAAATATTCACCAAATTGATTCAAGTATGAAAATTTCAGGAAGGTTTACTACTTGGCATAGAATAGAAGTTGAATTAATGCTTAACTCCATTAAAATTTCTCACTACCATTAAAAAGTGATGGAGAAAAGGGAACGGTGGAAGAGGAAAGTAGAGGAGAAAGATGAAGATAGGATGAAGAAATGAAAAATGAAATGGAACTCATGGGTACATCTCCAAAATATCATGATTTTATATGGAAAAATTACCAAATTTCGCGTACCTCAAGTGTCAAAATGTACAACTCAAGACCTAACTTTATAATTTAGTGCAAAGCAAAGCTGCCTAACTCCTTATACTTTGGATCGTTGTTTCCTTCAAAGTAAGATCCACTTTTCTTCTTTCCTATGTTCAGTTACATCCCATTCTAGCCCACTCTGGACTCTAATGGCCGAACCGGATTTTGGGATCAGCCACGACTATGAAAGCTCATAAAGAAAAGATTATTCTACAAAGACAAAAAGCTTGCGCTTGAAAACAACAAAGAATGGAGTGATTGCTCTATCACCTGTACAAATTAGACAGAAATAACAAATGTAACTCCTTTTTTTTTTTATTGAAATCATCATTTCAGACGTAGAACCTTTTCATTTGATCCTGATTGACGATTCGGCTGACGACCTCTCCTTCCATAGTGACTAATTCGGCGGCGCCCTTAGGTAGCAGCTTTTGAATTCTAAACGGCCCATGCCAGTTGGGCTTGAACTTCCCCCCAGGATGATGTTGGGCTTCATGATCCAATAACCTGATCAACACTAAATCTCCATTTTTTAAATTAATGCCCTTGGATGTATTCGTTTATTGTAGAAACGAGCAATTCTTCTCTTTCTCATCTGGTCCTGGAATCGAGCATTCAATCTTCTTCCGTCTAGGAGTGCCAGGTCTTCATATCTTTTCTTGACCCATTCCTCTTCGGTCAAACCAGCTTCTACCAAAACCCTGAGAGACTTCTTTCGAGCTCTATCGGTAACACTGCCTCCATTCCGTATACTAGTTCGAAAGGAGAGGCTCCATTTACTGATTTGAAGGTAGTGCCCCAAGAGCGCCGAAAGGAAGTTCTCAGCCCAGCTTCTGTACCTTTCACATATCGTTCGACAGGATTCTTTTGAATCTCCTTATTCGCAGTTCTAACTGCACCATTAGCCTGAGGCGATAAGGAGAAGAATTGGTGATGGCTCAACCTTGTATCTTATAAAGCAATTGGCCAACATTCTTGCCTGAAAGTGAGATCCATTATCTGGTAACGTTGTGAATGGGGAACGCCCATAGCGATAGAAAATGTTTTGTTCGATGAATCTAAGCCACATGTTTGCAGTTAAAGTTTGTAAGATTGATGCCTCAATCCATCTAAGAAAAGTAAGTCAAAACTGCAACCAATATGTACTTGAAATGGCCCAATTCCTATAATGCCAGATGACCACAGCGGCAGACATGCCCTACAAGTAATCAGGATACGAGTCACAAGAAATGATAATAACACCCACGGAAACATTCAGATGTCATCATGATCTCACCCCATGCCCAGATTAGGGAACAGAATAAAAGAAAGGCCAAGGGATGCCTATAGGTGTGGTGACGGTTGTACCATAGTATATCAACAGGCAAGCATAGGGTAATGTGTAGACTATTTCTATTCATCACCAGGTCAATAATAAAAAAAGGATAATAATGGCATAGCCTTTGCAATGACGCCACGATACTGAACACAGTCACCTTCCATCTGCACCCAGAAATAAACCCCCTCATGCTGCTAGGCTCATACCGCTTAAAATGAAGTACCATAGACTCCTTCATGAAACTTTTTCTCATTTATGTCTTCTCCTTCTCTCTTTGCTCACCACATACTCAGCAACATTCCATTACCCAAGCCTCTTCTGTAAGAGTTCAACCATCAAGCTAGAACATAAATTCAGAGCCATTTTTTTTCTGAGAACTTGCATTGGTCTTCTTTTGTAGCATCCTTCAGAAAAAGTACCATCTTTCATGTAACCTCAAAATATCCATGAAACCATGGTTCTTCCTCCGGTTCTGTTCTGGTTTCACAAAAATGATCTTTATAACCCCAGGATGATGGCTATGCGGTAATGATAAATTGCTTCTGGCGGAACTTTACTCAAATCCTGCCAAGCCGATTCTAAGTTTGCAAGGCATTCTGGGAATTCTGTTATAGGTTTCTTCCTATATGATGAAAGTGAACTCTTGTCGAACAGTGCTTACCTTTTTCAACAATACTCGACTAGGGCTTCAATCTTTTCTTTCTTCTAACTTACATCTCTCGTTGCGCGTGCTCAATAACCTAATAACCGAATCCTATTACTTCGACCTCCTTAGCATCGGATGCAAGGAGAGCCTCCATTCCCATGATGCATGCTTCATATTCCGCCATGTTATTAGTGACCGGGAACAACAGCCTCTTGCACATCATGGTAACCTCGCCATTTGGTGCTTCGATTACGATACCAGCTCCGGCTCCATTTCTGTTGGTTGATCCATCAAAGTATAATCTCTAAGCTCTTATTTCGATGCATAGTAGGTACTCATCCGGAAACTCCAATTCCCAAGGTTCATCACTTGCAATTGGATTTTCTGCCAAGAATTCTGCTACAGCCCGAGAATTCTGCTACAGCCCCGGACCTTTGACCTGTTTTCTTCGTTACAAAGTCCGCCATCCACACTAGACATCTGCAAACCAACCATTTTAGACAACCAGTCCTCTAAAGTAAGGCATTTTCTGGCAAATACTTCAGAAGGACTCAATTTCTTGGAGACAAACACGTTGACCTTGAAGGAAAATCAAAATAAGGCCGCAACTTTCTTTTATCGACCACACTACTGCCATGCACGTTTTTCTCTCAAATCAGATTGTACTTCTCCCTCTGTAGGCAGTTAGTTTCTTGCTAAATGTAAATAGGATAAGCCTTTTCCTACGTCCAGCTGTCGTCACGGCCTTTAGTGTACCAACCATTGCTCCGCACTCCTGCATCTTTCTTACGCGATAGATACAAGATCTAGCAGTTCTCCCGGTCTTTAGTGAATCGCAGCACGGTGGATTCATCCAAGTAATTTCTTATTACCTTTGCCCTTGTCAAAAGGCCTTCCTCAACCGAAATCTGCAATCTTCGTATCCCACACTTACTGCGCTGACCTTCTCACTTCCAGTTAACTTGAAAATTCGGAGCACAGGTGACGTAGATAAACCTTCGAAACTAAATCCTGCTGAGTGTACTGAATCTTACCCAAGGAAGCTTGCTCACTCCTGACGTCTCACTTTCTTGGCTGGCTTCCATTGTCCTGGAATGGCTTTTATTCTTTTTCTGGGTCAACCTCATCTCGTTAGGTCCTTAACCCAACAAACACCTACTACAATTTTCCCTTTTCGTCACTCCACAATACACACTTCTTAGCGATTGAGTCTTCAAATATGTACTGTTCTGACCCGTGTGAAAAACCTCCAGCATCCTCCTGCATGTTTCTTTCCCTGCGTTTTGTCATGAATCCACCATATCATCTACATACACTTCCCAATCCTTTATATCATAATCATGAAAATAGACGTAGTAGCCATCTTCCTGATATGTTGCTCCTGGCGTTCTCAGTCCGAACGGGCAATTCACTCTTATAGCAAAATGTTCCGAAGTCCTGTGGTGAAAGGCGGATCTGTGATGTTTGTCACTAAGGCCATCAGCTATCTGCCGTTTATATCCGGAGAGATCCGTCCATGATAGATAACAATCCATTTTCGATTACCCGGCAGCACTGTCGACTCAAAACATCTATGTTGTGGACATAGTGGAAAGTCACTCTTCCTAGGTGAGGCTTTGGTTCAGGTCCCTGTAGTCGACAACAAGACCCTTATCCCTCCCATACTTTTTGAGCAACTTGGGACTGTATATTAGCCAACCATTCCCGCGATAAAATGCACTACTTCTGAAGGAATCCTGCCATCCAACTGCTTTGGACTTCAAGCTTTGATCTTGTTCCTGCCCCATTCTAGTCTGACCCTTCTCCTTTTCTTGTTTTTACTGGCTTAAACACTCGGATCAGTTAGGAATGAAGTGCTCTTATTATCTGATCAATTCCTGGCATGGTCTGCCAATAGCTCCAGGGCAAATACCTCCGTGAATTTTCTTTTGAATACATTCTGAATCCTTCTGAGCTTTCAGTTTTGAAGTCTGCGATCGATTTCAAATTATTATCTTAGGATCATTCAGTAAGTGGCTTACAATTTAAATGCAAAATGATGCAATGCATTTTTCAAAGTTATGCGGCCGTTAGTAATCCCAATGCCGCCGAAATGAACGTTGCACAATCAGGAAAACAAAAAACAAATACAAATTCCACTTCCATATTAAATAAAAACAAGACCATTCATTGTTGTTCTCCAAAACACAGCATCAGAAAGAACAAAACACCAGGATTTAATGTGCCCTTTTTCAATACATTTCATTACAAGTGTCCTTTATTGCCTGGACCACTTCCATCCGGCATTCGCAACCTCTTCTTCTTCCTCCGTGGTACCTATCTCTCTAATCCACCAGCTTCAATCCCTTCCTCTCGCCTTCTTCGCGTTCTTCCCTAGAAACCTGACTGCATTAGGGATTGCCGCGCCTTGCCTTTTGCTTCTTTGCGCCAAACTTTGAATTTTCATTTCCAACAATCCCCAAAGGTCTTCCCAAACTCGATACTTCTTCAAACCACTCAGATTCAGTGGGCTCGCTTCTGTGCATTGCCCATACCATTGGATTCAAGTTCTCCACTTACTCTACCAGCTGACACAAGGAAAGGTAATTAGGGCGCGATCGTTGTTATTCAAGCTTTCTCAATTATAAATCAGTTCATAAACTATCTTCCAAGGCGGGATAGGTCTATTCCCCTACTCTGAAATTCCCATCCTTCAGTTTGTGTGAAACAAAGCAAGACATCTGATTTCACATTCGTACTTGTTCTGACTTGGGAGTACCGAACCTCATATTTCTTTCTTTTCTTTCTATTTTCAGAATTAATCCCAATCCCGTCTGTCTTTCCCTAATTGCCTATGAGATACTCAAAACCTTCCTTCACTCCCGAAACCTAGACTACCTCTTGCCGTTATTGGCCAATTCATCTTCTTCATCAGCTTCCTAAGAGATAAGGACTACATTTCTATTCACTTGATCTTGTTCTTTGGTGTGGTGGGAGCAGCTATCGCTATTACTAGCCACTCCTTGTGAAAACCGATCAATGTTACTGCCAGCTCTAAACCTTCCACTGTTGCTACACTCAAGATCCTCTACTCTGCGACGTCTTGACCGTCACCCACATTGTACCCCACGAATTTTCCACTTTTGCTAGGTGCCAGAGTTGGACGGGAATTGCCCTAAAGGAGGAGCCATTGGTCTTCTCCTATCAAAAGAGGCATATTGGCCTAAGATATCAAAGCACACAAAACTTACACTTATCTACCCAACTTTTCCACAGCTCCCCGTGATATATCTTTGACTTGATAAAAGTTCCCCTTTTGCATTCCGCATAGTGTTATCATTTAAGCTTTAACCACCATGTTTTGATGGTTCAAAAGCCTCTGATTCCTCGATTTTAAACTTGGACAGCATCTTTAGCGGACATTACACACAGTGCCGCATCCCATTTATCCACCATCACATTCTGCGTATCTCGTCGACTTTGAACCGTTGATCTTGGAATGTTACAACGGACTTACAGTGGTCTTCTTCTTCTAGTGGGAAGGTCTGAGTCAAAGAAAGTGAACTTCGCCTATTCTTCGCTGTAAGCCATTAATCATTATCCACACTTTAGAATTCGCGCCTTGGCACTCTGACAAAACGTCAAATGTGCGCTCTCAAGTAAAAGCTTTCCCTATGTTCCTTAGATGCTAATCAAAAATCCCCATTATCGAAATTATACTGCTCTTGTTTTCTGTCAAACTGACTCAGGGTTACTGAAGCTGGCGCGTCATCCCAGTAGGGAGTTCTTGCTTCTGACTTGCCTCTCTTCCAATCTCCCAACAGTCTTCTTTCTGTCCTTTTTACTACCTCTTCCTCTTTCTTCTTTCTCTTTTTGGCTTCCTCTCCGCACTTTCTCTGTCATTCTCTTCTCTTCGTTTTTCCATCAACAGCAACCTCCTTCCCCTTGGTTTGCAGACTGCTTCAGTATTGTAAACTCCGCCCAACTCCGGGTCAAGCTCCTTGAACGCCTTACCTCATTCACTTTCCTCCTCACTGCTATAGTTACCACTGTTCTTCTTATCCTGCTAAGCTTTCTTTCCTGAATGCAAGCTGGAGCTGTTCATCTTCATTCCTCTGGTCACATCACCACTTTTCACTAGTGCATTACTCTTTCCTCTGCATTTACTTAAACCTTTCACTGGCACCTTTTCTTCATTTTCGATCACTGCTACAAATCATCCCATATATCAAACACCTGCGCAACATCCGCTCTTCGCCAATCCGCTCCGGGCCAGTACTACCTCTCTGGCCAAATTTCCACTCCCGATGCGCATTGACCGATCCACCCTTGACTGAGTCTTACGGGAGGGGATAATTTATACTGATATTGGGGAAGGTGCTGTTGTTTTTGGTACTCTGCTTTGCTCTTGCATAGAAGGCTTGTAAATCTTCACCCACATTCAATCAAATTCCTCGAATACTTTCGTTGCCTTATATTTTTGAAACATATCATCAGTTGATAAATGCCCTTTATGTGCTTTACTGATGAAATAATCAACAGTTTCCGGTCATTATACCTCCCTCCATCACGGGGTTCTATGTCGGGTTCTTTTTCGACGGCCATGCTTTGACATACACTCACGAGTTTTCTTGATGCATGACCTTAGCATCTTGCTTACTCAACGGTCTCCCCTAAATCAGTTTAAACTCTCTTCTGGTTCTCTCATTAACTGCCCCCAACCTATTGGCTGCTTACTGTTCCCCGTACTGGTTCTGATTGAATAACTTCCGGCATTGTCTGGTCACCATAGGAATCCGATTAGTTTACCAAATCCTCTGTTTCCTTTTTCTTTTCCCTTCCTTATAGGCAGCTCTCATCGATGTTCAGCACCAGCGCTTTGAAACTAGAGCAAATCGTTGAGAGGTTGGTGTCAAACCTCCTTTCCTTGAAGAAGGCAGTAGTCTTACCTACTAAAAAAATTCGGATCTAAACTCCTTATTCCTTTGGCCTTGTCTGAACTCTATACAGCTTGTCTCCATCTTCCTATAGTGTAGTCGGAAAAACTCTCGTCCTTTCCCCTGTTCTTAAACTTCTCCAGATCACGTAGGACTGAAACTCATCCCACTCTCCTCAGTCTGAATATGCTTAAGAAGAAAAGCAACGTTTCAACTTGATCCAATTCTTCTAAAACCTTCTCTCATCGAGGCCATTCATACACCACCTTCGATATAGTCTTTGTGTAATCGTTTGCGGGAAATGCACGTTAAAACATCTTCCTCGTGTCCTGTAACCGGGGTTCATCTGGGATACTCGGGAGGAAAACTCAGACAAGTGAGTAATGAGGCATCATTGTTTCTCCTTAAATTATTGGTTATGCTTGAAAAGTCTTGATAATTGAAATGGCAAGAACTGCTAGGGGGTGGCAAAAACATACTCAGTGAGTGAATAATTAGTGACTGGGTCTTTTCTCCTTTACTGCCCGCCATTTTGTCAAATCTTTCTTTCAGCTCGGCAAGTTGTTTTGAGTCACATCGTTCTCGACAGGGACTAGCTGTTCCCACTGAGCGCTGATTATCTGACACAAGGTCTTGGAATTGCGCCTCTCTCAGTCGCATACCGGTTGGCTGCCAGAAGGCAGGGAGTAGGTTTGGTTTGGGCCCCTATCTTTGGGGCAAGAAGAGCCGGTTTTACCAATCCTAGCAATTGGTTCCTTAGTCTGGGCTTTTCAGAAAATCCGGTAGGATTCCATTTTCTGTGATCCTACCATTTCTACGGTGATCTGATTCGGGCTTCTCTGAATCTATACGAATTTGAATAGTTTACTGAACTGAAACCGGGAATGAATCTCCGGGGATTGGGGATGTTCTGAAGTAGACGCTGACCATGGACATTCGATGCCAAGCTTTCGATAGTGGTTTCCCGGGAAGGATCATTATGAACAAGAAAATTTCTGAGTTTAAAAAGAGGGTCCTGCATGTATGCATTGTGAAATGAAAGCAACCATAGGATGAAAAATTGCATTTCTAATGTGCTAAAGCCCAGCATGGCAAGTAAGATCTCACTTTCGTTACGACTGGATCAGAATTCGCGCCAGCCAAATAGTACAATTCTCAATAACCTTATTTTCCTGTATTTGAACATTTCGCGGGCATTAATCTGTTTGTCGGACCGTCCATTTGGATTTACAGTCAAAATTATTTCTTCTCGAGAGGCCCTAACTTTTCGCCTCCCGGAATACAAAGAATTTCGAGCGGTGATTTTACCATTTTGTTATCGCTATTTTTGTTTATCCTTACTTTTTTGCTTGGATAACATATGACCCCAAGCCGGCTATTTCGTTATTATTCTGTTGCAAATAATTTTCTTACATCTCTCTCACTTACTTTTCAATATTAATTGCTGGCAGAAATGTAAAAATTACAAAGGAATACGCAACCCCCTTTTTACCTTCCCTTTTTCTTTCGAGGTATCTGTAATTTTCGCATAAGTTGATTGCTATAGTTATTTATCTCAAAAACTGAATTTGAATCCAGTCTCTCGGAAAATCCTAAGGTTTCGAATTCTCATTACCGTGATCATTATGCTCTTTATTAATGCATTGGCGCTTGCGTCATGGCTGAAAGGAAAATGTTAACATGTGCTGATGTAGTGTTCAAAACATTATGTATGAGTTTATTATCCAAACATGGACTCTTGGGGACACGGCGAGGTTGGGAATCAATGCATCTGCTTTTTCCAACCCTCTATTTCTCCCACCACACGAATTCCTTGGTATACATAATTTCGACGTCTGTTTCATCTAGGAATCATTGCGTCTTTAATCTTCCGTACAATCCAACACGGGTGGGGAGTTTGACGAAATAACATTACTCTCGGAATGGGATGCGAACATTTCATCAACTAGCACCAGATTCAGGTGCATCCTTAGGGGACAGTAGCTTAAAGTTTTTCAATTATATAATGCATTGGCCTTTGGTCTTTATTGGGTTTAACAACAGATTTCTGGGGCCTTCCGCAAACAAGGTATTCCTGGGCTTTGTGTTGGTTCCTACTTCCTTTTGACTGCACCTTCTGAACAAACCCGGATACTAGGCTTGCGGTCTGGTAGTTAAATGTTATTCTCGAGTCATGTGCACCTTTAAATCGGTAAGGTTCTAGGCTAAATCTCCTTCTCAGAATTTATAAAACCGACTAGTACTGAAGGAGTATGCATGGAAATGAATCCTAAAAAACAAAGGTGAATGTCAAAATTGAATGCAAATAAATCCTAGAAAGAAAAGGTAAGCAAATTTAACCACATTACACCAAACTCTCGGATTAAAAATTTTCCAACGGCTTTTCTAACCATATATAATAAAGTAGGCTTTAGAGTCCACATTTCCTCTAATTGCAAACCATTTAAATTGATTTGACAAAACAACCGGGGATTCTTGGTTTGCAAAATCCCAGTTAAAAGTCAAATGTTTTTCCCCCGAGGAAAATTCAAGGTTTGATATTTGCTTTCGATTGTGTGTTTAAATGTATTTTGGGGAAATATATGGTGAACAAAAAAACCCTTTTGGATATACGATCCTATAATCTCGGCTCTTCTATAAATCATTCAGTCGCCACTCTTCGGCTTAATTGGACCTGTTTCTCAAATAATTATAAAAAGTGACTCTATTTTTTAAACCCCTATTTTATTTCAAGGCTCCTTTATGAAAACTTGTCAAAATGAACCAATGAGATTCTATAATGGATATATTGGTTACCATCGGCCATCCCATTGTGGGAAGCCGATTGCCTCCTGAAAATCTGGCCTCTTTAAATACCTACAATTTTCTTAAAAAATTTTTAGAAAAAAGCCTGAATTATAAAACCCATCCCAAAATTAAATCGACCCGAGTTTTCCTATGGTGGAAAATTACATTAACCGTCCCAACTTAGTTCTCCTATTTCATTTGCCCATTTCATTCACCCAAATAAAACCACATCATATCCATCACTCCACCTATAATACATTATCCAAATAAAGATTAAAAAGCACCGGCATCTTGCCTTATGGAAAGGCGGGCCACCAAACCGCAGTTAATTTAATATTAACTAATGATAAATAAAAATAAACAGAAATAACTCCTAAAATATCCTCATAATCATCAATATATAAATGACTTTGTTTGATTAAGCACCTTTCAGTTTCCCATTAATATTGGATCATTTCCGGCAATTAGGATTAAATAATTTACCTAATGGACATGATAATAATGAAATACAAAATAAAGGTTGCATGGGGGACAGTCGTGCTGTCACGCGTGGGTGGTCCTACGGAAGAACAGTCGTAAGCTATATCTGCAATTCTAGATGAAATCTCTTTCGTACAGTCTCAATTGCAGCCTGTTCTATGAAAGAAACAGTTCGCGTTGACCCGAAACTTCTGGTTTATGGTCCTGTTTAGACCTAGAACCAGTTCTGCGTCTATGCGGGTGTTTACTGTAAAAAACAGTCGCGTGATAAACGCTATCTCTTCCTTCATCCAACTAGACTAATTCGTACCGTTGACGGTAGCTGTTCCCATGGTTTTGTCTCAGTAATCACGCTCTGGCCATTAGTTGATTATTTTATTTACAGTAAAACATTTAAATAGAGTATTAAAAACCCAAAACAAAAAAACTAAGTGCTTGCGACACAGCTGCGTCACGCAGGTGGTCTAACCCCAAAATTAAAGGGTATTCTTGGACCAACAAAACAAGTCGCGTCACGCAGCGGTCAGTAGCTGGCGTGCCAATTGTGTTTATCCATTTCCTCGTACGGGCTTGCTCTGGTGCCGCAATCTACCTTTCAAACTACTCTTTTCTACGTGTTCTTTTTTATTAAACAGCGATTAAAATCCAACCCCGAGGATGATTTAACAATGGGCATAAAACTTAACGGTATTTTTTCAATCCAATAGGTTCAAACTAGACACAAATGTGGAAAAATGAGATTTTTTAAAGAGATTAGAATATAGAAATGAAAAAAGAGAAGCAGAAGTTAGAAATCTGTTTACCTAGCCTTCAGATTCTGAGGAATCTGCATGCACTTTGAGGTTAAGTTCAGAGAGATGTTTTTGTATTCATTGATTCCAGTGAAGCTCATCCGTTGGTTATTCAATACTAAAATGCTTTTTTCTTTTATCTTTTCTCTCTTTTTGCTCTCTTTATTTTTTGTTTTTCTTTGTATTTCCCAAATAACTAAAATGTCTAATGGGTTGATCTTCCTCATAAGTTTACTCCACTTGAGTTCTTGGGGATATTAGAAAACCTAGCCGTTTTTTAGAACCTTAGGTTAAAGCTTTTCAATTTTTTAGAGCAAAAGAATCAGAGAAAATGTCAAAAGTTTCCCGTTTTTGCGTGTGAAATGTCCTTGTATTTAATTATTGGCTAGTGGCAAACAGGGCAGTGTCGCGATCAACGCGGGTACAAGCTGCGTGGACACACCCGTAAACCTGCGTTGACGTCGACTTATCTTTTTTCATACAGATTTGCTGCGTATCCATACAAACATGTGCAGGCCGCTTGCAACGTGGTGGGCCGCTTGCCAGACGTGTGTGTCAGCCCCTGTTTATGAGCTGCGTGAAGTCATCCTTATAGTAGATGTCCGTTTCACGCCAAGATCTACGCTGCGTGACGTTTTAGCACCTAACACGGGTATCTCAAGCTCCTTTGGGCGGTTTTTGATTCAATTTTTTGGTTCAAACACATTCTGGTCATTATCCATGATAACCTTGGTCTCTTGCTCCTTTCATCACTCATCATTCGGGTTCAGGTGGTAGCATTAAAATCACGCTGTTCAACATATTTGGGCCACGCCATAATGGAGGTACTTATTCCAGGGTAATTGACGTATCCTACTAGCTTCAACCTTACTTTCTGTGGCTCGGACCAATTTTGAGTGGGGAATTAAAAAAAAAACCCCACCCCCCACACTTAGGCTGTACCTCGTCTTGCACCAAGCAAGTCAAGTTTTCCTTATTGAGGACAAAGTTATCACCATTCAGGGGGGATGACTACAGCCGCTTCGAAGAAAAAGCCATAAGGGGGCCAGCCTTCTCTTTGAGGTTCAACCCTTAAAACTGCAAACCTTCCCCCTTCTCCCGGATATCCAACTATGACACATGGTGCAATTCTTAGAGGGGAAACAAGACCTGCAAGGCTTCTCGAATTCTCTTTTGATATTTCGTCGGGACAGGTGCAAATAACTGCATAATGCTCTTCTGATGCCTGAAATGTTCCTATCTGCCAAGAATGGTTTATGGCAATAGGTCTCAGTGAAGATAGTATCTCTGCCACTGCAAGCCTTGGGACATGTCCATTGAATGAAGGAACCTCATTTGGACTGCCGGTATTTACAGTCCAACCGTCGCATGAAGCCACCGTTGTTAAGAGGAAGCAAGGCAACGAGGAAGGAAGAGGAATGTCCATCGGACTGCGCGCCTTATTCCTTTTGACTTCTGAATACTGTTACTTTCTCGTGCCAATAACCGGGTGGTAAACAAGTTTCCTTACTGTTTAGCTTTCGTAGAACCCATTGTCCGCCTGCTCCGACTGCTATAGAAAAGATCGCTGTCCGGGCTTAGTGAGATATCTCTGCCGATGTCTAGGGCAACAAAGCCCGAAACCAATATAACTTAAAGACTGGAAGTCAGAGTACTTTCATGTGCAGCTAGTCTCTTCTTGACGAGTGGTTGCGGTTATCACAGGAAATGACGGGGATATGAAGATCCCTGCTCATAATACTTGATCATTAGTTCTCGAACGAAGGGGCTTTCACACTGGTACGCCTCGAGGAGGTGCGCACTGCCTGATATAAACCCCTCCTCTCGCGGAGTCAAACTAGTACCAAAGTTCTGTAATCTCAAGTCCTTCCTGTTACTTGAGTCTGAGTCTGACCCGAGTCTGAAAACACCAGTCAGAGTCCAATTCTAGTTCTGACTTCGTCTGTGGTCGGATCTAGAAGATCCAGATTCAATTCGATGAATTTTTGAAGACCGATCCGTCATTAATCAATAAAGGCTTGCAATTCTGGATACTACCCGTCATGTTCTATCTTTTCCAAAGCATTTCCAAGCAAAAAATAATCAAATTAAAATGAAATTAAAAAATGAAAAGGAAAAATAATTATTAGCAAAGAAGTGAAAATGTACATCATTGATCTGACTGTTCTATTTTTTGGGACAAAATGGGGGGGGGGGAACCAGGCGGCAGGTCAGTGATATGTTTTTGAAGAAAATTGCTGATTGCTTCATGTGGAAGGCAAGTGGACATCATGGGAATTGATAGCACCCAGCCGATTAGTGGTGCAGCAAATCCGATATATCCTTAAGGCTAAGCCAGTGAACAGAAGCTAAGGAGGCTGAAACAGAGTGTGTCCTTGAAAAATCCAAGGAGGAAGTTGCCAAGCAGGCTAGCAGACAGAGTTCATAGAACCCATTGCCTTACCCTCGTGGTTAGCAAACATTGTGCCGGTTCCAAAGAAGGATGGAAAAGTCAGATATGTGCGTGGATTATTGGGATCATGAATTTTAAATCATGTCCGCAAAGGAACGATTTCCTTCTGCCGCATATTGACTTCGTTTGCGTGGATCGAATGCCGACACGAGATGGCCTGTACTGATCCGCTGTCGGGTAACAACCAAATAATGATGCATTGCCATGGACAAAGAGAAGACGGTCATTCATCACGGAATGGGGAATCATATCTGATTTCAGGGTCATGCCTCTTTAGCTCAAATAATGCCGGGGCAACACATAATAGGAATGGCAACAACCATCTGTCCACGAACATTTGATTTCATAAAAGGAAGTTTGAGGTGTATGTGGACTGATTATGGGTTGTTTAAATCTCAAAATACAGCCTGAAGAATCATACAACTGGCACTTTGAGAAGTTCTTCCTATAGACTTCGAAATGTTACAAATAATACCAAATCGCAATATGGTCTGTTGGAAGCTTATCATCCATGAATATTTCCTGTGTGGCATATGGTCAGTTGAAGGACATAGAGATTGACCTCAAATAACGCAGAGCCATGGGACAAAGCCAGTGCCTCGAAGACGGAGAAAGAAGTCGGGCCGCAAGCCTAGTACATCAGCCTGGTTTCTATTTCAATCAATGGTATCGATACTTGTGGTCTCGATTTTTCAAATTACTCAGGAAAGGTTTCAGTAGCAGTCAAATTGGAATGAGGATTGTCATGAAAAGCTTTTCATACCAAAGTCAAGCAATATTTGCCTATTCCCCGCAGTGTTACAGCCAACGTAGTGCTAGGAAAACCTGTATTTTTTCTTATATCTCTTATCGGTACAAAAGAAAGCGATGGTGTGCAATTGCTAGCTCAACAAGCAGAAGATTACAAGGGTAGATAAATGCCTGTGTATACCTAGTAATGTAGGATGCCTGGTTATATCTTGACTAAAATACAATATAGATAGTGAGAAGCTGTGCCTGGCTTCTAGGTTTGGGCCTTGTACAAAAAGCCTGCCCAGCATACCTCTCGTCTACACTACATATCGTATTTTCTTGAATCTCGGAACCTCCCTTGAAATCTCTATGACAGATGCCGGTCGACGTAAGATGGCTAAGGTGTCGTTGCTCGCAGCTTATGATTTAAATTTGGTACAATGGGAAGCAGGAAAGGCGGGAGGCCTGGGCTGAATCATTGATTAGCAAATTATCGTGTCAAAGAACCACAATATATGCCGAGGTAGAATTCCCGTATGAGGACTTTGTGAGCTCTTGGAAAGTGATAGTATGGGGAATATGTACTTCGATGGAGCTTCTAATTATCATTGGGGAAATGGGAGTCGGTGTTGTATTCAAACTCCTCTGTGTTAGAATTACGTCCCCAATCGGCAGTCAAACTAGATTTCGACCCTGTACCAACATAGAATGTACCCTGGAGTATTGAGAGCTAATTGCATCAAGGTGGTTTAGAAGCGACCCTGGAAAAATACAAGATAAAAGGGTTTAGGGGTTTTTTGGAGATTTCCAATCTTAATAGTCTCCAAGCTCTAAGATAAAATGGCATAATTAAGGGATAAGATAGCTGTTTGGTTCTCCTACCTTACAAGCGCTTTGGACGAAATTGGGCTCAGCGAGTTTGAGGAGTTATCTTCCACTACCTGCCGCGAACCAAAAATCAGTTTGTCGATGCGGTGCTGGCTACTTTGGCCGTCCATTGGTAATGTGGGAGGACCAATGTCATTCGACCTCCTGACAGTTCTTTGGTCAGAGCACAGTGCCAAGACCATGTCATTGAAAACTAGTCTGATGACAAGCCGTGGGTTTTTCCTCTGGGATATACGGAATTATCTTCAGAATTTGAAGCCTTACCCGGAGGAATTTCCAAACGAGACTGTCATTCAACGAATCATTGAGTGATCAGTTAGCATCCGGATATATTTTCCTTATACTGGGGGAGTTCTGTATAGAGAAATTGGAATTGGCCTGCACCTACAGGTGCTGTTGATGGAGGGGGGAAGCTCAATACCATCATGGTTTCCTTGATAATTGGTGGAGTCCGTGGTCTGCACATTGCCACGGGATAGCCTTGGCTCTCGAAAAATCATTGAAACCTTTAGTGCTATTACTGGGTCAACATTGAACGCAGGATTGCGTGAGGCACTGCAGAAGTTCACATGAATTGCTCCAATATTTTCACTAAGCTGCCAAAGACAGCCTTCAGTTCAAATGAATCCTAATTGCTTCACCATGGCCTTTCGCAACCTGGGGCATAGATTGTGATCGAAGAAATCCATCACGTAAAGGCTTTAATGGTTCTTCAATTTTGCTATTCATGGTTGCCGTGGTACTTATTCTACTTATAGTGGCATTGAGGCAGCTCTCATATTTTCTGGCTTGAATGCTTAAGTAGACAGCAACAGAACGTCCTCGTACTAACATCTTGCGGTAGGATACACCATTCGAGATCATTACTGATAATGAGGTCTCACTTTATCAGATAGAGTGATCATTTTCGGACTACTAATTAAAATGAAGAATTCAGCATCCATAAGTCCTCTCCCTACTCGTTCCACAACAAATATGGGTGCATGCGGATCGCAACTTTATAGTTGTCAGAATAAGGATAAGAGTTGCGCCACTGCGTACTTTCTTCCATTAGGGAACACCCGCGTGAACGCGACTTTCCTAGTTTCAGTTTAATTGATTTATTTTAATTTCATTTCGTTAAATAAAATTTTAATTCCATCTCAAGGAAAATGATTCATATTGGGCAAACTGAGTTCTTAATTCAACTAAATCAATTAATTTACATGATGATTATGAAGATTTTTAGGATTTATTTCTTTTATGTTTATCTATAATTTATATTATTAAATTCGGCTTTTTAGATGGCCTCGCCTTTAACCATATAGGCAGAGCCGGGTTCTTTTTAAATTTTTTATTTCCTCGATGTAATATTGGTGGATGATGATGATGTGATGCTAATTATGATAATGGATGGAAATTAGTGAATGAATTTTGGTACGATTAAATTAATTTTTCACTATTATAAGAACTCGGTTCGTGATTTGTCGTTGGGGTTTTAAATAATGGCATTTTCTAAATATAATAATATCAATTTAAAAATCAGTAGGTTAAATAAGATGGCCGGTGTTTTCCGTGGCGTCGGCTTTCCAATACAGGCACACGTACCGTATCTAATTTCCCTACTCTAGAATCGTTACTTTGTACATCACCTAACCGTTTTTCTAGATAAATAAAAGGGCCTTTGAATTAAAATCGGGTTTAAATGAAGTCACTTTATAAAATAAAAATTGGAAACGGTCCCAATGCGTAATAAGATATGGATGGCGACTCAAAATTAATTATAAGACCGAATTTACGGTGCACGCATATCCAAAATTTTTAATCACCATCTTTCCAATACAATAATTAAATCCATCCATCGGAATTTTTTCTTCCGGGGTGTGGAAAAAACACCACATGAATGAAGCTGCAAGGTAACCTTGATGTAATTGGCCAACCAACACTTGTAATATGCTTTTAAGTTGAACTTCGATCTTGGCTGTTCTCTTATGGTGGTAAATCACCTAAACGTGACAATCCTACCGTACTTCCATTTGAATGGAAGATCAAAGTTCGACGTTAGGTTCGATAGCCTTTTTTTTAAATGGGCTCGAATGTGGTACGGCTTCGTGCCATTCTTGCTAGGCATTATTGCCAAAGGAAAATTGATTTGATTTGATTAGGCGTTTTTGTTGCCAAAATAGTGTCGATTTAAAGGCTTAGGCCAAAAAGATTGATTTATGGCATTTTATGGCTCCAAAAAGTTGATGTGGAATAGGTCAATTTTGTTTGCCCCAAAATGTATTATGAAGGCTTTTAGCCAAATATGACGTTAGATTAAGTGCAATTTGCCTAATAATGTGTTGATTTGGACGATTGTTCGCAAAATGATTGATTTAAGGCTTTGTAGCCAAATAGACTTCGATTGCTTCAAGGCATTTGCCAGAGGCTTCGATTTAACACGCGACTTGTCGCTAAATAATGAGTTATATCTTACTTCATAGGCAATTTGTTTGCAAAACGTGATCAATTGAATCTGCCAATTAGGCAATCTTTAATGCCAAAAGAAATTAAAATTGTGGTTATATTAAGGCATTAGCCCAACCAAATTATTGCATTAATTGGACTTTATAGCCGGACTGTTCGAAATATAAGGCTCTCGATTATACCATTAGTTCATTTAATTGCTCAGGATATCTTTTAGTTCCAATATTGTCGGGAGTTAGGCTTTTATAAACCCAAACCCGATTATTAATTAACCGGTATTAAGCTATTATCAGTATTTAATTGAGCAGTTTTTATGCCATGAAATTTGATGACGGTTGGAATGGTCCATTTATGCAGCATGGTTTAATTTCAGAAATTGGAGTGGATTCGAGATTATGTCACAAAAATGTCTGATAATTAAATGTGGCAGAGTTTTACGTTATTACCTGTTAGTTTAATCGTAGCGGCCACTTTCTTAGTCTTCAGCTGAAAATTCCAGATTAAGCTCCTCGTTTGGGAAATTAATTAAAATTATATTCGCCTCTTAAGTGACCATAAACTAATCACATACAGCGGTTAGTAAATAAAATAGCCCTCACACTAAATGCAGAAAGCCTACGTAAAAGAACCTCAAGGATCGTAGGTGATGAAGAGAGGCGTCCGTCAACCATTCTAGGACTGAGTGAGTAAACACTTTCGATCATGGTCTGTGATTTATAAGGGAAAACCCGGCGCTGGAGGGCGGCTGCCTGCCGCCGTGGACGCGCCGGGTCGCCGCCCGCGGCTCTGGCAAAACTTGCTCAGTTTTTCGTTTCTCCAAAAGGCTTTTCGGGAGTCTTCCCATACCTCCAAAAAAACCTATCTGGCACCAGTTCTGCCGATCCTTTCCGTAATTTTTTTCGGACGTTTCACCCAAGGTACATACTTGGCATTACTCTTCCGGCTGAACTTCGCCCCGAATGGCCTCCGGTCCGGGCCGGCACTCGTTTGCAGTTCGGCGAAATACAGGCCTTTTTTGCAGCCTCCAACAATCTTGGTATTTCCACCACCTTCTTCTGGCCCTCTGTCTAGACATGATCCCTCATTTCGGTTGCCCCCCAACTGCCTTAGCGGCCCAAAGCAGTGCTGCAATTTGCCACCTCCACTACTTAATTATCAGGGTTTTCGGCGATCTTAGCTTCCGGTACACCTCCCCCGCTTCTCTAGAACCTCAGCCATAAAGTCTGTGCAGTATCCTATGCTTCTTAGCAATACAGGGTGTATGCCTAATGTCAAACTCTCCAAAATGTTGACGCGTGTTTTCATGTCCCGTGCCCTGATTCGATGGAGGACGTAAGGATGTAATGGATAATGCTTATTTCTGGAAGTCTTTTATATTCCAAAGGATTAAGCCATAAAAAAATCTAAATAATAATAATAATAACAAAATAAAATAAATTAAATAAATAAATTAAAAAAAATTGTAATAAAAAGGAGGAGCTGCCATGCTTACAGTGTAGCCGGTACTTCCTCTTGTGCTACAGTAGTGTTGCTTACAGTCATCTAACCTTAGCTCTATAAACATCTCCTTTCTCGTACTCGAATTATCTTCGCACAACTTTCAACAATTCACAAACGGGCATAAAAACCCTTAAAAATATACCTGTAGCTGCCCACATTTTTGCTCGCCAAAAAATTTCTTATGATGATTTGAAGAGCAAATGGCAAAGATTATTCAATTTTAGGTGTGGAATCAAACCATCACACAGAGAGCAAAAAAATAAAAAGATAACAATAAAAACATATTTACCAATCCTAAATAATAAAGGCTTCTGGAAATCTTGATCCATACAACCTTCAATCTGATGGATCATACGGTAACTTTCCTAATATTTTTGTATTTTTTCTTACATATTTTTTGTGTTTTTAACTAATTTTTTTGTGTTTTAAAAATTTTATAGCTTCTTTAAATTAGTAGTGTGTTTCATTAATTGGCCATTTTAATCGTTCCTCTAAATTCTACATTTTTTGAACTAATGAAATTTAATGTAAATACTATCACTAAAATATGAATTACTGGTGACAATAAAATCAAGTCAGCTTTTCTTTGATGTAATCAGTAAAAGCTTCTATCAATTTTTGCCCGATGAATCATTGGATTCGAGAACATGTAACTTGTTGTTCAATATAACAGTAACTGTGTTCATCTCAATTTTCCTCTCAGACAATTGATTCATCTTATTGAACCAGTAACTGTATTGTTCATCGATAACAGTAAAATGTTTCTTTAATTTCCAGAAATCCGATTCACTATTCATAAGATGTTCACCACACTTGGCAATGTCTATCTATCTCACGTTAACTATATCCTCCTTATTTTTTTCCAAGAAGATGATTCGGATTTGATCTCTAATGAATCAGTATGACTGTTTGTTTCATCGTTACAATTGAACAGTTACTTATTCATCAATTTTTCCTAGAAATATTATAATAAACAAAAAAAATATAAAATTTTTGTGCTAAAAATATAAGTTATTTTTTCAATAAATCTGAAAATATAGCCATCTAGAAAGATTGATAGCTTAAAATTATTTAAAAATGTGACTTATATTATTATTTATTGTATTGCAATGTTTTATTATTTTTATATGTTCATGAATTTTATTGGTTTATGGATTAATTTTCTGAGTATTTGGATCTCTTGTTATATATTATTTTTGTGGGATCCGTTTGTTACCTCGCTCTGAACCATAAGGCAAAGAGCGGCCGTTCTTTTTGATTTATTTGATTTTTTATATTTGATCGGTTTGTCGCCCGCCTTGAAACCATAAGGCAATGATGCGGGTTCTTTATTTATTTGGTTAATTGCTTTGGTTTAATTGTTTTGATTCGAATTAATTGTTATGGATTAATTTAGATTTGTATTTTGGACGATTTAAATAATTTTCCAAATAGGAACTCGGTCGATTTATTTGGGTTTGGGTTTAAGAATATTAAATTAATTTGCTTTTCTTAACTTAAAATAATATAGAAATCTTAGTGTTATATACGAAGGCCCGGTTTCTGGGCGTCTCGTGTTTCCCAACGGTGCTCGCCAACGTCAGCCCAATTCCGCTTACCCTAAAAATCGCCCCATGCGTGCGCCCTGACTAGTCCTTTTAAAATCAATTTGGCCTCGTAAAACCAAAAATTGCCGGTTTTACAAAATGAAAGTCATTTTCTTATTAAAAACGGTCCCATGCCCTAAAACAAATGCCGGTGGCGACTCCAAAATTGTATCATAAGGACCGCACACTTTATCGGCACCCGACGTTTCTCCAAATAAACATAATAATTTTTATCAAAAATCCACAAAACAAAGAAGTGTTTTCGGGGTCCTCGGGGGGATTTTCGACGAAAAAAGCAGATTGCGGACTTCACGGGGATACAACCACTAGTCCCCGATTATTTTTTAAATAAGATGGTTCGTGATTAGGAATAAACTAAAAAAACCTTATGGTTTTCTAAAAAAAAAATTTAAATTAAATTAAAAATTGGTTTAATAAAATTTTTGGGTTTAGGGGGAAAAAGCCGTTTGGGGGGGGGAAAAATTTTTTTTTTTTTAAATCGTCGGAATATTTGTTTTAAAAATTGCTTCTTTCTTTTATAGGATCTTTTGCATCTCATCTCGTCTTTT
>NW_023591416.1:254989-348923 GCF_014843425.1 Jatropha curcas | reverse complement strand
GCAAACACTTCAGAAAATACAAGAAGATAAAACACAGAGATTTATAGTGGGTGGCATAAGCTCGTCTACATCCACTCCCCAAGACTCATCTTTGAGATTCCTTCCACTATGTTCATTCGTTTTCAAGGGGTAAGAGACACCAAGCAGCAACGAACTATTACAAGGAAATAGATCAACACCTAGATCTAACCTGTTGTCCTACTAAATTTTTAAAGGTTCTAGTCAAACCTATTACCCTTTCTGTTTTGTAGAGAAACAAGAAAACTCAGATCAAGGACATATAATTCTCACACAAGAAGGTTTCGCTGATAACCTTTTTCACCCATAGCTTTTTACACTAGCTATTACACAATGTTTTACATTTAAACAACATTTAGTCCCCTACACTAGTTACAATATATCATATAGACTGAGAGGAAATGCCAAGTTTATAAGCACAAGAAGAACAGAAAAACAGATTTGGAAAACAGACGATAAAGTTTAAACTGTTCTTCAAAAAAATTATTATCAGAATTTTTTTTCTCTTAAAAATGTTTCTTGAAGAATATTAGTGTTCTGGCTCAAGGGTCCAATTTCTAATCTCGGATTTTGTATGATTAAACATACTAAAACACAATAAATTTAAATTATGTTATTTGTGCTTAATTAAATTATTTTATGCAGAATACTATTATGGAAAGAAATCGTACAAGGCAAGTCCTAGCAAAATCCATGGATGTGTGTGAGATATTTCGAAAGACCCTAGTGGTTAAGATATTTAGGCATACTTTGTAGGATAGAGAGAAAATCTATCATGAGCACATAAAATTAATTTTTCTCTCAACAAAAAATATTTTTCAGAAATTAGATTTTTCAAAATAAATTTCTATCATTTGTTTTCGAAAAATTCTTTAAAGATCGAAATGATTTAAATTACTTAAAATAAAGAGATTTTAATCTCTTAAACCGATTCTTGGTAATAAATACATACATTATCTTTTTCGGAAATTTCTTCGAAAATCTAAAGTACTTCAATTTATCTCTTATCTTTAAAAACGAAGGAGAATTTTCGTTTTTAGTCAGAGGGCATCCTTTTCGAAAAATATTTTCCACATAATGCTGCTTGAAAATCTGTGTGTTTTTAAGAAAGTAAAATCGTCTTTTATTCTTTACCAAAAGGATAAAATAAAATTTTTGTAACAAAGATTTTCGTTATCTTCTAATTCAAGGAAAGCCATAATATTCTGATTTTCAAAATGAATTATTCATTTCAAAAGACAAGAGTCTCGAAGCTCTCTATTATTAGGAGGTGTTTCACTCTTGAAACATTGGTGAAGTAAGAGTTTTCGTTTTAAGAGCATTCTCTCATTGATCAACTTTAAAATCTCTCAAACTTACTCTCTACCCCCCATTTTTCTTTACTCACACTACGTGTGCGCGACGTTCACGTTTTTATCTTTAAAGAGGAAAAGAATTTTTACAAACTACTTTTGAAAAAACAGTTCTGTATGGTTCTAAACGGTTTTCTAATCTGATAAACTGTTTTTCCTGTGCTTATATATTGCAGTTTCTTTCTGTCTATTTAGATTTTGTTAATCTATAGTAGACAGGCTTTTTAGTTTGAATAAACATCTGTGCAATAGCTTAGGTTAGAAGCTATTGTGATAGAGGCTTTATCAAGCTTCGTTGTGGTGGGATTATAATGTCTTGGAATGAGTTTCTGTACTCTGCTAAAAACAAGAGAGGGTTGAGGTTAACTAGAACCTTTGGGGGAAAAATCTAGTTGGGATAAAAGGAATAAGATCTAGGTGTTGAATCTATTGCCTGTACTGTTGTTTGTCTCGTTTACCCTGAAAAGAGATACATAGTGAGGATCTCAAGATGAGTCTTGGGGATGATGTAGGGCGGGTTCAGCTCCACCCGAGACCCACTAAAAAATTTCACTGTGTTAATTGCGTTTTAATGTTTTCTGAGTTTGCTTGATACTTGCTTTTATTACACTTTCTCTTTTGACAATTTTAGAAATGCTAAAGGTAAGAATCACCACCGACTACGAATACAGCGAATTTGATGTGTAAAACTGTAATAAAGTCTTATCTTTTCTGGAACATTAGACACTCTGGAATTCTGATAAGTGAATAGTACCAGTTCTAAAACAGTTCTTCTATTCACAGTATATTTTCACAGCTTGGGTTCTAATTAATTGGTCTAACTTTATGGAGGAAGTTCAATTTCAAAACTTTCCATCTAAAGAGTTCTGATATCTTGATTAAGGCTTTGTGAATATCAAGCAGTTTCTAAGTTCTCAATAAACTTGTCTCTCACACAGTTTTAATGATTTTCTTAAACTTTATGAGGAAGTCTAATTCCAATAGCTTTCCTTCATAAAGAAGTTCTTAAATATTGAGATAAGTCATGTGAAAGCAATTCTAATCCAATAGCTGCACTTTTGCACAGGACTTTCTTTTCCTTTTGTGAATAGTACATTGCTGGAGGTGGATTCTAACACAATAATCTATTTCTCACAAGTTCTATATTTTTCCGCTTGGCACTAGAATTCCTATATTTTTGTTTTAAATTCTAAAAGATTTTTTAGAAAACCCAATTCACCCCACCTCTTGGGTTTTTGCCATCATTGATACGGGAACCCACAATCTGGTATCAGGCTTTGGCTCTTGACCTTACCGAAGCTTTGACCGCCTTGAAGGAGATAAGATCCATTGCAACCCCACTTCCTCTTACTCTTTAGAAGGACACAATCTATTTCTAGGACCCTCCTTTTGTTAATGGCTCTAATTTTACTCTTACTGGAAACTGAGAATGAGGAATTTTCATTGAAATCAGTTGATATAAACTGCTGAGGGAATGTTATCACTGGTCCTTCGTATTTCCCATGAAAGTTGTAGGAGATTGAGTAGTCTTAGAAAAATTAGAAGAAGAATATACAAATGCTGATTGGAATTGACATTGCTATAAATGCAAAGCTAGTTTTAATAATTCGTTCATTGTGCTAGATTGCAACAGAATACAACAAAGTGTCTGGATGTAAACAGCGACAGAAGTATGGGAAAACTTAAAGTGACCTATCGAGGGTACAGATAGAGTAAAGGGATCCAGAATAATATCCTTTGGAGAGAATATGAAATGTTTAGTATTGAAAGAGAAGGAAGAAACTATTGCAGAGTTAAAGTCTAGATTTACTAACGTATAGTTAATCCTTTCGAGAACTCTCCGGGTAAGGAAATTTCAGAAGGATTAGCTTGTTAAGACAAAATGCTTAGAATTTCTACCGGAAATTGGATTCTATAGGACTGTCATGAATTAACAAAAAGGAGACTACCGTCACTTATGATTTCATTCTTATTAGGAGCTTTGTTTCATGGAAGAAATGAATCTCTTTGAAACTATAGAAGATAAGAAAAAGAAAGGACTGGCTTTCGAGACTAGATTCTAGTGAAGAAAGTTCTTTCTGATCTTGATAGTGTGATCTTAAGCACTAGTTGCTAAAAGATAAAAAGTTCTATAGAAAGAGTGGAAGGCCACCAAGAAAAGTTCAACAAAAAGAACTTTCCACCCAAGAATGGGAACTACTCAAGAAAAGAACCTTCTGAAGTGATTTGTTATGAATGCAACAAAAACCTGACATATATCAAGCCCTAATTGCTCCTAAATTTAAAAAAAAGAAGCAACGAAAAGAGAAGCTGAAGCAGGCTTTTGTAGGCTGCTTAGGAGTGATTTCAGTATTATTCTAACTCTGGAGCCACAGTGATCAAGAAAAGAAAGTTGGCTAATATCTATCTAATGGCTACTATCGATTCTGAACCTAATGAAATTCAGCACTCTAACTTCGATTGAACACACAGAAAAGCTGGAATCAACGAAACAAATGCATTGATCGCATGAGAATCTGATGAAAGGCACTTGTAAGTATTTCTGGAACCTGAAATCAGAAAATGATCTTCTAAAACTTACAAATAATCTTTGCAATTGAGTTTGAAAAAGCTTGTTAGGAAAAGCATAAAGTTCTAAAGAAAGATTTCAGAAAGTTTAAAATCTGAAAGTAATCATTTAAAAGATGCTTTTTATCAAGAAAGTTACATGCAAGATCTTAATCATAAAAATCAAAGATCTTAAATATGTAATAATAGATTTTTCCTTGAAAAAACTGACACCCATCTTGAAGAAAAGGTGGTAAAAATCTGAATTTTGAAAATGAAAACTTTTGAAAACTGAGCATTAGAATTCTAAAATCATTTCAAATCATTTTCTAAAGAAAAAGACAAGTTCTAGCTATTTTTGATTAACATTTCTAAACTGAATCGTGTTTCTAAAAGAAAAATGTTGTCTTCTAATATGAGGACCTTTAGACAAATCAAAGTTTCAACAGGAAGAAAAATCATAGTGCACCTGTTACCACTAACCCTCCAGGACCCAATATATGAGTTGGGAAACTAATACCTAAATCTGCTTGATCTTTTCAGGTGTGCCATAAGGAGCGAGGCTGGAAACAGAGATGTGGTTACTATGGACAGTGCTTGCTCTTAGGCATATGTACTGGCGATAGAAAATAAGTTCACCGGGATTATAAAGAAAAAGGGAGGCACAGTAAGCTTTGGTAGACAAAGCAAAGGTAAAATCGGTTGTTATTGGTGTGGTAGGCTTCTAATCCTTTGCAATAGAAGATGTATGTTTAGTAGAAGGATTACATTCAAACTTATTAAGTGTTAGTTCAGATTTGTTGAACTATGGTAATAGAAGAGTGATCTTTGGAACCTTCTCATTGTGAAGTTCAGAACATGCCATGATAATAAAACCTTATCTTTGGAAAAAGGTTGGGAAATATTATACCTAGTAGATCTCTTTGATATTGCTTAACCAGGATATATGTTTAGTGTGGTTGATAATTCTGTTTTGGTTTATGCATAGAAGACTTGGACATGCAAGCATTTGGCAACCTTATTTCTAAACTGTCTAAGAAAGATTATCGTTTCGTGGTTTACCAACAGTTGAAATTTTAAAAAAAACAGCATTTGTGATGCTTGGTTCAAATGGGAAAAACAAACCAGAACATCTTTTAAATCCAAGGCATGGTCTCTACTTCTAAGGACCTTTAGAATTACTCCCGTTATTTATTTGGTCAATTACTCCTTCTAGTCTTAGGAGGAATTAATTCTATGCAATTTGTTATTGTAGATGATTACTCTAGATTCACCTGGACACTCTTCCTTAGAAAATAAGGGATGAGTCATAATACATGTTGTTTCATCTGTGCTAAGAAAAATAACAAAATGAGAAAGGATACCAACATCACGGCAATATAGAGTGATCATGAGGAGAACTTTTGAAAATCCAGAAATTCGATGCTTTTTGCCAACGAGACAGGATCTTCCATAATTCTCAGCACCTAGAACACCTCAACAAAGATTGGAGTGTGGAACGCAAGAATACGAAACACTTCAAGAAAATGGCCAGACCATGCTAAGTGATTCTAAACTACCAAAGTATTTCCTGGGGGGCGAAGCAGTTAACATGCCTGTTATATTCTAACAGGGCTGGTAAAGATCTAAACTTAATATCTGTTCATCCAGCTCGGCCCCGCCATAAAAATATCCATATGACCTATACCAAAGGTAGGAAAACCAAATATTGGGTTATCTTTCACATTTTTGGGTGCAAAATGCTTTATTCTAGATAACAAGAAAAATCATACTTGCTAAACTTTGATGTAAATCTTATGAAGGTATTTTTCTGGGATATTCTAGTCAATTAGTAAGCATATAGAGTATTTAAATAAAAAAGACTCTAGTTGTAGAAAGAATCTATTCATGTTGTGTGGATGAAACTGACTCTACATCTAGAACATATAGAAAATGATGATGTTGTAGATTCTAATCTCCTGGAAAAGCAGATGAGCAATCAGAACAACATAGAACAAGCCAGAAAGTGATCAGAACATCAATAGTCAGGCTGAACCAGGAAGTGAAAACATGAAGATCAACGCAGAAAGACACTAGTGTGAAAGTCAAATGCTAGAAACATGAAAATGAAAATCTCAATTACCCAAAAGGAATTTGGCGATTTCATAAGACGCACGATCATCCCCAGAAGGACATTTAAGATAATCCCTCAGAAAGGATGATGACTAGAGCTTCAACTTAAAGATTTTTTGGTTAATGTTCGCTTTCGTTTTCTTCAATTAGAACCTAAAACTTTTTAGAGATGCTCAAAATGATGAAAGGTTGGATTCTTGCTATGCAAGAAGAGCTAAATCAATTTCAGATAAACCAATTTAGGAAAACTGTTTCTTAGACCCTAAAAACCATTCTGTTTATTGGAACAAAATGGGTGGTTTAAAATTAAGCTTGATGAACAAGGTAACGTTGTGAGAAATAAAACGTAAGATATAGTGGTCAAGGTAACAACCAAGAAGAAGGCATCGATTTGGATGAGACCTTTGCCCCCGGTTTGCTAGACTTGAGGCCATTAGAATCTTTGTTTGCATTTTGCATTGTATTTTAAAAAACTTCATTGTTCATTCAAATGGATGTGAAAATGCTTTTCTAAATGGTTTTTCTAAATGAAGAAGGTATGTAGAAAACCTCTTGGTTTTTTGAAATTTTTATAAAACCTAATTTCATGTTACAAACTTACTAAAGCTCTTTATTGGTTTAAAGCAAGCTTCCTAGAGCTTATGTAATGAAAGATTTAAGTTAAGTTTCTATTAGGAAAATGGTTTTTCAAAGGAAAGGTTGATACTTACCATGTTTATTAAAAATAAAACACATGATATTCTAGTTGTACTAAATGCTATGTTTTGAATGTTGATGACATAATCTTTGGTTCTACTAATGATCTTCTTTGTAAGGAATTTTCTAAGATTATGCAGAGTGAGTTCGAAATGAGTATGATGGGAGTTAAACTTCTTCCTTGGACTTCAAATCAAACAATGTGAGAATGGAATTTTCATTAATCAAGAAAAATATACTAGAGAATTGCTGAAATGATTCAAAATGGAAAAAGCCAAGGTATGTAGTACAACAATGAGTCCATCGTCAAAATTAGAAAAAGATGAAAAAGGCAAGGACGTGGATATCAAGCTGTTTAGAAGTATGATTGGTTCTTTGTTATATCTAACGGCAAGCAGACCATGTTATATCTAACGGCAAGCAGACCAAACATACACTTTAGTGCTTGTCTATGTGCTAGATTTCAATCGTGTCCCAAAGAATCTCATTTAATTGTTGTGAAGAGAATATTAAGATATCTTTGTGGAACTTCTAATCTGGGTCTATGGTATTATAAAGATGATACATTTGATCTTGTTGGGTATAGTGATTCTGATTTTATAGGAAGCAGAATAGATAGAAAAAGCACATCTAGGACTTGTCAATTTCTGGGTAGCGCCCTTGTATCATGGTTTAGCAAGAAACAGACATCTGTTGCTTCTTTCTTAAGCTGCAGAACCAGAAATATGTTTGCCTGCTGGAGAGTTGTGGTAGCACAAGTTCTATGGAATCAAAACAACAGTTGGGACAGACTATGGGACCTGAAATTAGAAACAGTGCCGACATCAAAATGCGAACCAACATACAGCGCCATGCCCAATTTATCTAAGAATCCAGCTTTCAGCATTCTAGAACCAAGCATATATGAAACTCAGACATACACTTTCCATACGTGATCATGTACCAAGGTGATATAATTATTGAGTTCATCCCACAGAAAAGCAATTGGGGCAGATATCTTTACAAAACCTTTTGATCGAAAGTCAATTCTGCTCAATTTAGAAAGAGAACTGCGTATGTTTAGATTCTTAAAACTCGTAACTTTACGAACTTGTGAGTATGTTTTCTAAACTGCTTTTCTATATTCTAAACATAGAAGACTGCTGATGTTCTATGTATTTTTTATTCTGTGTGAACATCCGGAATTTTTGTCCTAAAACGCAATAATTTGGCCTTGGATATGACTTTCTATATGTCCTAATCAGAATCTTGCCTTTTTAGACTAAATGCCAAAAACAAGTTAATTTTTGTATGTGTTTGTTTTTTATTATGTTTCGTGTCTTTAAGTGCCTTGACGGTTTTTTTTTTTTGGTTTTTATTTCCTTTATTGAATTTATTTCTTTTCTATCCTATTTGTTCGTTTTGAATTCCCTTTAAAATGTTTTTTATTTTTTCTTCTCGCATATAAGTGTCTTATTTCTCGTAGTTAATGCTTCGTATTTAAGTGTTCCTATTTCTCTATTAACTGCTTCGTATTCTTTCTATCGTCCTCTTGCTAACAAAACCCTAAGTTGCTCTGTGTTTTGAAAATCTTAACAATGGTTGAATCTAGTTCCAACTCCTCATCTGACTCTCTAACTGAGCAAGAACTTCAACTTCTGAAAAAGCTTTCGAAGAAGTATGAGCAAAAAGAGTCAAAACAGAAAAAGCGAGAAGAGAAACCAGAGAAAGCAAAAACTGAAATTGCTACTTCAAAGAAAGAAGCAGTTAAGGCACGCGACAAAGGTAAATCTGTCCTTTCTCCATATCCTCTCATGCACTCATATGTGATTGATTGGAAATTCTTTGGTAGTGATGAGTTTGATTTTAAGGAACTCTTTGAGTTTCAAGGCTGGATGAGGTTTATGTCTCTGAACAAACTGTGTTATGAAAGCCTTTTTGTCTTTGAATAAACTGTGCTATGAGAGTTTGGTTAAGGAATTTTATGGCTCTTTGAAAGTTAATGGGACAGAGTCGATCTCTATCAAGCTTCAGGGAGAGACCAAAGAGTTATCTTACGATGATTTTGGGAAAATTTTTTGTGTAACGAATGCTGGGTCTAGGGTGACCAAAATTAAGGACTTGTCTAGGCTTAGCGATTATAAAAAGGAAGCTTTTGTGAAAAAGATTGTGAAGAAGGTTTCTGCAGACAAACAGGGCACAATAGAATGCTCTAACTTGACAGACAACATGAAATGGTTGTACAAGCTCATTGTGCACTACATTTACCCCAAAAGTGCTTCACTCACTTATGTGAACCAAGTAGAGCTGTGTATAATGTGTTGAGTTGTGCATAATGTGGCACATAGTTGAGAAGAAACCTCTCAATCTATGTCATATTATTTTTGACAAGATGCAGAACAACCCTAAAAAGTTGCCTTACGGAATGATTCTTACCCCAGTGTTTTGAGTTCCTGGATGTTGATCTAAATGAGAATGATGGTCATATTGTTTCAAAGTTGGACAGCGGGTCGCTAAAAATGAAAGATGAGGAAGGAGGAGAAGAGAAAGAAAAAGAAGAGAAAGAGAAGGAAGAGAAGAGAAAAGAAGAAACTGAAAAAGAAAAGAAAGTGAAAAGAGTAGTTGGAAAAACAAAGAAAGAAAAAGTCAAGAAAGACAAGGAAAGAAAAGAAGAGACTGAGAAGTGAGAAAGAAAAGGAAAGAAAAGAAGAGAGTGAGAAGAAGAAGAAGAAGAGAGAAGACAAAGGAAAAGCAAAGCTAGGAGAAACAGAAGAAGAAGAAAAGAAGGAGGAAGCAGAAGAAGAAAAGAGCAAGTCAGAAGAAAAAGCAGAAGAAGAAGAAAAGAAATCAGAAGAGAAAACTAAAGAAGAAGAAAAATTAGAAGAAGAAAGAAAAGAGGAGACGGAAAAAGAAAGTGCTGCTGAGAAAGAAGCAGAATTAGAAAAAGAAAAGGAGACAGAAAAGAAGAAGGAGCCTGAAAAGATGGAAAAAAGTTGAAAAAGGAAAGAAAATAGAAGAAGTCAGTGATGCTGAGACAGAGAAGCTAGAATTAAGTGATGAAGAAAAGTCAACTGAGGTCAAAACAAAGAAAGAATTTGAGTTGTTATCAGCTCAAAGGAGTAGGGAAGCTATGCTAGGAAGGATGGAGAGAGAGCTAATAGAAGAACATAATAAGGAACTCGATGAGGTAATAAAACATTGCAAGACTGTGATTGGATAGAATTAGTCTCTCATTGAGACCTTGGAAAGAATGAAAGAGGCAAATGAAAGGAAATTAGTTAGTCTGAAAGTTAAAGGAACACCCTATACTCCTACCTCAGAGAAACCAAAGAGAGTCAAGCACACTACTGTGAACCCCTCCCCACGGACTATCATCAAGCATACAAATGCATACCATCTTCTAAAAAGGCTCAGAACGTTCTTCTGAGACTGTCCAGCTTCAGAAATTTGAGGAGTTCTAATGAGACTTTAGAACTGATTTCTAAGCCTCCTCTAATTTGGTTTTTATGTGTTCTGAACAATTTATTTTTGCTTTATCTTTAATAAGGTTATATCTTTTGGGAACTGTTTTATTTTTCTTTATTTTGCTCTGATTTTGTCTAACCCTTTTGTATGATGACAAAAAGGGGGAGAACGCAGGTATTTTTGTGGTACTTTGAATATGTTGGTACTTACTTGGTGACCAAAGTACTTATATCTTAGCATTTATTGTTTTCTAATCTGTGTTTATTTCGTTCTATATGGTCTATTTTGGTGAGCTAAACTTTTATATGATAAACTGAGTGTGTTTAGATCTTAGATTCTTATTCTAATGACTGTTCTACAGGTTGGACATAAAATTTCTTGTTCTATTTCTAATATCAGTTTTTATTCTATTGTTTTGCTCTAATCATATGTTCTAATTATTAGAACTTAGAATATCTTGTCTATCTTTGCAAGTTCTAATATCTATGCTCTGATTATTAGAATTTAGAAAATCTTGCCTATTTTTTGCTAGTTCTAAAATGAGTTTCTAAAAGGTCTCCCTAGTTCTAATTTTCACAAAATAGTTTTATTGCAACTATTCTGGGGGAGCAAAATACATTTTCTAATTTGCTTTATATTAAGATCATTTGGCATGATTAGAACTTATATCCATAAAATTTAGGGGGAGCACATGCTTTTATGTTTATTAAATTTATTGGTTTTGTCATCATCAAAAAGGGGGAGATTGTTGGCTCAGGGGTCCGGATTTTGAATGATTAAAAAAAAAAATTAAATTTAAATTATGTTATTTGGTGCTAATATTATTTATGCATGATTATTATGGAAAGAGAATCATACAAGGCAAGCCCTACAATCCATGATGTGTGTGAAGATAATTTCCGAAGACGCCTAGTGGTTAGATTATTTAGGATACTTTGTAGGGAAGAGAGAAAATTCATATATGAGGCACATAATTAATTTTTCTCTCAAACAAAAATATTTTCGGTAATTAGATTTTTTCAAAATAAATTCCTTTTATTTGTTTTCGAAAAATATTCTTTAAAATCGAAATGATTTAACTTACCTAAAACCTATAAGAGATTTTATCTCTAAACGATTTTGGTAATAAATCATACATTATCTTTTTCGGCAAATTTCTTTGAAAATCTAAAGTAACTTAATTTATTCTCTTACCTTAAACGAAGGAAGAATCCTTGTTCGTTTTTTAGTAAGAGCATCTTTTTTCGAAAAATATTTTCCATAATGCTTGCCGGAAAATCTTGTGTTTAAGGAAAGTAAATCGTCTTTTTATTCTCTTACACAAAAAGGATAAATAAATTTTGGTAACAAAGATTTTCGTTATCTTCTAATATAAAGGAAAACATATATTCTGATTTCAAAAATGAAATATTAACTTTCCACAGAGAAACGAGTCTCCGAAGCTTCTCTAATATATAGGAGTGGTTTCACTCTTGAAACTTGGTTGAAGTAAGAGTTTTCGTTTTTAATGAGCATTCTCTTCATTGATCAAATCTTTATCTCTCAAACTTACTCTCTACCCATTTTTTCTTTTTTCATCTTTAACCTTCAACGTTTTTATATTTAAAGAAGAAAAAAGAACTTTTACAACTACTTTTGAAAAACAGTTTTTGTGTTCTAAAACGAATTTTCTAATCTGATAAACTGTTTTTCCCTGTACTTATATGTGCATTTCTTTCTGTCATTTAGAATTTTGGTAATCTATAGTAGACAGGCTTTATTTGATAAACATCTTGTGTAATTAGCTTAGGTAGAAGTTATGTAATAGAGGTTTATCAAGCGACCTTCTCCCTTGTGTGGAATTCTAATGTCTTTGAATTGAGTTTCTGTAGCTCTGCCAAAACCAAAAAGGGTTGAGGTTAACTACAACTTGGAATCTAGTGGGAATTAAAAGGGTAGATTTAGTGTTGATACTATTGCCCCCTTGTACTGTTGGTTTTCTCTTACCCTGAAAAAGAGATAACATAGTTGAGGATCTCAGATGAGTCTTGGCAGTGGATAGTAGGCGAGTTAGTTGCCGAACCACTATCAATCATTGTGTTTATCTTTTAGATTTCTGAAAGTTTGCTTGAATAGTGCTTTTATTCACTTCTGTTTCATTTTAGAAATGCTAAAGTTGAAAATGAATTTGGATGTTGTAAAACTGTAATATTTATATTTTAGAAATGCTAAAATTGTTAAAGGTTTCGATGTTCTAAACTGACATAAGCTGTATCTTTTCTGAACATTAGAACTCTGGACTTCTGCAAAGTGAATATACCAAGTTCTAAACTGTTCTTTCATTTTATGAGGAAGTTCTAATTTCAATAACTTTCCATCATAAAGTAGTTCTGATACTTGATTAAGGCTTTGTGAAGCAGTTCTAAGTTCAATAACTGTCTCTCACACAGTTTTACATGATTTTCTAAACTTTATGAGGAAGTTCTAATTCCAATAGCTTTCCTTCATAAAGAAGTTCTAATATTGAATAAGTCATTGTGAAGCAATTCTAATCAATAGCTGCACTTTGCACAGACTTTCTTTCTTTTGTGAATAGAACATTGTGAGGTGATTCTAATCCATAATCTATTCTCACAAGTTCTATATTTTTCCGCTGCAGTGATTCTAATCCATAATCTATTCTCACAAGTTCTATATTTTTTCGCTGCACTTAGAATTCTATATTTTGTTTTAAATTCTAAAAGATTTTTAGAAAATCCAATTCACGACCCTTAGGTTGTGCCATACATATACGGGACCCACATATAGACGAAAAGAAATGAAGGGATTGAAGAGATAGTTTTAAGAGATCTAAAACTTTGAACAATGGACTCTTACTCTTACCAACACCTTTTCAAAAGAGGAAAACGTTTTTATAAGAGGAATGAAAATCCCGTTATAAAAGACGTTGAAATTTTGCTTTGATGAGTATCTCCGACATTCCAAAATAAAATAAATAAATAGATAGTGCATGAGTAATTTTCATTAGAGACTCATTTAATAGTTACTAAAAAAATATTTTTTTTGCAAAATCTTTTCCATTTAGGTAGGCGTAGATAAAAGAGAAAAGATTTGGGTTTTTCCTTTTAAGGCAATTTTTGAGAGTATTCTAAAAATGATTTTAAGAGAGATAAAAGATATTTTGTGCTTGTAAAGCAATGTTCTCTCTATCCTACATTAATTTTCTAAGACTTATTAAAATACTAACCAAACAAAATATCTTTATTGATCTTCATGATCTTTAAATAAAAAATCTTAGATTGTATGATCTTCAAATCTTCTGAATAATAATTTTTGCATATAATAACTTTAGCACAACAAGAATATTAAATTTATTCATTTTGCATAATCATCAAAATCTTAGGATAAAATTGACCTTAAGCCAACACTGAATTTTTACAATTGGAAGGAATTTCTAAACTTGCTCAAATGTTAGTTGCAACAAGTAAACATATGGTGTATCATTTAGTCTACAAGCTTATTATTTTGTCATTAGTTTTGCCTATTACAACAGCTTCAGTGGAGAGAATCTTTTATGCTATGAATATTATAAAAAATAGGCTACGCAATAGAATAGGAGATCAATGGTTGAATGATATTATGGTTGTTTATGTTGAATAAGACATGTTTAGAACTATCGATAAAGAGCTTATTATTTGACGTTTTCAAAATGTGAAAAATCATGGAATTGCATTGTAATTATAAACAATTAAATTTTTATCAACGAAGATAATTTTTATTATTTTGTTTAGTGTTAATTTTAACTTTTACCCACCCTGACTGAATTTTCTGCCTCCACCACTGCTCCTCTTCCTCCTTTTTGTTCTTAACCTTAACTATCTTTTATGGACAAAATCACAAATTTTTTTTCCAAACATTATCAAACAAATAAAAATCAAAATTCAATTAGAAAGCCTTAAACTCCTACCTTCACTCTCATCATTAGCCATTTCACCACATTACTGTAACTTGACTATAATGTCAGAACATAAATGAGAGTGTGCAACATAATAATTAGTGTTCTAATAAATATTTTAATAAAATATTAATAAAAATAATATTTTATTTTATTTTCCATTTATAGTCAGAAAAAAGAATTAATACAAGTATGAAGTTTGATTTGATGCCATTCGAATTAGGAAAAAATAAATTAGTTCTTGAATTTATATTTAAATTACTCCCTCTATTCTTTTTATATAGGCACAACTATATTTTAACCAAGATTAAAAAATCAGTTTAACTAACTATTTTTCCTTAATTTTTTCTAATATACCCCTAGTATCACATTAACTCTTCTAAAATGTTTAATAATGTTTAATAATATACCCCTAGTATCTTTAATAATGTTTCTTGGTGGAATAATGCAATCAATGCATGTCTTCCTAAAAAAAAAAAAAAAAAATTCAATTGCATGTCTTCCTAAAAAAAAAAAAGAAAAATGGGATACTAAGAGATTTGATTAGGGAATAAAAATTAATTTTAAAACGTCAATTCTGCAATCATTGACTTCCTAAAAGAATTTTGACCCATTATAAACTTTTGATTAGGGAATAAAAATTCAAATTTTTAAAACTCAATTCTGCATCATTGACTTCCTAAAAAGATTTGACCCAATTTATAAACTGATTGATCACAAATTTAGATAAATGCAACAATATGTCCTATAAAATGTCCGCATAAATCATAAATTGGATCAAAAATCAAACGAGTGTAAAAAAAAAAAAATAGTTATGCTCTGGCCTTTGAGGAAAACTTGTTATTGATCCCTCTTTATATATGTTGCTTAAAAAAAGAATATTTCTTGCTCAAATAATCTTCTAACAGACTTGAGTAATTGTCAAATCTTCCAACAGACTTGAGTAACTGTCAAAGAATTTAAATATGGGGTAACTTCACAAAAAATGGTCCACAGTGTAGAATCACAACTCTTAACTATGCTCCATTTCTAAATTTTGTGCAATTTTAAAATTCAAATTCCATCTCAATCAAAGCACAATTTTTTTAATTGGACCATATTTATTTTTCCAATGTAAATTTAAAGAATAACAGCTCTATCACCGAATTTCTTTCACATTTAATACCCATCTATACTTTTGTCTACCATTTCCTTAATAATCTCTCATAATAAAACTTTACAAAGAATAAGACAAAAATAATATAAGATTTTCACATTGACATTTTTTTCAATGTTAGCAAAAAATGAAAGCTTGTCTATATAGAAAAAACACTAAAAAACGGAAAGTTTGTCTATATAAAAGGAATGGAGGGAGTACCAAATAAGTACCTCTATTTTCAAACTCTAATTACAAGGTCTCTAACTTATGATTCCCTTAACATGCACGTTTTCAAATTGTTTGCTCCTTAAAATTAACTTATGAGGTCCCTAATTTATAATTTCCATTAACATTTGGGTCCTTCCTTATGTTTTCAAATAATTTGGTCCTTATGTTTTGGATGGAAAGACCAAAATATTAATGAATCATAATTTAAGGATATTATAGCTAGATTTTAAAAAATAGTAGTCCTTATATGTTAATTTTTTAACATAACTTAGGGAACACTTTATATTTTTGCCTTCGAATTAATTAGTACAAACCGTGCGTGGGAACATAGGTGTCTTGCTATTCATGATGGCTATAAGCATACGGATCTTTTGAAACTGGTGCATTAATATTTTCTTTTCTGAAAATATAATTTATCTTAATAACAGCTCGATTACAACCTTATTTTTAACCATGAATTCTTAGATATACAGATCAGTCCTTCCCCCTTCTTGCCTACATAGGTTTGAAAAGTCACTAAAACAACTAGTCTATGCTAAGAGACAAACTAGAATCCGTAATAAAGTTATACAATCTCCTCACCATCTAAAGATAGGTTTGGAAGTTAAATACGGGTTGCAGACCACCCTACTACTACCATTAGTTAAGTTACTCGTGAGTTATTCAATATTCAGCTTAGAAAAAGCACATCGTAACTCATTCAATAAGTTTAATCAATCAAGTTTATTGAGTTGCTCAATAAATAAGCTGAGCTCAAGCTCATAGATATCTTTAACAAATCGAGCTAAAGTCCGACATCAACAAAGCTTTGCTCTAAAAAAGCTTGTTATAGTTTGTTCCATAAGTTTAATGAATCAAATTCAAACTTCATCCTAGTGTTTAACGAAGATATAAAGAGAAAGTGGGGGATTTAAAAATTTCATCCAAAAGCAAGGAAAATACTTAAATTAATTATTATAAGTCATTAATTAATAGAAAGATAATTACACCAGCAAAACAATTTCATTAAATTAGATCAATTCTGAATTGCATTGGAGGGACTAGCGTCTATCTTTGAAGCACAGGCATCTATCATGCAAGAAACCACTTAAGGAGATGCATCTTAGAACCCATCCTAATATGAAGAAGACAATTGTTTCAACATACAGATCATAGAAAATCATGTCATTCGTTATAGTCCGTCATGCGTTACTCATTTCTTCCTGCAAAAGAAAAAGAGTTCAAAGATACAAAAATTATTACTTCCATCTACTTGAATTTTTTGTTGTGATTAATGTCTTCCAATATGAACTGTTATCTGAAGGCTTAATTCAGAACATATATAAAGAAAAATGTTCAACTTGAGCAATATCTTTAATTCTATAATAAATTTACTTTTTTTTTTTCATTTCAATAAAAAAAAATTTAATTAGGTTTGAATCTTGTTTATAAGACATACAAGTAAAGAAAAAAATCACTTTTTATAAAATATTTGCATATTATTTTGTAAGTCATCACTTTTAACAAATTCAAAATGGTTTTCGAATTTTTGAAATGGTTGTATTTTCAAATATAAGAAGAACTGATCCTTAAATTTGAGATCATGAGGATTAAACCTTAGATTTGAAATTTAAAAATGAATATATTTCTGATAATTCACTGAAACGAAAAGAATAAAGTGAATCCATAGACTGGATTTAAGCAAGTTTAGTCCAACAGACATAATGAGTTTTCTCTTCTTGACAAGATACTCTTCGTTTACTTGAGTTGGACGTGTTCATGTTAAACATAGTTCGCAAGTTTTATCAAAAAAGTGATAAATATTCGGGATAATCATATAGTTTGCAAATTCTACTCAAAATCCTTATGCACAATTATTTATATTTAAGGTTCATAACAAAAACAATTTTCTTTTTAAAAACTATTTACTATATTTAAGGTTCATAACACAATAGATTCAGATTCGAATCCCGTTCCTTCAAATACTTAAAAAAATTATTTAAAAGAAAAAAAATACTAATTTAGAGGAAAATTTTAATATTATTAAATCTATCAATTAAGTAAACAGGTTCAAAAAACAGAAAACTAAAGAGGTTCTGAGGAAATAATTTGCAAAGAAGTAAATTAAACGCTCCAATTTTTTTTTTAATCAGCAAATATATATTTATTATTAGTAGAATTAGAAAATATCTGGAGAAAAAACTCCTCTAATCCAGGAGTCTACACCCAAGCCAGCAGGTTTTCCCTTTGCCTCCTATTTTATTGACAGATTCAGTTGCAAAAACTCAATTTGATTACTTTTGAACTTTAATGAAATTTAAAAAAAAAAAAAAATAGTTATCTTGAATCTCTTAGGCCTCCTGCTGGATTCAGTTTTATTTTTTTCCCTAAATATGTTTTGTATTTGGTTAATAAAAATTTAAAAAAATTAATTTGTATAACTGAATTTGTTAATAGACAACTGAATCTCTGCAGTAGGCCATTTTAAAATATTGAATCTGAATCGGCTCTTGAACTGCCGATTTTGATTTCGATAAACCAACGGTTTCAATCACAGTTTCCGGTGATATATGTATTAATTTTTTCTAAAAAAATAAAAACTCGATTCTAAGGCGTTATTTTTCTGAAAAAATTAATGTGAATTTAAAAACAAATATTGGTAAATTTATTTTAATAACTTTAGAATGCTCGTACTAATATAAGCAATAAAATTAATCAATTTACAAAATAATCAAATAAATTATTATTTTTTGTCTAAACGTTATTAATTAATTAAATTATTACAAAAATTTTAAAAATGCTTCAAACAATGTAATTTTGAACTAAGTAAAATATTTAAAAGGAAAAAATATTAAACTCCCATTGGTATTAAATAATATAATTATATACTAAATTTTATAAAATAGGCTAAGAGATTATATTTTTTAAAAATAAAAAATTTTCAGTTTAAACCAGACCAAAACTGCTGGTTCAGGTTCAAAATTTAACATGTATATAATTTTAATCGGCCCTTGAACCGCCGGTTCCGATTCGTCTATAATACGGTTTGATTCCGATTCAAACGGAATTACTCGCCATGCCAAATCTACAAGCTTGACGAATTCCTGAGGTTTAAATCTTTGCCGATAAGAGAATTTAATCACTTTTAGACCATTTTAATCCTTTTTTTACACAATTTTCATTTAATTAAATTTTATATTATTTTGCCCCTTACTTTTATATCATATCTTTGTGTTTGTATATAATTCAGGTTACTAAACTGCTCCTCAAAATGTTTTTTTTTATATACATGAAAAGCCCAGTAGACGGAAATAGGCTACGTAGCAGGGTAACCCTCCCTTTAAAATAATATTTATCAAATTGACAATAACCTTTATGGTGAGAAGACTTAAACTCAATCCTTTTCACTATCTACATTTTGTACGAAAGATAAGAAGACCAATCAGACTATACTTAATTGGCTAATGTCATTATTTTTTAAAATACTTCCAAAAGACATTAATTTAGTAATTAGAATTTAAAATTGATAACTCTAGTATTTTGGATAAACACATAGTTTGAGGAGTTCTATTAATAAACACTATTGACAAGCTTTTGGGCAAGAGAGTGAGGATACTCTCTTGTGCGTGTATGCGTGAGGAAAGGATTTCTTGGGTGTTTTATTTTTCTATATTTTTCACACCATTATTAAATATTTTTTTAATAAGTACTATTAAAAATCTTTATGTTTATATTTTATTAGAAGCAACTCTATATCCATCTATAAAATAAGTTAATATTCATCTATAATCAAGAAAAATCATACAGTAAAACAGTAATATCACATCAGTACAATGAATTAAAATAATGATCCAATAAAAATAAAATACGTTTACCATCCTTAAACTTACGAATTCAACACCTTATACTTTAAGGAATTAATCTCTAAATTCCAATATTAACCCATAGCTCCATGAACTTTTTTTTCCTCAAATTCAAAGCTCAAACTTGGTGATTTTTGGGTGTAAAAACAGCTAATATGAATACTAATAGAAATTAGCACAAGTAGGAACACAAAGAGCAATTACATTAGAATTATTCTGGATTGTCGAAGGAAAAAGCAAAAAATAAGAAATTACATACAAAAAATTCGCTTTCATTGAGATTAGATTCATCTTCAAGGTGAGAGATATCAAGTTTGAAATAGTCAAAGTTAAATTAATTAATCAGTATATCTATACTATATATAAATGTGGAAATAGAGAGGAATAATAAAATTTTCCATAGTGCCTTTAATGAAATTTAGAATATGCTAAAATAATCTTAATATAGCTAATTAGAAAATTACATTTTATTAGTTAATTAGATATATTTATAAAAGTTATTTTTAAATAAATACATATAAATAATTATGCATTTACAAATTTTAAGTTTTATCTTTTTAAATTTATTTTTAATAAATATATTAATAAGGGGACATTTAAAAATTTTATAATTTATTTTTTAAATACCATTTATTGTATGGTATCTACATAATATTGATTCTCATTATATTTTTTAAATACTTTACCACGCTAAATAAAGTAACAATTTTGAATGTGTGAGTACACGTGAATAAGAATTCTTACAAAAAAATTTGCAAATTAAAACTACTACTAAGTATTTTCTAGGAATAATTATAAAAACACTAATTCATTGATTTTTTAGAATTGCTGAAAAGTTTCATTCTAAATATTAATAAATTAATAACCATCATTTATTGAAAATTTCATATAAGTACTTGATCATTCGATATTATTAATTGTGGTCAGTATTATAGGTAAGATTAATACGTGCAGCGCAATACATCTATATCTACTGTGCCAGGTTAAGTAAATGTCTCCAACGTAGTATGGAATAGGAATTAGTCCTGCTTATAGGAGTAGTAATATTTTGTATTTAATTCATTCTAATATAATTATTTCTTACACTCTATATATTTTTTAACTAAAAACTATTAATTATAAAATCAAACTAAGTTGTATTTTTTTTTATTTATTAAGTACTTAATTAAGCAGTATTTTACACCTCTATTATGTCTATTCTGAAATATCTTATAAGGACATTTTTTATAATTAAGTTTAAGCAAACCATAATATCGTTATAGGATCCTAATATTACTTAAATAGACTGATATAAGTATAAAAGATATGTTACAATAAACAAACTATAATTAAGTAATCATCCGCAGGTGACTTTATACTCAGTACACAATAGAGATTAAAAATAATCGACTCTACTTAATTAAAATAATTTAGAAAAGTAAACTGAAATAAATAATTTTTTTACACATCCTGAAACTAACTTGAATTCAACCACCCTTTATAATTTAATTCCTTTTATACTGAGCTTTATAAAAAATTCTATACAGATACAAATTCAAATTATATACAACTACCAACATAAGCATAATACATAGAAAAACTTATTTTTTGGTGTTACCACAATTCAATAATTACAAGCCAGAAATCAAATAAACCTGTATTGGCTGCAGTCTGATTTTTTCCAGTGGTGCTTGGTATAGAGAGTTTAATACGACGGCTAATAATCATTGCAACATTCCATTTCTTATTGTGGAAAAGGTATTATATGAGATATTAAGCTGCAATGTGTGCATTTGGCGACACTCTAAAGATGGGTTAATTACATTTAGAATTTAAATTATTTGGCACAGGATGTGCGTTCGAGAGCGGAAAATAATAGCCATAGAGAAACTTTTATATAGTAATACCATAGAACCTAGAAAAATAATTTAAATCGCTTTCATTGAGATTAGATTCCAGTCCTTCAAGGTGAGAGATATCAGTTTGAAACTAGTCAAAGTTTATATAGTGTTAATTAATAAATAGAAAGTTATATTCTAAATTACTGATAAAATTCATAACAAAATTGACCTTCGGAAATAGTAGAGCACGTAGTAATATTAATCATTATACACACTTTTCGATCCTCTCTCTCATCAAAATAGTATGCTCTGTTTAACTTTGCCGCGTTAAAAGATATTTTAGATCTACTTTTGCCTATAATATATTATCTTATTCCTTATTTAATATTAAAATAATAAATTGCTAATTTTAGAAAAATATTATACTCTATTTTTAATTTAATATAAATTTAACTTATGGCATATATTTACTACACAAAGTCTTATTATTTGTCGTTATAAAATAAATACACAATATAATTATATATTAATGTCCATTTACCAAAAAATTTTAAAGAGTTTGTTATCTTATATCATCCAAAATTTTTTTTAAATAAAATGAAGTTATATTTGTTAGATATAGACACAATCCGGGGATGCTGGATTAAACAAAAATGATTATTCATACTAATTTTAACTTCATTCTTTTTATTTTAAAAAATATATCGCTAGGTAATTTAATTTTTAATTATAAAATCAGTTGCACAAAAAATAATTGTTAATGCCAGTTTGTGGTTGGGCCAAAAGGAAGAAGAAAATATAAACCCACAAACAGAAAAAAGTATTTTCCTTTTTATTAATTCACCATTACCTCCTGGGTTATTTGATGAAAAAAGATACTTTGTTTTGATACTCAATTTTGTATCATTTCGAAAATTTGGATTGTTTGATTGGCTCATATAAAGCCATTGTTTATTTAATATTCCTCCCCCGTTTGTATCTCGTTCATAAATCAAGTTTACGACAGACCTGGAATCCTGCGTGAGTCCTATAGGTTCTATAAAAATGATGTTTCACTTCCGAAATGTTTATGACAATATATATGATACTATGAACGTCAACCAGGTTTAGGAAGATTTAATCGAAGGATCAACCCAAGGTAATCACTGAGGTAGTGCCTTCCACCTTGGCGCGGAGCATTATTGGATTATTTAGTGGAGACGTGTTTCGGTGAGGAACGAAGTACACCCGAAGAGAAAGAGAGTGAAGACATAACGCTCTACGAATGTAACAGAAGATATGGGATCATATAGCCAAGTCTGTCCCAGCCGAAGGCGACGACCTTCACTTCGGATGCGCTGCAGATGTGAGAGAGGAGGACGATGCCGCCAAGTGTCGGCTTGAGTCCACGGTAAGGTTGTGGTTAGTCGCCTACAGTTGCCACTGCCCCCATGGCCTTAGGAGTGTCGGGATTGGAAGCAGCCTCACGCGGCGCGTCTCTGGACCTACCTGGGAGCTGAGTGTTCGGTCGGCATTCGTCTTCCTTCATGCGCCTCTGGCCTCGTTAAGGGGCTAGGCAAGACTCATTGTCACATCGGCGGTCCCTTCAAGGCATTTCCAGAAAGCCGTACTAATGCTTCCGAGGCCCTATAGTGGCTGGCAATTTTATATCATTTCTCTTAGTTGTGGTCCTTATTGCACAAGAGAGTACACAAAATTAGTGCACGGTTGGACCTTTTATATGCCACACAAGCTCAAAACGTGTATTTGAATAAACGTTAGCTATTTGTAGCCTCAGGGCGGGCGCCTCAGGTCTAGATATAACCTGAGGTCACAGTTTTAGCAGGCTTGGGGGCTAAAGTAGTCGTTGCATAGCTCACTCGTTGGTTTAAAGTTAGAGCAGTGTGTTTTGAAAATAAAAATAGTTTTGTTTAACTTAAAACGATAAAAGATATATTATTTAATTCAACGCCTCGAATTCCAGAGGAAAAATAACCACGGTAGATAGAATTTTTTTGTAAAACTCAATTAAAAAGTCTAGTAATAGCTAATATTAGAAAGATATCATTAGAGAGCTTCATATACCACGACTAGAAGTTATTCAAAAACTATGTCCAAAACACTAACACGGTTTTTCCTTCTCTACTTCCACAGAACTTCTGTTGATAATTGACATTGAGTCATCGGCTTATCTTCTTTGGACTCCAGTAGTACAACAACAATCCCTATTATGGCCTGCGAAGCATATGAAAGATTTGTTAAATCTTACACTAATTTAGTACGCACTATCCCGCTGGTGACTTAGTCAAGCGTCTCGTTGAACGACCGGGCCGGGCCTTGTCTACTACTGGCCTTTTACTTCCTAATTTGGTCCCGTCAAAGGCGCCGACGCAATAATATAACGCGTGCCTTTGGTAAAGAGAGCCCACTTGAAACATATCTTCTTCTATAAATTTTCATTGCGCGTATTGGGCAGGGCCCGCAATACTGGGAATGACACCCATCTAATTTATTTTACATAGAGATCAACCAGCACGCGCAAATGGTACAACGTTATTTTCAAGAAAACCAATCCGGTTTTTTCACTCCACTATCCTTTGCAGATGCTAGTGTAAGGTTGAAAACCCAATTCGCGCCATTCTTGCAGGCCCTATTGCGTCCAACTTCCCTCTCTACCTAACCTAAATCGCCATTCTCTTGCGATTTTTTCTTTTATCTAAATGGTTATCTTTTTACTAAATATATACACCATAAAGGTACGTCACTCTATTCTAATTCATTAATGGTTCATTTGTTGCTTGTAAGAGAAATAAAAAAAGAAAAAGTATATTCTTTTTATTAATATTCATTTTTTTATATTTGTATGATTTGATTGGATTTTTTTTATTAATTTTTTTCTTTATATTTATATGATTTAATTAGGTATATTTTTTAAAAAATAAATATAGAAACAAGATTTAGGAAGTATACAAACAAACAAAGTGCTTAAACATTGAAAAACAGCAATTTGGATAAGATTTAGGAGAGACAGAGAAGAAAGAGATGCCTAGTTAATTAGTTGGTATACTCACTTGATGTCTGAAGATGTAGAGCAAGGATCAAAAGTTTGATCAGGAAAGGTTGTGGTTAGCTCCCTAAGTTGCACATGCATGTTATTGATGAAAGCTACCGTTTCATGCTGAGGTTCCTCCATTGCTTCTTTCAGCTTGCTTAGGGCTAGGCAATATGCTTCCTGTCAATTCAATATGCTTCATGTTTTAATTTATATCATTAATATTAGTTTGAATTTATTAATAAAAAAATTATATACTTTTAATCCAAACAAACCCTTTTGAATACGTTAGCTATTGTAGTAGGTGTTAGATATTAGCTTTCAGGTGGTAGTTGTTATATAGTGGTTTAAGTTAGAGGTGTGTTTTGATAAAAATAGTTGTTTAACTTAAAAGATAAAAAAGATATTAATTATTTAATTAACTGAATTCAGAAGGAAAATAACAGGTATGATTTTTTAAAAAATAATTAAAAGTTAGATGCTAAATTAGAGATTTTAAAGTTTCATAGTACAGATAGAATTTTAAACATGTCAAAACCACTAAAAGTTAACTTAAACATTATTCTGTATCTTTTGGAAGTAGTACAAACAATATTGCTGAATATGAAGATTTTGTATCTTTACACTATTGTAGCTACGCCACTATCGTTGATTAGTCAATGTTTTACCGGCTTTTACTCTTTACTTTTTTTAAGGCTCAATTTGTTTGGTAAAATAACTTGAAAAATATTTTCTATAATTTTCCATTGTTTGGAGGCAACGGAAAATATTTTTCTAGTCAAAGGAAAATTAAGTCATTTTTTCAGAAAAACAACGTTCCATTCTTGAGAAAGTAAAACATTCTTTAGGCATTGGTAAATCTTATAAATCTATATTTTTTAATTTATTAATCATAATAGTCATTATCATCGGTCATCATTTACCACCGGCCACCAGCGGCTTTCATAATTCATCTTTTTTTTTTACATCTTTTCATATTTAACAATAAAAGTTTTAAATTATAAAATTTCTATTATTATTAATATTTTTATGGTCTCATGAGATAAAGACTTTAATATTTTTAATTAATTTTCAATATTACAACCAAGCAACAAAAAATAAATCATTTTGAAAAATATTTTTCAAGAAAAATAAAAATATTTTTCAATAAATTATTTTCCTACAAATTATTTTACGGAAACAAACAGAACCTTAATTCTGAATTGCTTTCTCAACCTATTTCTTCACCTTTAATCTTCCAACATTGGGTTACGGTTCATCAAAACTTATATTTTCAAATTCGTAATGGTTTATTACCCATTTTAAGAAGCTGATTAGACAGACCTGTCTTATTATTCACTTTTTTAAACCAATTTAGGGTGAAATTTATACTCAAAATACTTCTAATTACATTTGTAATTTGTTTACACTAGAAATGTTTTTAGTTACATTAGTTTATGTTTTTAATATGGTCCACAAAACATGATTTTGAAATATAAACTAGTCAAAAAAGGTCTATTAATTTAAATTAATTTCTATTAAAATGTAAAGTTTAATTTAAATTGTTTTTTTATATATAGAAGGTCTAATGGATTTATATAACATTGTAGTTTATGTGGTAATAATTTCATGTTTGAGAGAATTTAAACTTAAAACTTTTTACTTCTGACCTTCTTTATAGGACATGATACCAACCCAACTACACTTAATTGGATTAATTAAATTTTTTTGATTATTTTAAGTGAATTATAATTTATTTAATTAAGACTTGAACATACAGTATTATAAAAATATTAAAAATTTTAAAAAAAATTAGTTTTGAATTGAAGATTGTCAAATCATACCATGTTTACCTATTTTTGACGGGGGAGCATTTTCTTTTCTTTTCTTTTCTTTTTTATTGATTAATAGTGAAGATATATAAATACTGTCACTAACTAAAACTCTACATGGCTTTTCATGAACATCCATAAAAGCCCTTAAAACCCTAGATATAGATATCTGTTTTATTTTGTCCTGTCTCCCTCTCTCTTGACATATGTGTATATGCGAGATATAAATACTTTACCATGAAGTGATCAAGCTCTGGCTGGCTTAACGAACTCGAACTGGGTTTTTTAACAGCTTGCTTCTTCTTCATGGGATCACTTTGGTCTATATCACCAATACTACCAACCTGAAAAAACCCAAAAAAAAAAAAAAACGATTTAAATCATCAAAATACTTGTAAAAAATCTAGAATTGAAGGTGTCAATGGAGCTCATTAATTCTTCGAAAGAAAAAGAACTTAAAAAGCAAAACGGAAAGAGAGACCTTTAAACAGTCCATATGAGTCTGAACCAAAAGTCCATACAAAGGATGGCTAGAGATTCTCTTCTTGAGGGTTTCTGCTTCTTCCACTTCTTTTTCTCTACTACTGTTACTCTCCATTATCCCCAAAACAGTTGAAAGAAGAAAATATAAAACTTTTACCTCATTTGCTGTTATATAAGAAAGAGCACTATTAGTCGATTACTATAATTGAAGAGTACAATCAGCTACAGATGCTCCTCCAACTTTTTGGATTGACCCATGCATGCAAATAAATGGGTATCCAATATTATAAGTCAGAGAACACTCATTGAAGGGTTTTGGCCTTTTTTGCCTTAATCTATTATGCCTTTTAAGTACATTTTTTTGGTTTACATTTCATGAAAGTTACAGTTCAAGGGGTTTCTCGAATAATGGGAACTTTTATTTGTTAGTACATATATGATATGTACAGGCAGTTGTCTCTTCGTCTTTATCCTTCCTCTTATACTGCTCATTCTCTTACTTTTGCTATCAGAAAATCCAAATTTGTTACTGTTTTAGTGTAATAATTAATGGTTGGAACAGTTTTGTTCACACATGGGGATATAATACTTTGCAACTGTTTATTGCCTCACAAATCAGAATATTGCTGTAAATGGGTAAGTTTGTTCCAGTCATTTGGTTGGAACTGGGGAATTTAATTATTAAAAATTGGATTTCATTCTCATTTTTGAAGTTACTTGTAATTTCAGTGTTTGTATAATTTCATTTTAGATAAAAATTATGCATGTTTTAAAGCCTATACTGCTGTTGTTATTATTATTATTATTAATTTAATTAATTATTAAATACGTAGAAATAGAATTCCAACGATAATTTATTAAAATATACTCTTTCGATTTCACTTTAGTTGTATGGTTTGACAAAATACGCAAATTGAGAATTTATCAATAAATATTATTTTACCCTTTTTTTACCGTTAACTCATTAAGATATTAATAAAAATCATTCATTTGATGAACAATCATAAAGATTATTATAAAAAAAATAATTATTTACATATATAAATTTGAAAACCTTACAAAAAAAAAGAAACAAATAAAATGGAACAAAAAGAGTAATAAATTATCTATTTTAGGTGGTTGATAGCTTATAGCCGATAAATATCGGCATTTAGTAAAGTTCAGTGCTATTATATCTCTATACAGACTTGTTGAGATTTGATTTGAGCTGGGTTAGCTCTGGCTGAAGAACTTTTTTTTTATATAAGCTCAAATTTTGTCCGGCTCGAAGAAATTTTAAGAATTTTTTTGTCTAGGTCTGGCACAAGCTCGATTAAGCTTTGCAGATACCCATGGGCTTTGGGAAGTACATGTGGAATTTTTTTTTTTTTTTTTTTTTTTTTATTAAGTATCGGCATTTATAAATTTAGTAAAGTTCAGTCTTATTATATCTCTATACAGACTTGTTGAGATTTTATTGAGCTGGCGTTAGCTCTGGCTGAAGAACTTTTTTTTTTATATTAAAGCTCAAATTTTGTTCCGGCTCGAAGAAATTTTAAGAATTTTTTTGGTCTAGGTCTTGGCACAAGGCTCGATTAAGCTTTGTGCAGCCCGGAGTGATACCCATGGGCTTTGGGAATATACTCCAGTACGGGGCTGTAAATTTTTTTTTTTTTTTTTTTTTTTTTTTTTTGATTTACCACTGGTTGTATTTACAAGCCGAACCGTGTGTTATGACTAAAATTAGTGTATTTAAAAGTGGCTCTTTTCGTGGCAAAATGTAATTTTAGTTTTCGCGCAATCCTAATCTCAAACATTGGTACTTATTGCCAGAAGCACAACCCAAATTGCTTGGGACCTAAAATATTTGATTTGTCTTATATAGCCTCATCTCATAATATTGGCCAGGCATTATAGATCCGGCCGGGCACAACGGTACCTCATATCTTGTAGCGATTTAATGTCTTTTTTTTTTTTCCTTCCTTTATGCACCCCCCCCTCCCCCCCCCCCCACTCGCAACCTTATTTGGTATTTATATATCGGAAACCTATAATGTATTACTAAGCTGACGTTATGCTTATATCCTGTATGGCAAAAATATACCTTTTTTTGCTAACCATTTTTTTAAATATAATAAATTTACTGTGTATAAGTGTCGCGTTGATATAGCCCGAAACTTACACTAAATTTAATTCTCTGTGCCTAAAGAGGAAAAATTGCGCGCTTCTCTCTCTATTAAGTTGTCTTGCGGACCTGTAATTTTGATAAGATAAATTCATTAGGATACAGAGGAGGCGCAAAAATAGATATCATCTTCACTCCTAAGTTGGTTAGCTGTGCATTCTGGAAAACTTAGTCACAAAGATTCGCGCAACAATAATATACAATATAGCGCGCGCGTAATATCCAACTTCATTTACCACAAATGTTTTATAGTTTTCCAATTTATATGCAATACTAATCCGTGAAATCTCTCCTTTCCCCTGAAGTTCTGATATTGACACAGATAACCCTTACGAGCTTTTGTAATGATGATTATATTGCCTGGTCATCCTTTAGATTGCCGGTCTTGTAAATCCTGTCTATATTTATAACCGTTGTGCTTGAATTTTTTTTTTTTTTTTTTTTTTTTGATTACCACGTGTATTTACAGCCGACCGAGTTATGACTAAATTGCGTATTAAAGTGCTCTTTCGTGCATATAGCAACTCCAATCCAATCAATTGGACTTATTGCGAGCCCAACCAAATTGCTTGGACCTAAAATTGATTGTCTAAGCCACAAATTCTTGCCAGGCTTATCCGGCGGGCACAACGGGTACCTATATGAATAGGTCTACCCCCATGTGATATATGTATTTAGGTTATGCTCCGTATGCAAAATTTACCTTTTTTTGCTAACCATTTTTTAAATATTAAATTTACTGTAGGTCGCGTTGAAGCAAACTTTCCTAATAATTCACTGCCTAAAAGAATCCAAAGTTGTTTGGAGTATTTTGAAGAATTCATAGGAAAAGGGGCAAATGATCCTCTACCCTGTTGTTAGGGGTGATGCTCTGGAAACTAGTCACAAGTTCAATCCTTCACTTTGTTACAATTAATTTCAATTTATATTTCTTCCTTATATTTCTTCCCCTGAGTTCTATTGCCCCTAACGAGCTTTTGTAATGAATTATATTGCCTTAGATGGGCTGTAAATTGTTATAACCGTTGCTGATAGTACAGATTCGATGCGATGTATATAATATATCGAATGGTGAAAAAAAAAATCATAGGAAATGGAAGTTATCAATTTTCTAGCAGGGTCATTGGGAAAAAAAAAGCCAAAGACTCAGATTTTCTCTCTTCTCAGACACATTATCTATTTTCACTTAATAACCTAGTCCAGTTTAAAAATGAATTCAATTAGTCTTCGAGTCGAAAGCTCCTGCTAACAATTATCCAAAAAATCAATTTTTTGGATAAAATTGTATATCACGTCAAGCAGAATCTACATAATTGCTGTGTAAATCAAAATTCACTAGGAAATATATATACTTTTCGGGTGAATTCCACAAACTTAAATACAAATCCAACATATCAAGGAAGGAATATATTATAATAGTATCAAAAATTTTCCGGTTATATAGTATAAACCATGCCAACCTCTACAAGAGCTGCATGAGGAATGTTCAGTGCCACAGGAGGCTCCCTACTGTTTTTATCAAGAAAAACATAGGTCATAATCAAGAATTTCTTGATGAAGTTTGAGCCTTCTCGCAATGTTAAATGTGACTGACCCAAGAAATATGCAGTACCACTCTCCCTGGCAGTAATCAGTTCTTGTAATTCCTCTTTCACTGATACTAACATTTTCGGGCTATTTGCTGGTAACGTAAATTGCACCTTTTTTCGACTCGAGGAAGTGCCTTTCTGAATCAGATTTCCGGCTGGACTAGCATGAGTTTCTGCATTTTCCATTTTTGAAGTTGCAGGCTGCATAATTGAGTTACTGTTCTGTAGAGGAATCAAAGCATTTCCTTCTGGAGATGGCTTCCCAACAACCATCATTCTTCCTTCAGGGGAAATGAGCGACTCAGAATCATTTTCTTCTAAGGAAATGAATTCTCCGATTGCTTGAATAATCTGTTCCTCAAAATCATCTGTGTCCCTGATATGATGATCACAGTATCCATATCTTACAATGCATCGGTAGATTTTGTGGTCTCGGGCACCAACCCTGCCTACAAGATATCGCATGTTTGGATGCACATAAGGCACTGGTAGGGACTTGAAAGAAACAAATATGAGTACTTGATGAAATGCAGGAAGGTTTGTAATGAAATGTGAGAAAAAAGCTGGGATTCCTGACACAATATCAGTGTAGATTAAACCAATTCCAGGCACTCTAGAAACGCCGAGCCCCGGACTAAAATCAGTAAGCCATTCTGTGGGAACCTTGTTTTGTAAATCAAACTCGTATTTCTTCTTAGTCCCATAATGCGAAGCAAGCATGATTGTGAAAGTCAATATTGAAAGGACAACTAGATACCATCCTCCTTTGTGAAAACTCAACAAACATGCCGATAAGTACACGGCTTCGACAAAGCCGAAAAACAATAAAAAGCATCCTGATGCAAGTAAAGTCTTCTCCCAGTGCAAAGCAATCACAAGAGACATCAAACAAGTAGTAACTATCATTCCAGATATGATTGCCAGACCTGTAACAGGATTAGCTTGTTCATGTTAATTTAATATGGACATGGATAATTCTCATCGGAGAGATGAAAAGAAAGAAAAGAATTTCTTCAACTACCTAGTTGTGTGATATAAACATGCTCATAATTCAACAGTTTGACGATTATAATTCCTCAATATTCTTTTTCCTCTATTGCCATACAATAGTTTTTTTTTTTCTCAACTATTCAAAAAACTGCTCAACTGCTTTATTGAGTTAATTCCCATGTTACCCTTTTCTACTTTAAGCTTGTAGATCTCAAAAACAACAACAAGAATAATGATAATAACAATAAAAGAAGAAGAAGAAGAAGAAGAAGAAGACAAGAAAAGTAAAGAACAAATTATATTGATAGAAGATTGTACCTGCTGCACTTGCAATTCTTTGTACATCATGAAAAGCAATAGTGACAGTGAGGCAGAGGACCATCAATAACCAGTTGACATCTGGAATGTAAATTTGCCCATGACGACTATCTGATGTATGTATGACTTTTACTCTGGGGAAACAACCAAGTGCCAGGCATTGGTTTATGATGGAGAAGCTGGCAGTTATTGTAGCTTGGCTTCCAATAACCGAAGCGAGCAGAGACAAGAATATGAAGACATGACCAAGATGTTCTGGATTTGCCATTTTCCCACATGTCAGAAATCAGAACCCCATGAACAGCAGCTTAAAAACCAAATGAAAAAAGTGAAACAACTTACTAGGAATGGATTTACTAAGGTGGTTAAAATCATCAGAATCATGCAAGTGCTTGGAGATATATGCAGCTTGGCCAGCATAGCAAAAAACTAGAAGTGGATAAATCAAGCATGTGAAAGTTATCTGCAGTACAGATACCATACAGCAGTTATATATAATCCGATAGAGTAGACATTATATATACCAAAGCAAGTATTCATAGTTATTTCATTGCCTGGATCGATTTCTTGGAGAAATGACCCATATCTGCAAACATGGTCTCTGATCCTGTCATTGAAAAGAAAACATTGGTTAAAACAACTTGTACACTTCAAAACTCAAACAAGTAAGACACCAGTTTGTTTGGCATTATTGTTATGGCTAATTTTGAAAAGTTTACTACCTTGAATACCTTAATTAAAAGCGACTAATTACTTCGTAAAACAAATTCAAAGTCATAGATGGAAATGTTGCATACCAAAGGCATTTTAGTACATGCTAACTTACCTGCAACACTAAGAAGAATGCTAACCAGTGACCTCCAACTCCTCTTGTCAATATTTTGCACAAATCTGTACATATATGCTGGGGAGATAGCACCCAGAATTTTTGGGTTTGAATAGAATATGTTGTATATACCCATTCCACTGATAAATAAAAGCCATACTGTAACAATTGGCGCAAACATAAACCCAATTTTATGGGTACCATAGTGCTGTAGCATGAAAAAGCATACAAGAACAGCACATGCAAAAGGAACAGGTACATCTGAAAAAGATAAAATAAAAAACAGAGGAAAGTTATGCAAAGATTCTACAAATATAATGCAGATAAATGTGGTGTAGAAAACTATTCAGTCATTTAAATATGTTATCAAAGAATTGCAGCATGTCATTCGCAATCCCAAGTTTCACATCCTCAAGAAATTAGACAATCAAAGATCTGATTACTAATTTAGTTCTGATGCACAAGGATTTAAAGATAGAAAAAAGGAACAAAGTCCAAACTCAAGTCCCCTCAACTCATTTGCAACTCTACATTTTCATGATCAACATGTGGTTGCTGATTTCCATCACTTGACACACATCAATTTTAATAACCTTATTTCTGCAACATTCATATTTTGCTTGTGTTGTTTCTTTACAGTCCAACACTCACTAACACACATCATGGCTAGTCAAACCATGCTTCTGCAAAATTTACCCTCGAGTACTCCTAGTATTTTGCAGTTGAAATAAAAAGTTCCCTCATACAATTCTTCAAAAGTTCTTCACACTTTACCAGCTTGTTACAAAATTCCTCAAAGCTGATTCATAAGTACCAAAAATAGTATTTTCCATTCCTCGCAGATGTTCTTCCAAAAGTAATAAATGGGTCACAGTAGATCAAATCCGGAAAGTAGCTCAATAAAATGGGCACGACTATGCTTTTAGATTAGTTAAGAAAAGCATAAACAGAGAGTATCTAAAGACTTCAACAGGATATCAGAGGATACAATTTGGAATGTTCCTGCTGATTTCAACATTTTGCATAATAGGAATCTCGATGGTTTTGTTACATATAATATCATGACACGTGCAAGTACAGTATTGTACATGTACACATATGCATCTAAAAGTTGACAAGAGCCAGATAAATGCAACAAAATATTCCAGTCCTAGAGTTGTGACTAAAAAATTAACTCTTTAGTTTGGTTTGTTTGTTTCATCACTCTTCCACTTTGAATTTTCACTTAAAGCTTTGTAGGAATGAGCATTGTATGTAATGGAAGCATCGAAAGTGGATAATATTAACGTACCATATCCCGAGATTAATTTAAAAAACTAGAGTGTGCATAATTAAACAAATATCCAAATAAAAGGAATCTACTTTCATGTTAGGGTTCTTACATCTTTCTAAAGCATCTGATATGGACTGCTGTTTCTTCAGTGAAGAGGAATCTGGAGAAAAACCAAAAGATACAAATCAAAATATGAGATGATAGTGATAGAAGGGATGTGATTATGAAGAAATATCTATAATCTTTGTATATTTAATCTTGTTGTTTGCTCTTACATTTAATTTTTGATAATGTTCTTTGAAGACCTGACGAAGCTGATAATACTGGAAGATTTAACAACATCATTATGTTAGTGTAAAAAAAAGGAAAAAGAAATAAAATAATCAATCTATTAAAATTGAAAAAGAATCAAATTTTGACAAAAAATTAATGACAAACCAGAAATAGATGGGGTAAGCACTGCATCCCCAATTATCATACAAGCACCAAACAGTGCTGAGAAGAGCATTAAATAATGGCTACTTTTATGTTTTTCAATTGCCCTTCTAGCCCTCGATTCAACCTTGATTCTGAGAGGGCTTCCCTTTTGATGATGAGTTGCCTCATTGGTGGTTCTATCATCTGGAAGCAGACCTACTTTAGCATTCCTGCATAATAAGGAGTACAAAGCAAAAGTACCACCTGCAAGAAGTCATTAAAGTAAATAATTCCATGTAGCAATCCTTTCAAAATTATAATTTGAGTTAAACGGTTACTAAGGATCATTACCCTCCCCATTATCATCAGCCCTCAATGCTATGAATGCATACTTTAGTAAAGATATGATGGTCAGAGTCCAGAAAATAAAAGAGAAGTATTCATATGCAGTTTGATCGGATTGGAAATCATTGACGTGAATTGTCCCAAAGACATACAAAGGAGCAGTAACCAGGCGACCGTAAACTACTCCAAGGGTTTGGAATGACAGGATGACTGTGTGCCTCCATGTCTCCTTCTGTTCATTATCACATCAGAAAAACAGATCGAAATGGTCAAAACTAGCAAGTTAAATTTCTTTAGTTGTCTTCACAAAGAGAAAAATTTAGCAGTCTAATGATTGTAAGGTCTAAATATAATCTATAAGAAATAATAGAAGATAGTCCATTCGTATTCAACTAAGAAGCCAAAGACACGAGAATTCTATGGATTTTAACATCTGCAGTTGCAGAATGACAGCTCCAAGCTACACAGTTGATTAATAGGGCAAACAAATACTTCTCAGGATATGGAAAACATGTATACTTAACTCTCGTAAAAATCTGTAGTTCATGCAGGAGATAAAGAGGTCATTTGCAATATATACTAACTGTGAAATCAACTGCATAGAAAACCAACTATTATCCCTCACTGCTTGACATGTATTTTCAATTTTTTTTTTTTTCAGACTTATGAAATAGCCTTCCCCTCCATTAAACACCCAAATCCCAACCGAATTCCTTCTATGGGGGATTAGATCCCAAGTCCTTTCATCAATAAGAGGAGATTAATCAACTGAATTAGATTATATCAACTCCATTACTCTTCTTACACTTGCAGTTCTCATATGGAAATTTAGGAGCCTTTAAAGTGCTCAATAGCATTGATTAACGAAAATTTAGCTGTTTACCTTAACGCTCTTCTACTTTTTATAATTTATTTGGTGCGACTGAAAGGGAATAAGAGAGAGAGAGAGAGAGAGAGAGAGAGAGAGAGAGATCAAACATTTTGTTCACCACAGTTGATCAACTAGCCTCGATTTCAATCTAGCTGCTTTGATTTATGAATTCACTTGCTCCATTTTGGACAATCCAAGGTTCCATTTTCCACAAATTCTAATGATGCGAAATCCTTCTTAACCACTTCTCCTAGATCTTGGTCTACCTCTTCTCCATTTAGTACCTTCGACTGGCAATGTATCACACTTACATATCGGAGCACAGGGAGGTCTACATAGGATATGAACAAACCATCTCAAACATCCTGCTCTCGGTTTACTACACCCCCCCCCCCCCCCCATCGAAGTATTGTGAAAATTCTGACGGTGAATTGTCCCAAGACATACAAAGCAGCCAGTAAAACCAGGCCGCTCAGGACCGTAAACTACTCTCAATTTGGAGTGACAGGAGACTTGACTGTGTTTGCCTCCATGTTCTTCCTTCTGTTCATTTATCATCATCATGATAGAAAATCTAACAGATTCGAAAATGGTCAAAACTAGCAGTTAAATTTCTCTTTTAGTTCTTCACGCCACAAGATTGAAAATTAATATAAGCAGTCTAATGATTGGTAAAGGTCTAAATATAAATTTCTTATAAGAAATAATAGAGATAGTCCATTCGTATTCAACTAAGAAGCCAAAGACACGAGAATTCTTATGGATTTTAACATTCTGCCAGTTGTCAGGAAATTGACAAGTGCTCCAAGCTTTTACACCAGTTGATTTAATTAGGGCAAACAAATACTTCTTCAGGGATATGGAAAACATGTATACTTAACTCTCGTTAAAAATCTGGATGAGTTATCATGCAGCCGCAGATAAAAAGGTCATTTGCATTACGTTTTATACTAACTGTGAGAACAATGCATAGGGAAATAACATCTATTATCCCTCCACTGGCTTGACTGGTCCATCAATTTTTTTTTTTTTCAAGGAACTTTTATGTACCATAAGCCTTTCCCACTCCATTTTAAAACATACCATATCCTTAAACCGAAATTCTTCCTATGAGAGCGATATAGATTCCCAGAGTTCCTTTCATTTCAATAAGAGGAGATTAATCAACTTGAATTAGATTTATATCAACTACCCATTACTCTTCTTCACTTGCAGTTCTCCATTTATGGGAAATCTTTTAGGTAGCCTTTTAAGAGGCTCCAATTTAAGTTTGATTAACGAAAAATTTAAGCTGTATTAGACTTAACTGCTTCTACTTTTTATAATTTATTTGTGCATCTTGCGACTGAAAATAGGGTGAATAAACGATGATGGGACGGAAATTTGAATGCCTTTGTCTTCAGAAGAGATTTGCCCAACAAGAGACGAGAGAGAGATGAGATCATAAAACATTTTGTTTCACCACAGTTATGGCCTCTACCACTCAGCTCCTCTCGATTTCAAATCTAGAGCTGCTTTTGATATTATGCCATTCAACTTGCTCCATTTTTGACCAATCCAAGTGGTTCCCATTTCCAACCACCAAAATTCTAATGATGCGAAATCCTTCTTAATCCCACCTTCCCTAGATCTTTGGTCTACCTTCTTCTCCATTTAGTATCCTGATCGGACTTGGCAATGTATCACACTTACATATCGGAGCACTAGGGAGGTCTTACATAGGCATATTGAAACCTAAAACCATCTCAAACCATCCTGCTCTCGTTTACTTACAACCCCCCCCCCCCCCCCCCCCCCAAAAAAAATGAAAAAAAAAAAAAAAAAACAAATAACTGTCAACAACTTGTACCTTTAAAAAAAAAAAAAAAAAAAAAAACTTGTCCAACTTGTACCTTTTTGTCAAATATGGTCATCTCTTATATTTATTGTCTAATCTTATGTGAACATATATCCATCTTAACATCCTAAATCCTCATTTATGATACACCATGCCAAAAAAATTCCTACAACAAAATCAAGCCAATTATGCAAGACAGCAAGTAGATACTTTAGCAAGAAATGCTTATCTGTAGCCTTGGAAAAGAAAAAATTAACTCCATGATTTCTTTTGCCATCGAATCATAAAAACAGAAACCCGTTAACTAGTAAAGACCCTCTCCACAAAAACTACCATTTCAAGTACTGAAGCAACTTTCAGTGTTACTATCAAAAATAGAAGACTAGAGGCAGTCTAATCAGCCACCAATAAGAATAAATGATCCATCATCAATCAATTTGCCAAGCCTACAATTTCAGTTTAACAAACTAAACCCAGAGTTTCCTGAAGATGGAAGAAGGCATATTTTCAATTTTTTCTTCATAATTTAATTTGATACAAAGATAAATATCTGGCAGTGAAGATAGTATTTAACAAAACAAAAGAACCGCATTCACTTGTTTGCCAAAAGGATAATTTAAAAAGAGAATAATCAGAATACACAAAACATAAAGAAAGAACAAGATTAATCACAGTGAACACAACAAAATATATCAAAAAACCAAAATATGCTAAAAAGGAGCAAGAAATGATACCTTCAATCCAGCAGAGCACATACCAGGGCTACCAAGATGATCCATTATTTACAGATAAAACAGATATTTTAAAGTGAAGAGAAAATATATGAAACCAACAATGAGCAATAGAAGAGAAAGAGTAACGGAGGAACCAATGCAATGTGAAATAACGTAGTAAACTATGAAGTGGAAGATCTAGAAGAAAGAAACAGCTTACTATAACTTGTTGACTGATAACTTTTTTTGGTTTTGGTTAATGGTTGCAGAGAGGGAAAGCCGAACGGACAGGGACGGCATGGTATCATTTTTAAATCAAAATTCTTTAGCATATAAAGACACATCACATGGCTTCTCCTTTGAGGAAAATTTGATGCACATGGCATTTTATTAATCAACCATTTTGACCCTTTTTAAGATATTACGTTTTATGCCCGGATGTATCAGTTAGGTCAGATTAACTTGATTTAGATTGGCCAAGTTCAAATTTTTGCTGAGTTTTATTAATAAACTTTTATATTCCTTATTTATGTTTGGAACCCACTATATCATTTTTTAGTCAGTTACATTTAAATAGGACAATACAGATAAAATCGATGTATTATCAATTACATACGAAACATCCTTTTGAATACTGAAAAACTGAGCTAAAAGCCAATTTAGTAACAGGCTACATTCAACTTAGTGACAAGGGAAACCCTAAAGAAGATGCATGCCAGTTTAAATTGGTGCATAAAACATAAAACATGATAGACAAACAAAAATTGATACTAAAAAGCTCGAGCCAGATGTTCAATTAGAATATGGGGCTCTTAGGTTGATATTAAAAAGCTTTGAGGAAAAAGAAATCGTATTTCAGAAGTCCAATATGAGTAACCATAGCAAGAAGTTCAACTTTACAGAATGAACATTCTTCCATACAACCAGATGCATATGCATCCTCCAATCTAATGCATAGACTTCAAAAACTAAGCCAAAAAAGGTCAAAGAAAAACATTGAACACACAGATTGAATTGGTGATGGAACTCCTTAAACCAACCAGAAAAGTATAAGAGAAAAATAAAAATAAAAGGAAACGAGCAAAATGGTTGACTTCAAAAAATAGGGTAGAACAGGTGCAAACTAAATGCCACCCGTCTTGTACATATTCCAAAATCATATTAACCTTATTGTATATTCTCAGAATCATAAGCTTTCTCCCAATCATCCACCACTTCAGACAACTCTGCTTGACTTGAAACTCTTCCAAGCGGCATATTTGAAATGTTTGTTGCATTTGATTCCTCAGTTGCTGAATTGGAACAGCTGCCAGCTCGTTTGGTTGGATCTTCAGTCCTCACAGATGCAGCAGATGAACTAACAGCTACTTCAGAATCTAAGACACTCCACCGGTTAATTGAAGCTGCAATTGGAGCTTCTTTCCCTTTCCATGCAGAAGCCTGAACATCAGCTGATCCATGAGACCATTCTTCACTGCCCCATGAATCTTCCCTCCTACCGTGCTCCAGAACTACAGCCTTTCTCCATGGCTTCAAAGCTGCTACTGCTCCTCCATCTTTGGCAGTACCTGCTGCTCCTCCCCAAGGATTAGTGGCTGACGAAGCCACTGATGCACCAGCATTTTGAAGAACAACAGCCCCATGATATATTGATCCATGATCCAACCTCCTCATAGCCGTAGCAGCACGAGCTGGATCATTAAATACAGCCAGTGCATTCTTATCATTCAACCAAACCAGTTCGCACTCCCCACCAAACCTAAGAACCAACGAACTTATATCTGCTTCCCTTGGCAAATCTAGAAAAGAAACAACAAGCCGGGGATCCATATCCACTAGAGGATCAAATGCAGGTGGATGTGGAGCAGTTAAAGTGGTGGTACCCTTAACCCCGATCACACGAGATGGGGGCTTAGATTTGGGTGTAACATGCACCACAATGAAACGCTTTGGCTCCCAACCAGCAGAATAAATTGCAAGCTTCCACCGCTCAGCTATCAGTCTAACTGCATCTCTCTTATCCTTCAGCATAGGGCAGAAAACATGAACCTTGAGACCAGTTAAAGATCCTCTAGTCTTTCCAAGTAACAAGTACTTGCACCTCTCCTCCACACCAAGAACCCACCTTGGATCACGTCTGTACAGGTCTGCAAGCAGCTCTGTCACAGCAGAATTCTCACCAAAATGAAGAGCCTCAAGACTTGGGGGAGTGATGTCAAAAGCATCAGCAAGAACCCTTTTACGCTCCAACTTAGCACATTCATCATCACATATAAGCTTCCTCTGACCAAGAGGAATTCTCTTGCCAGTTGATTCCACTGTTTGTAGTGGTACAGGCAATTTTTGAACAATTGATGCTTCAAAAACTGTATCAGCATTAAAACCACTGCTGCTCCCTCCAGCATCACAAGGAACAGATGCTGTTATCCTCCCACAGGAGCAAGTAATTGTGACAGGGAACTCACATCTCACATCAGGACAAGAAGTAGAAGGATGACAAAGAGCAGTGCAAGTATGCCTGCAATCTCTTCTAGGAGCACCACAAGTCTGCCCACAAGAAGATTTTGAACCTGCTTCAGTTCCGCAGGAAGGATCACAGGGAGGTGGATGACACGTTCTGCCACATGCATGTAAGCCACACTGCCTGGTCTTACCACAGAGCTTGTTACATCGTATATCCTTTGAACCACAAGGTATGTTCCCAAGAACCACATGCCCACCAACACACTCCTTTGCTATAGGGACTGAACAAGGCGGGCAGTCTCCAAAGTGGCAGCTGTGCGAAGCTGAATGGCCACAAGGCTGAGGAACTGAACAAGGAAGCTGGCATGAAGGAGGAGGTGTACCACATGGCAAAGGAGGAGGGATTGAAGTTCTCCCACATGCACAGCTTAAATCAGTGAATATCGTCTCCAGGCAAGGTGGACAATGGCCGCTATGACACAATGATTCACAAGAATGCTGCCCACACCTCAGTTTCTTTCCACATGCCATTTGACAGAAGTGCGGATCCCAATCTTCAGAGAGAACATTATGTGGGTTGGAAAGAGGGCAGCACCTTTCACTACATCGATGCCTACCACAATTCTTCTTCCGACCGCAAGGTTTCTCACATGTAAATTTTTCATTCTCTGCACTTGTTTTGTAGCATTCTACAGTTCGAGAGGTTGATCCACAGCGACATTTTTGTGTAACAAAAACCAGACAAGGTGGGCAAGCCCCAGCATGGCACACCTCCTTACAATGGTGTATTCCACACAGAAGGGGTTTACCACATATATTTGTACAATTTGGAATTGGATCCAAACAACTCTTTCTTTCCACATGCAAACTTGTTTTCCCACAATGGCAAGACTTCACCCTGCCTGGCATCAAGTCACAGTCCCCGCAAAAGCCTGGGTGGCAAGTTTCGCCACATGTATGATTTCCACAACCTAGCATCTTTCCACATGTTGAGTTACAAGAGAAAACACCATCTTCAGCTTTCACTTCCCCTCTTACAGCCATGTCTCCACATAGGACAACTTCCAATGTTTTTCTGCAAAAACATGAAGCATTGACTAGAACCTGACAAGGATCACAAGGACCGACATGGCATATCTTCTCACATCTATGACGGCCACATTCAAGAAGCTTATCACATCGTTGACCGCACGTAAGGACAGATATACGATCTGAACATCTTGTTGTGATTATTTTCTTCCCACAAGGACACATCCGCGGTGGAGCAAATGCTTTACAAGGAGGGCAGGGGCCTGGGTGACATTGCAAGACACAAACATGAGGACAAAGATCCTCTTTACTCTCACCAGAGCCCAAAGCTCCCCTTTCAAGCGGCTTCCCACATGGTTCGCCACAGGAATGTGGGGTCAAATACAAATCTGATGGTGGATCAGTCCTCTTCCCACAAAAGCAAACATATCGAATCTCCTTCAACGATGTGAGCTGCACAGACTGACAACCCGGGCACCGCCAATTAAAACCCTGACTCTTCTCAGCTGACAAGTCAATAGAGGTAGGAGCACGAGCCCATTTCTTAATACAATTCAAATGAAAAATTGAGTAACAGCTCGAGCAAGACCAAACAGATGCAGATCTCCGCACCATGTCATAACAGATCATACACTCAACAGTACCCTTCACAAGTTTGTCCTGAATTTCTTGCACAAGCTGGGGCATATTGGGATCTTTCAACTCAACCTCCTGAGTCTGGCTCCTCTCCCTGTCTCTCCTGTGATTCGTAGGCCAAGTCTTTCGACCCCCTCTAGAGGGGTTGGAATTGGTATTAATATTGGCATTGCCACCATGCCTAGGATTGGATGGCACAGAAGAATGATTGGGGTGCCCACCATCATTCCTTTCAGGGGTTGAATTGAAGCTTGTCGGTCGATTCACAGCAACAGTTGGGCCAGATCCTCTTGGGACCCATGTTTGACGAGCATTCTGCGATCTATTAGTCCTATCCCTTTGATCACTTCGGGATGGAAAGCTCATACTCCGATAACAAGTACAACCAAAATTACCTGTATCCTCCACAACAAAAATTCACAAGAAAATGGAAAGAGAACCCCAAATTCAATCGATTCAAACTGCACCCAAAATTTTTAAGAAATAAATCAAACAAATATTTAGTAATAAATTCTTTACATAAAATCTAAATCGCAATTTTCATTTGAAAATTCAGTTCCGACTAAACAAATTCATTGAGGGATTTTCAATTCATTCCTTATGTTGATTAAGCAGAAGCAGAGCAAACCCTAATCCGGCCCTCGATTACGATACATCTCATTCATTTCTTGATAAATTTAAAAATGAATTAAAAAGAAAAGATTCAAATAAAAGAAACGGAAAAGAAAAGAAAAAGTATGAAGTACCTGAGCAGAAAAACTTTGATCCAAGTAATATGCAGCTCTGTGTTTCTCTCACCAAGTTCCTTGTATTTTTATTTTCCTTCTTTATTTTTCAACTTTCTGATAAATAAATATATATAGAGAGAGGGAGGGTCGGTCTTTGCTCATTTTCAAAGGGGTCTCAGAAGAGATAAACAATGGTTTTTTTTATTTTTTTTCAAAATAAGCGGTCATATTTCCGTGAGCTCCAAGATGAAATATCCACTTTTTGTATTGTAAATTACTTAAAATCGCTTCAAATGAATTCATTCTCAAAAATAATAATAATAATAATAATATAATACAGTTTGGACTAAGCGCGTAGACGAAGGAAGTGTGGTTGCACGTGTGTGCGTGATGCGCAATCTACCGCCTTTTTACATTTTCATTTTCCCCCTAAATGTTTTTAAGTAAAAGTTAATGTTTTATCCTTATATTTTATCAAAATACATAATTGTATTATTAATTTTAAAAATATATAATTTTATCTCTATTTTTACTTATGTTACACTATCATCTTTATATAAATTATTATACTTTTTTGGTTAATATAGGAATAAATTAGTTGAATTTACAAAGAAAATAGTCAATATATATGGATGTATTATTTAATATCAGCAAAACACATGATAAAATATCAATTTTTGATGGAAAAGTACAAAACATTGACATAAGTATGTCATAGTATAATATAGGCAAAAAAATAGAAACAAAAATTATGTATTTCTAAAAATACAAGAGTAATTTTCAACGGTAAAATGCAATAATAAAATCTTAATCTTCTCGTATCATAAGCGCCCGTTTATATGTATAGGTATATACACATATATAGACACATACACTCATGAGTGAGAGGAGAAATATTAAAATTGATAAAAAAATGGTTAAATTCAATGATGGAGTCAGGAATTAAAGTTAGAAGAACTAAAAAAATTTCAAAAATTAAGGGATAACTAAATTTAAAATTTTACTACCATATTTCTTCACGAGAAGGGCAGTATTCCACCCTATCTTTGATTAAAAGAAATTTTAAGCAGTAAAATAAAAAATTTTAATATTTATGGGTAAAATCTTAAAAAAAATTTTTAGGGGCAAGGGCCACCCCTAGATCCCCTAGCACCATCATTGGTTAAATTTCATAATGACAAGTCGTGCAATATTTTGATTGGTAATAAATAAAATAACAAATTATTTTTTAAAAAAATCCTTGATTGATTATATTGGGTTCTTATATATAATCCTCAAGCAAAAAAGATCTTCACAAACCACTCTCCCCTTTCAGAATTTCCTTTTATCTTTTTTTACAAATTTTCTTAGTTTTAATAGTTTTTAATTATTTTATGTAGATAATTATTATTTTAAAAAAGATTCCGCTTAATCTCTAACTAATCAATAATTTAAATCCTAACTAATTGATAACTGAAATGAAAAAAATTAAAATAAGATTACGTTTAATCTAACGAAATAATAATTTAAACCCTAACTAATTGATAACTTAAATGAATATAATTTATTTATCTCATTTTCTATCTCTTTATTTGTCATTATACTTTCTCTTTTCCCGAAACAAGAATTAAGTTTCGGACTTTTTGTTTCTACAAATTTTGTAAATTTCTTTATTTGTTTATTTGTGTTTCAGATTTTGAATAGGAATTAAGTTTCAGAATTTTGTTTCTACAAATTTTATAAAATCCTTTATTTATTTGTTTATATGTTTTTCAGATTTTAAATAGGAGAAGTGACAAAAGCAACTTCAGTGTAAATATATAGTCAGCTCTTCTACTTCAATCGATGTAATGCTATATCTTTTCTCATTTTTGATAAGTATATGTCGGGATTGAGAGCCTTTTAATTTTTTATGTCATATGATTTATGATTTTATTACTTTTATTATTTAATGGTATGTAACGATGAGTTATTTTGAATATTTACATATCTATATTTGAGTCTTTGTTGGTACAAAATGTAGTGTCACAAATTGGATGATGAATAAGATGGAAAGCCAGAAACATTTTATTGCATAGAATTTCCCTTGATTACGCACCCAAGGGATAGACATATGAACGATAGAACAATATTAATTGTAAATTTAGATTTAATTTAACTGATTTTTTATCCTCCTTGATTTAGTAGATAGTTAATTTTGTTTATATGTTATTAGTATTTATCAGTAACTTTATCTTTCGGGATTCTATATTCTTTGTTTATGCTTTTAATATTTTTAATTTAACATAAAATTATCCACATAAAATTATTTAAAATTTTTTGCTTATCTATCTATTATTATTATCCGCATTGAATTATTTGAATTGTATAAATTTATATTTTATATAAAATTATCTAGGATTAAAAAAAGTAGTGTTTGAATTATAAACTCTAATTAAAACTTTGTTAAACTAATTGAAATTTATAATTATTTTAAATAAATTAACGGCATATTGTACTTTCTATATAAAACGAAAATTTAATAAAACAACTCGCGAAGAAATGAATATGATAATATATACTAAATATGATTTATATATTAGAAATAAATATTGGTTATAAATTATAAATTATAAATCGACAAATTTGTCTATATATTATTAATTTATATATATATATACTAAAACGAGGAGGGCAGTTGTAGTGTTTATGTCCCCGCCGCTCCACCACCAAATATTATGTACTAGTGTGCTGTGCTCAGGTTCGTTAGGTTATTGATTTTGTTTCCCAAGGGTCAGGGTTCGAACGGGATCTACGTATTGCTTAGTTTTTTTTTTCCTTTTTTCTTCTTTTTGTCATTCTCCATGTGTTTATAACCTAAGTTTTTAGCAAAGACATGTTACACTCAAATTTATTTGCACCAACACATGTTAACCATGCAATGCAAAACCCTTTCCTTTCCCTTCTTTCCTTTTTTTTTTTTTAATTTTTCTGCGCACAAAGGATGAAAGAAGACGTCTCTTTGTCCTTCAATTCTCTCTTCCTTTTTTCTTTTTGTTTTTGTTTCATGATGGATTTCCTTCAATTTATTTAGCCTTGTTTGGGAGAGATTGAAGCTGGAAATAATCGTTACCGTGGCAGCCATGGATTCCGACGAGTTCGCACTGTTTTGGCAATCCCAGGTGTTAAGGTCAGTTTCGATTGGTTCCTTATTATTTCTTAAACTCTTTTCCCCTATCAATTTGTGTTAGATGTTGTTGAGCGGTTTAAATTTGAGAAAAATTGCAATACTGAAAATGGAGACCGTTCATTTCCATAAATATTCAAAAAGTAAATATTCCTCATTACACAAGAATGAATAGTGATGGCTAAAATATTTCTGGAAGAAAGCAAAAGCAAAAGTAAAAAATTTATACACGTTTGGGCTTAAATATATGAATGATTTCTTGAATGTGTTTTTGTTGGCTTTTTGTTTTTACCCAGGTCATACGTCCAGACCATGGTCAGATCTCTACATAAATCTCTCAGCTCTATGCAAATTAGATAATATGCTTTTTGTAAGTTTTGTTAAGTCCAAAAAATGCTAATATTACTATAAAGGAGTTCCTAATGCAACAATTTTTTACAGGAGATATTGGATAGCTTTGATAATGTAGAGTCCTTGTATGTTGACCACTGAATCCTAGCCCCCAGATGCTGATGGGTTTTCATTACTGTTTCTAAATCAAAGAATGCCTTGGCTAAGACAAAGACAAATGAAGGTGGAAAAAATGAGAAAGTTAAAGATGATTTAATACCAAGCAGAAACTTTTATATCTAGAAAGAAGCTTTCAAGGTTATGGACGAGGAAGTCAAGCTTCAAGAGCACTTAAATTGCTCTTTGCAGTGAAACCACAATAATTGTTATGATACAGGTAATCATCCAGATTTGGAAAAAAAAAAAATTATGCAATAATTATTAAGTTTATTGGGAACTTTATTAGATGAACTGCAATATTTGTGTTCTACTTTGGGTCTTCTATGCTTTGTTTTGGATTTTCTTTTGGTATTGCATTGTAGGAGGAACTCAAATACGATTCCAAGTCTAGCTCAAAAGCAAAAACAGTTCCTGCTTCTAAAATTGGACACAGCAAATCTAATTGGAATGCATTTGGTTATAATTACCCTTCTGTTGAGCTTCAGATATTCTGATTTGTAAATTTCACTGAAAATGTTCTAATATTTGGTTTTTCAGTTCTTAGTCTAAAATTTCTGGTGGTGGTTGTCTAAATGAAAATAGAGACTTGAAATTATTAGCACTTTAAGCTCAAAGTAGGTACTTTTGAGGCCAAATTTTGGTTGTTTATTTTTCTTGTGTATTGCTTTTATAGTAAATAAATCTTTATTTATTTATGTCCAACCTTCATTTCTGTTGGTTCATTTTGTGTAGAAATACATTAGCTTCATCCTTTTTTAATGGTTTGTTCTCTGTTTTTTTTTTTTCATTTTTTATTTTTATTTGTTATTTTATGGTAATGGGTCTTTGATTCATTGCTTCTATTTTATGAATTTCTAAGTGTAACCTACATTATTTGTTGATACTCGAGTAAACATAACAGGTAACTAATCACCTACATTGTCTTATTTTAGAAAAATCATCCAAGGTTTAAAGAAGAAAAGACTAAAAGATTGGTGAGAAAAATATTACTCTCTATTTCTATAGATTTTTGTTTTTTTTTCTAATGTGTTTCTTGAAAAATTGATTGAGTTTTTTGACTTAACTTATTCCAAGTGGAAGGAATAGGTTATTTAAATTTTATCTGTGTTATTCTTGCCTTCACAATATTTCTTTTACTACACTTTGTTATGAGCAACTTTGGATATGTACAAAACCTATTAAATTACATTTGATAATTTTTAGTGTTTCTCTTTTTCTTTTGCCTTTTTTGTTTCTAACATATGAGATAGAAATAATCTAATTCCTCTTTTCATACTATATCTACTTTCATGGTGTTCTTCTCTTCCCTATTTTGATCACTTAAGCTATCTTTTATGCTTACAGTTTAGTTTCTTAGTTTCTTTAGGAGCTGTGCAAAGCAGGATTGGATTGACAAAATTGTAATAGGGGTATGTTAAGCTAAATTATGCATTAATTCACTTTTGGGTTAAATTTGAATTACATCAGCAGGGAGGCTTCTATTCCTAGAGGCAATAAAATCTAAAAATACAACATAATGGAAGATCTTGACCGCATGTTTTTTTATCTTCCCTTCTTTTTTTGACTGAGACTATAACTTATTTTTTAGCTCTAAACTTCATGCATTAGGGTCTTGTGTTTGTTTGTCAGCCTATACGACTCTTTCAACTTCATCATTGAACTAATCTTTTTAAGTGATTCATGTAGCATTGGTGATTTTGATTATTATGCTATTTGCATTTTTTAAATCATATTTGACGAGAGGCATGACTTATCTTCACAATGAACCAAATGCCATTATTCACAGCCCCCTAAAATCAAGGTGAGTTCACTTTTGCGCCAGATTCAGCTGAGAAATAATCATGCCTTTTAAGTAACTCGCAGCAAAGTCATTCTGTAATTTAAGGCTTTAAGTGGTGCATTGCATTTTGCACCAAAATTTGCAATATTCTTGGAGAACAATTGTAGTTCAAAATATATCCTTGACAATTTAATCATTTTTCCTATTTTTATCTAATTAATGTGCACTCTAAATCTTAAGAATGTTCTTTTAGTTATCTCAAATGATGACCATTTGAAAGTTAGGAGAATTGGGATTTAGCAAGCTCAAGTTTCAAAATTCTCATTACATATATAAAATGATTGGCAAGATAGGAAGCCAAGAGTGTAGGTTGTGATATTTTTCAATTTGAGCTTCTTCTTTTTTTTTTTTTTACATATAATTATTCTCTATTATTAAACTTGGTTTGACTTGAATGACAAATTTTTGCTGCATGAAAATATATATAGTTACTTCATATCATTGATATAATAATATCAAAGATGAGCTTTGCAGATTAGGATGAGTTTTTAGCAGATCCATAGAGATAGAGAAGGGTACCCTCACAATTCAAAGTTTTATGGACATTCATATGAAGACAAATGTTACTAGGTCATGTTCATGCCTATTTGCATAGTCATAAAATTGTTTACTTGACAATTTAGTATAATATAAATATAGATATAGGGTATAAAATATTATAAATTTAATGTAAAAATGTAATGAATAAATTATTATAAATGGTGTAAAACTATTTATTATATAAATTGACTCACTGCAAGAAGGATCCCCCGTAGCATTGCGCGGGGCCATAAACCTAGTATTTTAACTAAATTAGAAACCTTGATATTGTATTACATTCCATTAATATTGTAACTTCTTTACTAATTAGTAAACTATCTTATTGTAGAAAACTAGAAAGGTGGGTTATATGGAAATCAAAGTTGACTTGGAGAAAGCCTATAGAATCAGCTGGGATTTTCTCTATGATACTCTTAGTGATCTCAATCTTCCTCCTGCCTTTGTGAATGTGATAATGAGCTGTGTGTCATCTAGCTCGATGAAGCTTCTTTGGAATGGTTTTGTGTCGAATTCTTTCCATCCTTCCAGTTGTGCTTTGCATGGAGAGACTGTCGCATGCCATCTCTTGCGGTAAATTAGAATAAATGGAAGCCCATCAAGCTTTCTAGAAACCGTCCGTTCCTCTCCCATCTTTTTTTTTTTTCGGATGACCTTATCTTGCTTTCGGAGTTACAAGTGAGTAGGCACATTTTTCAAGTCATTTTGGTTGATTTTTATGTCTGTTCTGGCCAAAAGGTGAATTGTGCTAAGACACAATTTTCTTTTCCCAGAATGTCTTTAGAGAAGATAGAAGGATCTTAATTGGCACATTGGGATTCGAGGAAACGAACAACCTTGGCAAGTATTTAGGGGTTCCATTGCTCCACGATAGAGCCACAAAGCATACCTATCAATATATTTTGGATAGAATTAGCAATCGACTATCTTTTTTGAGTTCTAAGCACCTCTCCCTTGTGGCAGTGTGACTTTGGCCAAATCAATTATTGAGGCTATTCCTCTGATAGCAGCAGCATAAAATAAAAAGAAAAGAAAGAAAATTTATTGAGAAAAGGGAAAGCTTCATTTGCTTAGTCCGTATGAAGAGGACCAGACTCTTTACAACTCTAATTAATACTTCAATAATGATGAAATTAAGAACAAGAAAATAAAATATAAATACTGACAAGAAAGCAAATCAAATCCTAAGTAATTGGGAAAGTGGGGAAGTGGATAAGTGAACTGCAGCAACAAAACCAAGCACGTGAAGCAGTTTCTATTCTTTGAGAAATTCCAGCCACGGATTAATTTCATCTTCTCCAATAGTTTTGATTTCTTCCAAATGCTCTAAACCCATGTACAAAGCACGTGAGGAGTTAAATTTCTTTCTTGAATAAGTTTTCAAAGGAGGGTTTGTATCAGTACTCCCCCCGTTGAAAACTTGACTTGTCCTCAAGGCAAAATTGAGGGAACCAGTCAACCAAGAGGTCACACTCCTCGCAACTTGCTTCTTTTACTAGATGTTTTTCCCACTAAATGAGGAGCTCCAAAGTTGAAGTGCCTGACCGATGAAACCAGCGATGGTCTAGGACTTTTGCAAGTGTTAATTCCAATTCCCAATCATCATTTACTGGTAGCGGTACTGGTGTAGCTGGAATATGGTGGCCAAGTGCAGGTCGAAGCAATGAAATATGAAAAATAGGATGAGCCTTAGCATTGGATGGGAGCTCAAGCTCATACGCTATTGAACCAACTCGTTTGATGATTTTATAAGGTCCAAAGAACTTAGGAGACAGCTTGGCATAGCGTCATCGAGCAAGGGATTGCTGGCGATAAGGCTGAATTTTCAAAAGGACATAGTCACCTACTTCAAAGGATAACTCCCTATGATGAGCATCTGCTGGTTTCATACGTGTCTAGGCTTTTTTGCAAATTGTCTTTGAGGATTTGAAGCATGACATCACGTTCGAAGAGTTGTGCTTCCAAATCAACTATGTGAGTTTCACCACGTACAAGAGGAGTTAGCATAGGGGGTTCTCTTTCATAAACAATTTGAAAAGGTGAGGTGCCAGCTGAAGTGTTAAATTCCATGTTAAAGGAATATGCTGCCTAAGAGAGGAATTTGCTTCATGAACGGGGCTGCTCCAAGGTGAAGCACCTCAGATAAGTTTCCAAACAACGATTCACCACCTCGGTCTATCCATCTGTTTGAGGGTGGTAAGCAGTACTAACCTAAAGCTTAGTCTGACTTAGGTGAAAGAGCTCCTGCCAAAAAGTGATAAGGAAGATGACATCTCGATCTGATATGATGGAACGTGAAAGGCCATGGAGACGCACAATCTCCCGACAATAGATGAGACAATTCTAATAAACGAGACAATTCTACACATAAGCTTTGACATCTTGCTTGAGCTTTGGCCAGTAAAAAGTAGAATTGAGACATTTAAAGGTCGTCAAATACCCACCGTGGCCTGTTGTCGGAGTGTCATGAGCTTCAGCTAAAAGTTTCTGTCGCAAAGCCATATCATTTGGGATGACCACACGAGTTTTGTAAAAAAGCTTAGAATCGACCATATGAAAATTAGGATAGGAAGTCAGACCTGCTTGGAGGGCAACAAGTAAATCTCAGGTATATGCATCATCTTGTAATCCTTGGGCCCAATTGGAGAAATCGAGTGGGATAAGAATTGCAAGTGCCAAAAAGTCAGCATGGTGAGGGTGATGTGAGAGTGAATCAGTGCCAATATAGTCTTTACCTGCCTTATAGACAATAGAAAAGTCAAAAGGTAAGAGTTGTTCATTGGTGGAAAGGCACTACTCTAAGAGATATTTTAAACTTCTATGATCTATATGAACATAAAAGTGGCTGCCCATCGAGTAATCTTTCCACTTTTGTAAAGCTAGAACAAAAGCCAAAAGTTCTTTGTCATAAGCAGATTTGAGGCTGCTGGAATAAGATAACCCTTTGCTAAAATAAGCAATAGGGCGATCATCCTACAGCAAAATTGCTCCCACTCCCTCAGAGGATGCGTCACACTCTACTGTAAATGGGGAGGAAAAATCTGAAAGTCAAGAACATGAACAGATGTGAGGGCTCTTTTGAGAGTCAAAAATGCAGAGTCGGCTACTAGGTTCCAATGGAAGGCATTCTTTTTTGTTGTGCAGTGACGGGCATAGCTATCAGCCCATAATTCTGCACAAATCTCCTGTAATATCTAATGAGCCCTAGGAATCCACGCAATTCCTTTACAGAGGAAGGAATTGGCCAGGAATCCATGCAATTCCTTAACAGACGAAGGAACTGGTCATTCCAACACTGAGCGGATTTTATCTTGATCTACTCCGACACCTTGAGTTGACACGATATGACCAAGGAAGGCCACCTGCGATTTTCCAAATAAGCACTTAGAAGGTTTAGCATAGTATTGCTGGTCACGCAAGAATTGGAGAACAGTTTCCAAGTGTGATAGATGTTGTTCTAGTGAAGAACTATAAACCAGGATGTCATTAAAGAAAACAAGCATAAATTTTCTAAGATGAGGTCTAAAAGGTCATTCACGGCTGCCTGAAAGGTAGATGGTGCATTTGTAAGGCCGAAGGGCATGACAATGAACTCGTAGTGGCCAGAAGGGGTCCTAAAGGCAGTTTTATTAATGTCGGCTGGGTTGACTAGAATTTGGTGATACCTAGATCATAGATCAATCTTAGAAAAAATGGTGGAGCCATGGAGTTCATCAAGTAATTCATCCACATTGGGTATTGAGAATTTATCAGGGATGGTGATTCGATTCAAGTGTCTGTAGTCTATACACATACGTCAGGTGGAATCTTTTTTCAGGACAAGAATAATGAGGCTAGTGAAAGGGCTAGTGGATGGGCGAATGAAGCCAGTTGCAAGTAATTCAGCAAATTATCGCTTGATTTTGACTTTCTATGAGTAAGGGTGGTGGCAGGGTCTTGTGTCTAGTGGCTTTGAATTAAGTAATAAAGGTGTTGAATGGTTATGAGTGCGATAAGGTGTTAAAGAGATGGGATCCTCAAATATAAATTTAAATTTTGAAATAAATATTTGAACTTCCTTAGGGATAGGGTTACTTGGTCTATAACTTTATTTGGATAACGCATTGAGAGAAGCTTCTGGAGATTTCGGAGGCGCCCCTTGAAGTTTGTATTGCTTGCCCTCATGATTAAAAATCAAAAACAATTTAGCCCAGTTGGCCTGTATCGTCTGAAGTGACGCTAACCATCAGATTCCAAGCACCAAGTCCGTGCCGCCCATAAGAGGAGGGATAAAAATCCTCTGTAATCACCAAACCTGAAAGCTGAATGGTGAGATCAACACACAATTTGTTACATGGGATCACTTGCACATTGCTGATTTGTACTCCAAAGGCCGAAATTATTTTTTTCGGTAATTGCAAAGTTTCCACTAGCTGATGAGAAACGAAGTTATGGTTGACCCACTGTCAACCAGAATTAGGACCTTGCGTCCTTGAAGGCTTCCTTGCAGCTTCATAGTTGCACAAGAATTCTTGCCCAAAATAGCGTTAAATGAAATTTTAGCAAGGTTAGTAGGATCTTGCGCAGCTTCTTCTTCTTCCTCTTCCTGCTCCAAATCGTCAAGCTCCATTAGGGTTAAAGAGGCAATCTTGCAATGATGTCCAGGTGCATACTTGTCATTGCATCTAAAACACAAGCCACGAGCAATGCGATTCTGACGCTCAATATCCCATGGCTTTGCTGGGTCCTTGCATGCACCAACCTGTGGAGTGGGAAGCAATGGTTTTATTGGAGCAGAAGGTGATTTTATGTGTGTTGTCCAAGTTTGAGATCATGCCCCACGAGATGAGCCTAATTTTTGCTCAAACTCGATGGCCAAGCTCATAGCTTGGTAGACTGTCCTTGGCTTGTGAATCCAGATATCTGCTTTTAGTTCTTCTTGCAATCCATTAAGGAAGACACCAAGGAGACAATGCTCTGGACAATTGGAAACACGAGCGGATCTCTTGGCAAACTCTTGACGATATTCCTGAATGGAACCTGTTTGCTTGATATTGCATAAATGCTCATTGGGGTTCTAGAATTCAACAGGTCCATAATTCTCCTGAAGAGCCTTTACCAATTCATTCCAGTATGATAATGGTTTTTCATTGTAAGCCAAGCAAATAGGTTAAGGGCATCTCCTTCGAGGTACATAGTGGCAACATTGAACTTCAACTCTTTTGCAGTTTGATAATACCGAAAGTATTTTTCGGCCTTCAAGATTCAACCACGCGAGTCGCCTCCCTCAGATTGTGGAAACTCCATCTTAGTGTGAGGATGGCGCTGGAAATTTTTGGAACCCTATGGAGAATCGTGTTCCTCTACTTCATCATCTTCCCAGGAATTTCAACGTGAGTAATGTTGGTCATCAATAGATGCAGGACCTTTGGCTCGTGATTGAACTTTCATGGCATCATCCATAGCTTCCATCTTAGAAGTAAGGTAAGCAAATTGTTGTAGAACAGTTTCTGTAGTGGAATTGGGTACGGGAATTTGTGGTTTGGGTGGAGGCAATTGTGGTGGTTGGTTACCCTTTGAGGTGGAGGCTCGAGTGGACACTACCATGATATGCTCTGGTAGCAGTGATAGCAGCAGCAACAGAAAATAAAAAGAAAAGAAAGAAAATTTATTGAGAAAAGGGAAAGCTTTATTTGCTTAGTCCGTATGGAGAGGACCAGACTCCTTAAAACTCTAATTAATACTTCAATAATGATGAAATAAAGAATAAGAAAACAAAATATAAATACTGACAGGAAAGCAAGTCAAAACCTAAGTAATTGGAAAAATGGGGAAGTGAATAAGTGAACTGCAGCAGAAAAACCAGGCATGTGAAGCAGTTTCTATACTTTTAGAAATTCTAGCAACCGATTAATTCCATCTTCTCCAACAGTTTTAACTTCTTCCAAATACTCTAAACCCATGTGCAATGCCGTGAGGAGTTAAATTTCTTTCTTGAATAATGTCAAACCTAAGCTAATTGGGAAAACATGGGGAAGTGGAATAAGAACCTGCAGCAGAAAAAACCAGGGGCATCGTGAAGCAGTTCTCTCCTATCCACTTTTCAGAATTCTAGCCCACCACCCGACTTATTCGCACTTCTCTTCATCCAAGTTTTAACTCTTCCAGAACTCTACTCTAAACCCCGATTGCTTGCAAATGCCGTGAGGAGTTAAATCTCTTTTCTTGAATAAGTGTTTTAACAACGCAGGTTTTGTACTCACTCCTCGGTTATTGCCATGTAGACCTCAAGACTTCCCATATATGTTTGTCCCAAGTTTAGAAAAAATGTAGTTAGAAGTTTCGACCTCAAGAAAATGGAGTTAAATTTCTTTCTTGAATAAGTTTTAAAAGCAGGTTTTGTATCACCCTCGGTATGCCATGTAGACCTCAAGAATTCCCATATATGTTTGTACCAAGGTAGAAAAAATGTGTAGAAGTTTCAGACCTCAAGAATTCCCATATATGTTTGTACTAAGGTAGAAAAAATGTGTAGAAGTTTCGTCTGGGGTCCTATTCTAATACCTCTCTCATGGTGCTGGTCCCATGGAGTAATGTTGCTCAGCCTAAAAGATGGGGGACTTGGGTTTTCGGAATCTGACCTCTCTGAACCATGCTTATATGATGAAGATATGCTAGAATCTTCTTATTAAACCTTGTTCTCTATGGGCGCAAGTCCTTTTACATAAGTATCGTTTCAAAGCTTCTCCCCCCCCCCTTTACATAAGTATCATTTCAAAGCTCCCCCCTTACCAGTGACATAACACATCAAAATGCCTCTCCCCTATGGTGTGGTATTGCTAGGGATTGGAAAGATATGATCTCTTGTAGCAATTGGACTATTGGGAATGGGAACTCAGTAAGGGTTTAGTGGGACAAATGGTTAATGGAGGATTATTCTTGCAAATGTTGCCCGTAAGGCTATTTCTTTAGATATGATTGACAAGTCGGTGTGTGCCTATGTCCATTCTAATGGCCAGTGCAATTGGACGCATTTTAACGGCTTGGTCTCTCTGTCCATGCTCAATTTCATCGCGGTTGTACCCCCTCCTTCACAGTTCCAATGTGCTAATACCGTTTTCTAGCATTTTACTAGCTCAAGCAATTTCTCTTTAAATCAGCTTTTGATTGGATTCAAGGAAACTTCAATTTCCTTAATGATGTTAATTGGTCTCGGTTGTGGGATTGGAAGGGACCTCAACGGGTCCGGACTTTCTTGTGGCTTGCTATTCAGGAGCATCTGCTTACTAATCAGGAGAGGTCCAGACATCATATTTCATCCTATTCTCTGTGTGAGCTTTGCATTGACTTGGTAGAAGATCACTTACATGTCTTCCGTGATTGTAGATAAATGAAGTGTGGAGTTTTCTTTAAGTCTCGAACTCTCTTACTGATTTTACTGGAGCTGATTTGTCGACTTGTCAGTGGTTGGTCTCTAATCTGAGTGCGAAAGAAATGCACCACAGTGGCCTTGAATGGTTTGTGGTGTTTAGGATAACATGCTGGAAGATATGGAATAGGAGAAATAAAGCTATTTTTACCTAGGAGCATGTTTCAACTAAAGGCTTGGCGAAGGGTATACTTAGATATGCGGATGAGGTGGGAAACTCTTATCAGTTTGCATTGGGATTTGTGCAAATTAAATCGGCAAGGATGGAACGTTTAATCTCAAGGCATCCTCCTCGTCTAGCTTTTCCAAACTGAACTCAGATGGTTTAGTCAAAGGGAATGCTACTTTTGGAGGTGGGGCTATAAGAGATGACAAGGGCTCATGGAATACAGATTTTGTTTACTATATTGGTTCTTGCTCTATTCCTTGTGCGTAACTTTGGGCTTTAGTTGAAAGTCTAATTAAGTTAGCAAGTTCAAGTGGAGTGTAACAGCTTTTTGGTCATTAATTTGATTAAAGTAGATAGGCCCTCAAGGGGCTCTCAAATCCCTTGTTACGATGGTTCAAAGATATCGTCAGATGGATTGGGAATTCCACTTGTACCATGTCTACCATGAAGCCAACCAGTTGGCGAACAGACTTGCTAGTATGGCAGAAGCTTTTCCTCTTGGTGTTCGTGTCCTTAGTCAGCCTCCTGCCTCCATGCTTACGTGAATTTTGCATGATACTGCAGGGATTTTGTATCCCAAGTCTTATCTATAGTCTTCTTGGAGTCTAGCTCTCGTATGTAACCAAAAAAAACTATCTTATTGTACAAGGGTTTATTTTTAATCTATAATATATGTTTATTTATATAATTATAAACCCTTTATATTCATATATTTGGGTATCATAGAATTAAGACATTGTTTAAGAACGATATGTTGAAGCTTTTGCGGCTTGGACAACTCCTCTATGGAAATTGAGTTGGATCTTGTGATTGCCAAGGCATATTTATACAAAAGAATCTTATTATGGTATTGTATGGTGTGGATTATTTAACTTTTTTTTTTAATTCTTAATTGATCATTTTGCGGAATTATAAATTATTATATTTAATTATTTTTAATTATTTAGATTTGATAAATTATCTTGAATACCGTGAAAAAATATATGTGGAGGAGATGAAATATAGGGTGTGTTCAGTTGTAGAAAACTAGAATATTTTTAAAATTAAGGAACTTTAATAGTTTACATTTCTCTTTTTTATTATTTTCTAAAAAATAATATATCATTTACATCGAGTAATTTCTACTCTTGTTCAGGCTAAATGGATCCTGTCCCGTCATATCGTTTTATTTCTCTTTTTTTAAATTTTTATTTTCAAATATCAATGATGTGAACTACTGTCGTATTCTCACTATGTTAATGCCTCTCAATCCAGTTTATCCACATCATTTCAATTAAACACCATAAATCACAAGTAATATACAATTAATTTCATCCAATCCAATGTACAAGAATACATATATATATTTTCATGTGCAAACATCACATCCATCCCCATATGACATGTCTACATGTATGCGTGTTTGACATATTTATTTACATTTATATTATCATATATGCATGAATGCAACATTTACATTGTATATGACACCCTCATTACAATCATCCCGGAAATCCTATCCTCCATCAATTTATAACATCCATCATCATCATGATATGGAGGACCGGATGACAATTGGCATGTTAATCAAGCCATGATGGAGCCACATCGATACATATCTCCTTCACATTCAATATCTACTTCTTACTTTTCTTTTCTGCAACAACGCCATCCTTAAGATTATTATCATTGCCACTATTTTTATTTGACTATTCCCTCCCCGATCTCCCATCTGCACTGCCTTTCCTCATCGTGAGCTCATTTTCTATTTGATTCTCAAGGAAAAAAAATTGATAAACATAGTTTTTTTTTTCTTTATTATTTTTCATTTTCTCTCTCTTTGACCTATCTGATCTCACTTTATCTTGCCTTTAAAGTTTTACTCTTTTTTAGTTTTTTAACTAATCAACAACCATTATCATGCTTCGATTTAAATACCATTATTTGTTTTTTCTTCAATTTTGATGTTATGATTTAAATACAACTATGGATTTTAAAAGTTTTTGAGTATAATTTAAATTTTAAAAATAAATAGTTTAAAAATAAAAAAGGAATGAAAAACAAAATTAGAAATTGTAATGTTAAAAATCTAAAAAATAATTCTGATTTATTCATTTACTAGTTGAGGTTCGCGCTTTCCGCGGGTTGATTGCTTTATTGTTATATATTATATTTTATAAATTGTATTTAATATATTATTAAAATATCTATTTCCCCGTATGTTTTTAAATTAGCATATTATAGAGATTTTAATAATTTAAATAATTATAAAATTTAATATCCTGGTTAGGTAATTTGTATAGATAAATTTAAACAATTTAACACACTATATATTAGCGTAGATAATTCTATAAAATTTTTACGATTCGAATAATTTAATATGCATAATATTCAGATAAATATTATTTATAATTTAATTATTAAAAGGCATAGAAAATATAGAAAAATTAAAAATATTAATATTAATATATAATAATTTCAAATAAAAACAACCTTAACCACACTATTCATTAGCGTTAGATTAATTCTAATAAAATTTTTACGATTCCGAATTACGTTAATATGCATAATATTCAGTTAATATTATTTATTAATTTACATTATTAAAAAAGGGCATGCAAATATAGAACAAATTAAAAAAAATTATTCATATTAATACTATAATAATTTCCAAAATAAAAGTTATTTTAATTTAATTTAATATTGAATCTTAATAGATTAAAAATAGAATATAATAATTTCAAATAAAAAGTTATTTTAATTTAATTTAATATATAGAACTTAAATAGATTAAAAATAGAAAGTTTTATACAAAATAAAGTCTTAACTATTTATACTTTTATTTAGAAAATTTGAATTGGAAATTTTTATAATTTTTAAAGACCTAATTTTAGGTTTTAATTTTATATATATATATAAACCACAATATCCAATTAAATAGTAAAAAAAAAAGAGAAGTTTTCAGTAATTTTTTAAAAAGAATAGAATGCTTATACTTATTTTTTTTTTTTGAAAGAATGCTTATACTTCTAAATAATAAACAATAATTATATCAGAGTGATAAATAATAACCAAAAATATCAAAATCTTTAAAAATGCTATACTCCAAAATATAAAAATTAAGAAGATAAAATATTTTTTTTGAAAAGCATAACGTAAACAATTAATATTGAGTCTGTGTGTCTTTTTATTGGATTTTCAAATACAAAGGAACATGAGCTGTAAATAAATAACAAACAAACAAAAAATCCATAAAAGTTCCTTCCATAAATAGAAAAAAAAGAATGAAAAAGATAGATTAGAGAGTTAATTACCTCAATTGGAAAAGATGGTGATATATCTAGATCAGAAAGTTAATATTGTTATACTTCTACTATTTAAAATCTGAAAACAACAATAACATATATATCAAAAAAAAAAATTAAAAAAAAACACAACACAATCAAAATACAAAGAATTGAAAGCAAAATAATTAAAAGAGGTAAAAAAAACAAACAAAAAAGCTAGAAAGAAAATTATTGAGTAGGGATATTTATAGATAAATATAGGTATATAGATAGAGATAAAAAAACTCAAAAACTTTTAAATTTTAAATTTTAAAAATTTAATAGTTTCGAAGTGGTTTATATCTTGAGAAAATTTTTTTTTTTTAAATATATATGTAAAGGAAAAAAATCTAAAATTTTATAAAAAAAGGAAAAATAGAAAGCTAAAAAAGTAGGATGCCATTTCAGCAACTTTAAAATATTTTTAATTTCAGGACTATATATATATATACCTTTCATTTTAGGAAAAAAAAAATAATTAAGATTTTTAAATGAAAAATGAATAAAAATTAAAATTTGAAACTGTCACCTTAAAAATTCAAAAAAAAAAAAAATTGTAGTTTACTAATTTATTCTAAAGTTAATTCTAGAAAAAAATAATTTTTGACTTTATTAAAATGGATATAATAGGGAATAAAAGACAAAATTTTAAACTATAATCTGTGTTTTAGAAAATATAATTTTGATTTGCTAATTTATTCTATATTAATTTAAAAAAAAGTTAATTTTTAATTTTTAAAATGAAAAATGAGAATCAAAATTGAAATTTTAATACTTCAAAAAAAAAAAAAAAAAAAAAAAAAAAAAAAAAAAAAAAAAAAAAAAAAAAAAAAAAAAATAGAATACCAAGCTGGCACTTTACTACCATTCTCTCTTGCGCGTTTGAGACCACTCTCCACAGTTTGAAAATGGCACGTGAAATATTTTTTTTATAAAAAGTAGAACCTTAATTTTGGTTTACTATAAATAATTCAATATATTGCAAGAAGTCACTTAAATGAATAAGAGAAAGGTAGAAAATAACTTACAATCTCATAATCTCTCAACATAACAATTGCCATAAAGGTTGAGAGAGAAAATAACTCCAAATTTGAAGATGGTGAAGCAAAACCACAAAGTAGGAGCAAATTCTTAATATTAAATTCATGCAAGAGTAAAATATATACTTAATGAGCCTCAGTTTGGTGTCCTTCTTGTGCAAAAGGTATTTGATGGTGGCATGATCAATTTATATACTTATTTTGGAACTAACCAATTATGAACCAACCTTGTCAACTGCAAACACAACCGTTAAAAACTGCTTTTTAATGTTGATTTTTTGACTTGGACATCATCCATTGTTCTACTACATAGTAGATGCATAGGACTTTTTGTCTCTTCTTTGCCCTAAAACAACTCCAATTGCATAATTGCTTGCATTGCACATAATTGATTCCGTTAGTTATATGTCCTATAGTCAATTTGATTGGTTATATTTTGGGTATAATATTTCATGTAATAATATTTTATTATTAATAAAATATATTTATTTATCTTTTATATTCTATTAATTGAATCTTGGTAAAAGATAAAGTCTATGAGACAATACTGCTTCGCAAAGTAAATTATAATGTGGTTATAATTATGACTTTTATTTTGCATTAAAGCAATGTCTCTACACATTCCTGGTCAATGTTTTTCCCATTATTGGATGATGATTAGAGCTGTTGAGATTGGTACATATTATGTTCTTTTTTTAGAGAAGCAATTGTTCTCATAAGTGAGATTGGTACATATTATGTTCTTTTTTTAGAGAAGCAATTGTTCTCATAAGTTGAGATATATATGATATCTAGAACTAATATGTAGATGCTTGTTATTTAAATAAATCCACTGAATTGACCTACATGAGAATTCCATATGGAGAGCGTTACCTGTGTCTATACGATACTAAAGTGATGGTTGTATAAACGATCCTTTGACTTGAAATTACTAAGCTATCTTGTATGGGGATGACAATATTTTGATTCTTCGTTCACATTATTCATTCATGAATAATAAGTAATGATTTATTGGACATAGTAAGGACTGTTTGGAGATAGTTGTGTAATTAAGAGAGAATTCATCACCCTAGGTAAATCAGGGAAAATGTTCTAATTGTTCTGTGTTAGAATTGATTAAGAAATAGTTGCGCAATGTAGAATGAAATTAGCAAATTAGATTTGGAATTTCATTCAAATGATCAATGACTAAGATTACGAGAACTAACATGATTTAGTAAAACAGACACATTGTATGCCTAATTACTAAATCAGAACTTTAATGATGAAGGGATATTAATTACACTGATAATCATGCACTGAAAGGTTAAAGCAAACCATTTTGACTTTTCAAATATTTAGGTAGTGATAACATGTTGCTAGACAATGTATTTGACTTTCAAATATTAATTAATTTATTAATTAATTAATTTTATATTTATTGCCAAGATATTTGGAACCTAGAAGGTCACACACATAAGAATAGATATGAGAAAGTGAAAATGAGAAATCGAATCAAGTATGACTTGATTACAAATATATTTTGTTAAATTAAGGATAAAATTGTAAATTATATTTAATTACAATTTTACCTAATTTACAATTTTACCTAATTTACCTAAGTATTTGACTTAATTGATTTATATCTAAAATTTATTAAGATAATTTTTTAGATTAAATAAACCTAATATTTAATTCTGAATATTTTAATTTAAAATGTTTAAATAAATAAATTATAATTATTTTTAGATTAAATAAACCTAATATTTTAATTCTGATATATTTATTTAAAATGTTTAAATAAATAATTATAATTTATTTATTCATGAACTAAGGTTTTCATATATAAGGTTTAAGATATAGTCTAACTGTATTGTACGATAGAGCGTACGATAGCTAGCATCATCATACTCTCTAACCTCTCAACCATCTAAAATAATTTTTAGAATTTTTTGATTATCCATTCGTGTGGATAGTACTAAAGGCCGGACACTTGAACAGCTTGTGGTTTGTAACAAACTAGCCGTGTCGATTGAAGTTTTGAAGAATCAACAAAAGAGGTATTCTTCTAAATAAATTTTATTGCTTTAATCGTTCAAACGGATCCCTGTAATTATATTTGTTATAATTTTCTCTTTCCGCTGCGTATTATTAATATTGAAACCCAATAGATTCAAGATTTTAAATGGCAAAGGATGATTCAAGATGAGTAATAACAAATGTATTATTTCAGTAATAAGCAATTCATCCACATATATAAGAAAAAAAAAATGAATCTAGGAGTTAAAAGAGGGAGGTATCGATATGACAACCTTGAAAACCATAGCAGCGCATGAAACCCATTAAACACTTATTCCACATATATGGAGCCTTCTTTAAGACATAAATTGATTTCTTTAAAAGGCACACATGCCTAGGATGGTGAGGATCAATAAATCTTGGCAATTGAGACATATAAATAGATTCATTAAGACTATCGTGTAGGAAAGCATTAGACACATCTACTTGAATGTAAGATCAGCCAAAAGAAACTACTAATGAGAGAAGAACATGAACCATGATGGGTCAATACAAAGCTAAAAGTCTAATTATAATCTACTCTAGGGCGTTGATGATACCCTTTAGCCACAAGTCGAGCTTTGTACCGCTCGACAAACCCATCGACTTTCTTTTAGTTTTAGAAACATCCAACTAAATTTTGATCACGAGATGGAGGAAACAATTCCCACATTCTATTGGCAATAATAGCATTAAATTCATTAGACACCGAATCATGCCAATGAGGAATTTTAATGGCTTGAGAAAAGCATATATGCTCCAAAGATTGATCAAGAAATGCTTTGGGCTTGAGACTACTAATCTAAGAATGAGTAACCATATGTTGTCATTTGGTTATATTTGGAGGAGAGGGTGAATCTACCACAAGATCGTAAGAAATATCCTAGATTGAACATAAGGCAACTGGCCAGATTAGTGAAGGTATGTCCTATTCAGTTTCATATTAGACGAGTTAGAGTGAAGAGGCACTGTCGTGTGTTCAGGCAGGATGGCTGGTTGCAATGGAGGTTCAAATAGTGAAAGGGACTAGCAAATACATACGAAGATGATGGAGTCGTTATAGGTTGTGGTTGAGGTAAAGGAAGAGTAACCGAAACTGGAAGCGATGATAAAGGAGAAGCTCCAGTACCCACATCCTTTAACGTAGAATAAGGAAATACCTGCTCATCAAACAAAACATGTTGTCATATATAAATTTGGCTAGAGAGAAAATCAAGACACTTAAAAACCTTAATGAATTTTTCTATACCCTAAGAGAATACATTTGGTTGATTCAGGTGCGAGTTTAGATCTAATGTAAGGTTTAAGCCAAGGATAGCACAAACAGAGAAAGACACGCAATGAATTATAATCTAGCAATTCTTTGAATAACTTTGGAATGGTGTCTTAGGATTGGGCAAATAAGTAATTAAATAAAGAACTATTTCAAACGCGCAAGTCCAATATATAAAAGGAACTTTGAGTGTGCTAGCAATATATTGTTAAATATTTCAATCTATTTAACAATATGACGATGTTTCCTTTTTTCACATCCATTTCGTTTAGGCATATGCGGATAAGAAACCCATTGGAAAATACCATTGTCACTTAAATAATGGGATAACACTTGAAATTCACCACCCAAATATGCTTGATAGGATTGAATAGAGCATCCATAAATTTTTCCCACATTGTTTGAAATTTAATAAAAACAGAAAGAACCTTAGATTTATACTTACCAAAATAAATCCAACAATATTTGCTAAAATGGTCATAAAATAAAACATAATATGAGCATCCATCATAAGAGGTTATAGTTGTTGGACCCTAGAGATTAGAGCAAACCAATTTTAACGAATAAGAAGATTGAAAAGAAGACTCAAAAATGGCAATTTATGGATTTTGCTTACAAAACAAGAATGACATAAATTAGGAAATGAGTAATCACTAAGCTGTATATTATTTTGTCTGATAATACATTTAATAGTAGAAACGATAGCATGACTAAGGTGAGCATGCCATGTAGATGGAGATACAAAATTAGCTAAGTAAAAAATTGGTTTTAGCAAATGCAGACGATAAAGTGTAGAGACCATCTTTACTCTAGTTTTATACCAAAGTTGCCTTCATTGTCAAATCCTTCACAATAAAATAAGTAGCAAAAAAATTCAATAGAAACAAGGTTATGAAGTGTTAAAGTATAAACAGAAAGTAAATTTTGTAGCATCAGAAACATGAAAAATATCTTAAAGGAAGAAAGTTTTATCAACAGCAAAATAAGTATAACCAATATCATAAATAGAGAGTTTAGAGCCATTACCAACAACAATCTCTTCAGCACTAGTATATTTACAATGAGTAACAACAATCCTCGAGTCTGGTGTTAAATGATATGTGGTACCGGTGTCAACAATCCACGACTTAATGTTAGGAGCAGCGTCAGTAGTAAGGTTAGAAGCAGGTGTAGTGCCATTATGTTCACTTTAATTTGGTCGAGGATTAGGGTAGACCCATGCAATATGTCCTTTGCCTCCAGTAGAGCCCTGTGAACGATATGAGGTAGTGTTGGTAGTCGACCCAGGAGAGCAGTAACTACGCATATAGGTAGATTGGGTGGTACTATAGCCACCACGACCATGTCAATCTCTGCACTTGCCACAAGTGGAAGTGGTTGCAAATTGGCATGCTACCACATGAGCACAAGTGGGCAGAAGCCTGTCGAACACCGAGTCCATTTCAACTGACACTGGTCACTGAGCAACAGACCATAAAGATCATCAAAGGAAATAGGTGTTGTATGACCTTCATAGAACAAACAAAAGATCTGAAGGCAGGACCATTCCATCTAAAACTGCCTCAACTACATCATCATATTAACCCAAATCTCAGGACCAAGACGTAGAGGATTCCGCCACAGTTCCAATGGTGTGAGAATCACTTGAATAAAATGTCTTTTAGGTTACGAATGACCATCCAAAATTCAAAGAGCTCACAAGTTGAAAAGTAGTTCTCAACACCCAAACTTAGAGGATTCTGCAACGGTTCCAACAATGTAAGAATCGCTCGAATCGGATATCATTTGAGCCTCGAACGACTGTTCGAAATTCAAATAGTACGTGAATAAGGTGCAGGCCCCATGTTTCTACCAAGAGACTCCACGGTACCGTGGCCAGACTCTAAAGTACTGTGGAGAGCAATTAGCAACAAACTTTATGGTACAGTGGGAAGACTCCACGGTACCGTGAGTAGACTCCTTGATACCGTGGCCAGACATTGCACCCTTATAAATTGCACATTCCACCCTAATTTTTACTACCTCTTGTTGTTTGATTGAGCAATTCTCAAGCATCAAATGACTCTATTTCTCCCTCAAGCACGATTCTAAGGCCACAAAGTCTGATTTTAACTCGATTTCCTTAAGTGAGTCAACAATCTGACTTGGTACTCAAAAGTCAATCCTTTCATCTTTCAATTACACTTTGGTCTTCCTTGATCCAAAGCTAATTAATTAGTTAAATTAATTAATATAAGACTTAATCGGGTCCTCGTGCCCATCCTTAGCATCATTTTAGAGCAAGACTCAATCTCTTTACCCTGTCCGTCCAACACCTAATATCTGTCAAGCCCGGTCTATCCGGCACCTAATACATGTTAAGCCTGGTTCGTCTGGCACCTAATGTATGTTAAGCCCAATCCTTTCGGCACTTTTGCCCGATCTGCCAACACCTTTTGAGCCCATTCTAAGAATGACACCATATCAAAACCCTACCATTTTAATCAATGGTAGAACTTTGTGCGCCTTGATCCTCATACAAATGAGGTATGAAGGCAACACCATATCAAAACCCTACCATTTTAATCATGGTAGAACTTTGTGCGCCTTGATCCCATACAAATGAGGGTAATCGAAGGCATATCTAAGATCTCAAGCTAGGTAGTAGCCCATTCTAAGAATGACACCATATCAAAACCCTACCATTTTAATCAATGGTAGAACTTTGTGCGCCTTGATCCTCATACAAATGAGGTATGAAGGCATATCTAGGATCTCAGCCTAGGTAGTAGCCTCGGATTGAATAAACTAGTTGGGATCTAGGGAAATGTGTCGCACGACCTAGAATCCTCAATAAATAAGGCTAGAGTCGGTCTCCCCCTGAATTACATCTTTTATGCTTTATTATGTTTTTAATGCTTTGGCCATATCATATTATTGTCATGCATTTTAAGTATGATCATACATCAATAATCTGACATTCACGCAAACTGATATTTTGATTAATTGATTAATTCCAAACCATTGATTCAATGAAAAGAGCTAAAAACCTAGTCCCCAAATTCAATGCTTTGTGGCTAGTGCATTTTATCCATTGTTGTAATTAATTAGAGTCAAACACGGAGCTTTTACCTTATATCTTCCCTGAAAATAAAAACAAAGTAAGGTAGCAGCTCTAAACACACCTAAAGCACTCCAAAGAGACAAATCCAATCAATCCAAGCATTTTAAGCAAAAAAAAGGAACCGTAAGGAGTTCCTGATAGTCTGTGAGAAAATCGATCAATGGGCCCGTCTGGATTGCCTCGTCCTTCGGATCTTTCCCATGGCACTCGAGAGGAGCCTCACACATCATCAAAAACAAAATATTATAAAGAACAGGTTGATCTTTGCTGGTCTTAGCCTTTTGAACATACGTAGTAATATTTTCATTATTGCGATGAAGATGGTGCAAGTTGGATTTAAGGTCACATATCTATGGACGAGACCCAGAGGCATAAGCAGCAACTAACTTTAACTAAGGTTCACGATTCGTTACAACATTAACAATCTCTTGCAAAACACTTTCGATGACCGAAGAGACAATCCAACTAAGAACTAACTGATTTTGTTATTACCATGTGATAAAAATAGGATTCATATCACCGGATTGCAATCGAGGAAGGGTCATTGTGATCCATTGACATGATGAGCCAAACAGCAACCAGGCAACATGGGGCATTAATTGCATTTTCCAGAGAAGAAAATTAGAGGAGGTTAATTTGATTGGTAATTGATGAAGGAGATTAAGAGTTGGAGTTGAAACTGTAAGTGCAACAAGAGACGTGACTAGCACGTGGTTGAGAATTGATTGGAACTATTGGTGTGATACTAGTAACAAGAGAACTTTCAGTTGCCAAAACCAATATCAGAAAGATATTCAATAGTGGTAGTTGTAGAAAAAAGATGAAAAACCTAAAAGAAGATTGGGTCGATTAGACCTCTTTAGGCTCTAATACCATATGAAGAATAATTCCAGTCTATATTGATTCAGCTTATATTTACATATCTATAGGATACATAGACCTATTCCAAACAAAGTAAGATGATTTTCATAGAAACCACAAAAATACAAATCCCATAATATAAGGCTAAATATCATATGAAGATTGACCGAATGCATAAATTTGCCCCTGGAGTTTAAACGTTTAACCTTGTGGCACCCTTAAGTTTGCAAGGGACTTATCAGGCCTTTAAAATTTCATATTTCAATATTAACATTGCATATGGCCACGCTGGCAATAGAGTGTGTATTTTCAAATGTGATAAAGTAATTGAATAAGAAAAAAATGATGCAACGTGTCAAGGAGGCTCATCTTCCTCATTGTTGTAACCATTCTTTCTTCATCCTTTCTTCTTCTTCTCTGATGGGATCTTTTTATCTTTATCTCTATCTCTTTTTTTATTTCCTTTTCTTTCTCTATCAAAAACTTTATTGACCAAAAATTAATTGAGAGGGATTTTTTTATTGCATCGGTAAGGATTTGTTTGAAAAAGATCTGCATTTTTTTTAATTCGTCGTTTCCTCCAATTAAAGACTCTATAGAGAAAATTCCAAATCAAGGCCAAGGAGAGAGGAAGAGACTTTATTGATTGGGATTTGCATTTCACTTGGTCATGGAGACTCATCATGCATCTCTATGTCGTTAAACAAAACATCTTCTAATCGATATTTGACCGAAGTTCAAATCCATGTTGATCTCTTTTTCTTTTAATATCTCGCTTTTGTTATTGGTAAATTAAGTTAGGGAATATTTTACTTATGATTGGTGCATTTTATTTTCAAATTTATATCAAATTTCAGTGTTTTTGGATGCTAGAGATTTCTAATTAGATTTTTCTTTTCTTTTTAAGTATTTATTTTTGATTTCATTTTATCTCTTTAATCGTTATTTACGATTACTAATATTTGTTATTTATTTTAATTCTCTCTAAGCAAGAGTTTTATTTCTTTCAATGTTCGTGTTTAAATCTCTCACAAGGTAGTTTTATAGTGTCTGACTTGTTGGATGACATAGGAATATAAATTAGAATAAAATTTTGTGACTTTTATGTCATTTTAACAAATATCGTTGGCCATTTTTTTATACGTTTGTGTGCCATTTGTCTTTTTGTCTGACATATCAATGTGATTATATACACATGCTTTTCAAAGAAGTGAGAAGTGCATGATGGTAATGAAATTCTCAAATTTAGGGGCATGATAGGTCCCACACAAACTTAAAAGTGCCATAAAATTAAACGTGTAAACTTCAAAAATTATGTTTTGACAGAAGACCTCTTGCCATCCCAATCAACACATTGTTAATCTTTTATTTTCTTTTTACTTGTTTATGTTTCTTGTATTAGTTACCTTCACTTATTTTGCCTATTTAAGTTTAACTAGTTTAATTATTAAAATGGAGTTAATTTAATTATTAAGTTGAAAACCATTAAAAAAATATAAATAGTGATGGAATGATGTCGCCAAATGTTTTGCCGATAAATTTTTTTTCTGACTTTGTTTTTGTTAATAAATATATTATGAGCAAATACATAATAGTAATATTTTTATTATTAATAATAATTCAGGTTTTGGGTTGTGATATATCCTCCTAATCACAAGCGTATGAAAAATATTTTTTTAAGTTAATTTCAAATTTGTTAGGTAAAATACATCATTTAACCCCTAAACTTTGGCAAAAAAAAAAAAAACCTTATGGTACCCTAAAATATAAAATTGACCTTGTGACACCTTAAACTTGACTTTTTGCAACAAATTCACACCTCCTTACACTAAAAATAATAAATTTCTTTGGAATCAACCAATTCAGTTTTAAACCAGAGAGTAGATAAAAAAGTTTGGTGTGGTATTGGAAAGGTGTTAGGCAACCAAACTGCTGGGTTAGAAATCAGCATCATTTGTTGTCCATATATTCACAATAAGCAATAATAAAATTAACTCTAATTGAGATGTAAAAGTCTTTTATGCAATGTTTTGAAGTCCACGACAAACTAGCATGTCATCCCATCCATAAAGCATGAAATAAAACATCCAAAGAAGGGGGGAAAAGGAGAAAAGAGTTACAACCAATATCCTATTAATACATTCTACCCATTAACCCATTAAAATTTTTCAACCCATGAAATAATTACAAACAATCAATAATAGGACCTATTAAGATCCTTTACATCAAACTTAAATAATTATTTAGCAATAAATAAATGTAACCATGCAACCATAATCACAGAATATATACACCAACAAGATTAAACATACACACTCATTCATTCATAATAACAAAATAATGAATGTTAGTGTTGATATATTGTAAGTTATTGGTTAGATGGATTAGATTAACAAAAATTAAAGAATAACAAAGTGCATAAAAGTAAAGAACTGAACTCTAAAATGCATAAAGATAAAGGAATAGTAAAATAAAGGCATTAATTTAAAGGTTTAAATAAGATCTGAATTCAAAGTCTTGATGTTCATTATAGTTTATGAACAAATACACTCATCACTACTCATCTTTTATTGATTTTATGTTTATTTAGTCCATAATGAGTCGCATTCGTGATTCAGAGCAAGATAGCTCTGTGCTGTACTCAAATTAATTCCGAATCGAGACCATTTTATTGATTTATGCATTATGAACCTCTGAAATGAAGGTCCGTGCACCACTTCTTTCTTTAGTGGAAGATAAGAATTTCTCGGGTGGGAATGCTTGTTGACTAAGTCTCTAATTCCAACAAGCGACTTTGAACTTTGTTTGCGGTTAGCTGAGAATGTTCTGGCATCTTGCCAGTTAGCTCTCATTAGCTCAAAAGGGAATGATTGACTTGAAGGATAGAATAGAATAGTATGACAATGGAACCATTAGCATAGATAGAGGAGTTCTTAATCCGGGCGAAGGTGGCGAATGACATAATTGCTTCTTTCTCTTTTTACAGGGCAGAATCCGCTATTGTTGAAGAAGCTCAGAGTTCAAGTGATGAGGATCAAATCTCTTGTTGAGGAAGCAACCAATGTTGCGGGAATGGGAGCTGCTTTCTATTTTTTGTATATTTTCTATTTTTTCTATTTTAACATCTAATTAGTGATGGATTTATATATTTTTCAATTTTTTTTTAATTTTAGCAATAATTATTGATGGACTGATGTCGCCAAATGTTTTACCGATAAACTTTTTTTTCTGACTTTGTTCTGTTAATAAATACATTATCAGCAAATACATAATAATAATATTTTTTTATTATTAATAATAATTCAGGTTTTGGTTTGTGATATATCCTCCTTATCATAAGCGTAAGAAAAACATTTTTTAAGGTAATTTATTAGACAAAATACTTCATTTAATCTCTGAACTTTGACAAAAAAAACCTTGTGGTACCCTAAAATATAAAATCGACATTGTGGCACTCTAAAGTTTACTTTTTGCAACAAATTCACCCCTCCTTACACTAAAAACAGTAAATTTTAAGGTTTTTTTTTTTACTTTTATTTGCAAAATGTTGGTTTAATATGTGATCGATCTAATTTTATAAGTTGAGATATTCAATAGATTAAATAAAATATTTAACAAGTACAATTTTATAAGTTGAAGTGTTCAATGGATCAAACAAAAGTTGAGGGTGCTATAAAATTTTTTATGAAAAGTACATATATGAATTTATGTATTGAGCGTAATTTGTTAACATCTAATATAACATTTAACATACATATAAACAGCGTAATTTAGGGGAAAAAATAACATTTATAAATAGTGTAAGAGGCAACGAATTGTTAATAATTAGCACTCAACATATCCAATTCTAATCTGCATTATATTATTATCATCTAAAATAGTAGGCAAAAGGAGGAGAAAATACTTGGCATCTGAAAATAGCGCTACAACTAATGAAACAGGAAAATGCAGTTTCATGGCTGAACCAAAAGGGAGCTAAAGTTTCCCCTACAAGGAAATGGCAAAAACAACTCATAATTTCAATCGCAAACCAGAAAAATAGTATAGTCTCTTCATTAAGCTTGCCAGAGGATGGTTGTCTCTGCAATCATGGAGGTGACTGTGTAAGGGTCCATATTTGAAGCAGGCCTTCTATCCTCAAAGTAACCTTTCCCAGCTTTCTCTGTTTGCCTACCAACTCTAACCGAAGCTCCACGATTTGCCACACCCTGTCAAACAATATTATAGTGCAAAATTATACTTTTATTTCAATAAATAATAATGCAATAGCTATAAATCCAATCCAGCCACCCAGCTCCTTATAATAGTAAGCTTGTCTGCAAACATACTTTTTTGAGCTTTTAATCACAATTAAAAAAATAGCTTAAAGCATTATGGTTTGGAGGCCTGTAGCTTTTGATTTCTCTCTTGGTTAGCCCAATATGGGAATTGTCTCATCTTTGGAGCTTCTACTCACAATTTTAAAAGATTTTTTTTTTTTTTTTGTAGAACCTAGAGGTATTAATTCCCTTTCCGCCGTAAAGCATAAAAAGTTTTTATCACTTTCAATATATGTATTTTCTGGGGATTGAACTTGTATTCTTATCTTTAAGGAGTTCAAGACTGCCCGACCAACACATTATTGGTTAGATAAAGATAAATTTAATGACAAGAAAAATGGAATTATGATACATCAATCGATAATGAAATTTAACATAATAAAATTAAAGGCATTTTTTGTATAAATGTTACTTTGGAAATGCATTGTTATATTATTAAAATATATATATATATTTTGTTTATTATGCCCACCAGACAATTTTAATTAATGTATCTTTTCCTTGCTGTGGAAAAGAAGCAACACAACCCTTATGTCCAAGGGATACCTTGTTGAGGATTGAGATATACTAATATAGATTTTGATTATATTACATTACATTCTATTATGTCCACAGGATATCAGGATGGTTAAGGATTTGCAATGGAGTGATAGGGTCGGGAGAGCTATTCCTTCGTGCATTTAATAAACAAAATAACAAATTATCAAAAAAAAAAAAAAAAAAAAAAAAAAAAAAAAAAAAAAAGAAAAAAAAAGCAATTCAACAATTACCCATAAAAAAAAAAAAAAAAAAAAAAGAAAAAAAAAGCAATTCAACAATTACCCATATGAATTTGTTGATGTCAGCAGTTTCATGAAGTCCAGTTAGACGGCGCTCATTGCCTTCACCATAAGCAGCAATATGTTCCTTGTGCCTTAATCCAAGCTTTTCAATGGCCTTTTTGATTATTTCATAACCGTCATCAGCTCTCATGGACTTGGTGCTGTAAATGAACAAGAAAAGGCTCTTCAACCTTTCATTAATTGCTCTTTGGAAATGCAGAAAAGAGAATATATATATATATATATACACTTTTCATTTTTTCACTTGGAAATTGCAATGTAAAGCCAATATCAAACGGGGAAGATAATTGTGCAAATTACCTGTAATTTACGTGAGCACCAGCTCCATTCCAATCACCCTGGCAGGACAAGGCAGTCAATCAAGTTAAAGCCGCAAAAAACAAATTCCACGAGCATATGCACAGACAGAGGAAGAATGTTTATCACAAAGAAGTATTGCAGAAACAAACTTTGACCAAAGAGAAAAAGAAGAACAAAAGTACCTGAACAGGTTTTGGGTCTAAGGAAAGAACTGCTCCAGCAATCTCTGTAATCCTCTGATATCATGTAAATCATGGTATAAGAAACACTTGTTTATTCTTAAATTTACATAAGCAATAACTTGGAAAATATTTAAATCAACAATAGATTCAATTTTATTTTTTTAATCATTCTTATTATTTTAAAAAAATCAATAATACTATATCCTTGCAGCATTAAATTTAAAATGGTCTAATGTCAAATACTTCAAAACCATTTCTTCTTCATAAATCATCTCATTTCAAATCATGAAAATTTGACAAACCAGCATTCGTTTTTAATTGAATTCTTAGAGAATTTGGCCTTCCAAATGGAGTAAAGTACCTCAAGAATATAACGAGCCATCCAAACCTCATCTCCAGCAGAGATACCAACAGCAGGGCCCACTTGGAATTCCCACTGCATGACAACAAATATACTAATGATAAAAACTGGCTTGCTGCATCATAAGGGAATAAAAAGGTAAAAAGACGTAAATAACCTGGCCAGGCATAACTTCTCCATTGACCCCAGAAATGTTAATCCCGGCATGAAGACATGCTTTGTAATGAGAATCAACAATGTTACGGCCAAAGGCCTTATCAGCACCAACACCACAGTAATAAGGGCCCTGTTTTAATTAACCATACAAGCATCTCAATTTACTATCAGAAGAAACAGAAAGGACCTTACATGTAACCTAAGCAAGAGTGTTAACATTCAATTAGAGCTGACCACTGGTCTGGTTCAGATTGAAATCGAATAAGAGATTAGAATCAATCAAGAAATTTTGGTCCTGAATCAGACCAAAATTGAAAGGGAGTTAGTAGAAGAAGATTAGAAGGTAAAAAAAAAGGTCAAATTGAAATGAAACTGAAACTAGGAGGCCTTTAAATAGAATCAAAGGCGATTTGCAATCCATTGAATCCAGATTGAACCGAAATTTTAAGGCTCAATTTAGGTTCTCATTCCACTCCAATCTCAACTACCATATATTGAACCGGAACCACCAGTTCATTGCACGGGTCACCCCTACATTCAATTAATTTCCCTATAGTTACTAACTAATGTGACAACAAGTAGCTATAGACAAACTCTATGCATTTAAAAGGAAGAAAAGAACAAGATGAAAGCAAAAACGAAAAATAAAAGAATGAGAATAATTATCATACCTGAGGTCCAGGGTAACCACCTGTTGGCCACCCAAGTGGCCATCTGGTTTCTTTTTGCAACAAGGTGTACTCCTGTTCTATCCCATACCTTTTAGAAAGAAAGGTAAACATAATTAATACATGAAATAGAACTTGGAAATCAGAAGTTCAGATATATACCAGGGTTCCTCAGCAACAACATCTGGATGGCTAAAAATTTTTGCAGCATTATATCTCTTGTTTGTTGGAATTGGCTCCCCACTTGGTGTATAAGCATCACACATCACCTATCAATTTAGAAACAAATTGATTTCTGAATAATGAATAAACTGATAGAATATCCTAATACAGTAGAAAATTAAAAAATAATAATAAAAGATAAAAAAAACAATTAATAAATCAATCAAAGTTATTAAACAAGTGAAAAGATCAGTCTTACCAGGATGCTGTTACCCCTTCTAAATGGGTCCCTGAATATTGCTTGTGGGCTATTTTCAAGACATCAAACAAAGACTAATTAAATATCCAAATTGTAAACATGTACAAGACAATGGAGAAAGACAAAAGAGAGTACTATAAGATGACTTCACTATCATCTCCAGGTGCTTGGCCTGTGCTTGAACCATCATAGTTCCATTTTGGAAGGTTTTGGGGATCACTTACAGGTTCATTAAGAGTCTGTTTCAATTCCATGTAAATCAATGTAATTTTCTTTATAAATATTAATTAATCAAGAAAATATAAATAAGAAACATGAGATTACTCTAGCTTTGCTTCGAATGTCCAGACCAGATCCACCGATCCTAAATTTATTTAACAAAAAGGATCACTGATTTTATATTGCTGAAAATAATTAGAACCCATTAAAAGATAAAAGGAAGGTATACAATATTAAGAGTGAAACTAACCATATATATTCTGCAATAATTTTCTCAGTTGTATCAGAAAGGTTCAAGTTGATAAGATCCGATAGAAGAGACATTTTCACCAATAAACGATCGGTAATGATATCTTTCAGAGAGATACAGAGAAGATTATATGTTCTGGGAGAAGGGAAGACAGGAAGGAGGGTATCAAATGGCTACTCACTTGTTATTTCTCTCTGTATATATATAATGCATCTAGGCCGGTAAATTATTTCGATGAGTTTAACTAGCTGAGCTCCTATCTACACTATAGAATTTTTTTTTTTTCTTTTTTAAATTACTCAATAGAATTTATTTAATAAACGAGCTAAACTTGAATTTATAAAAAGATATTTATTATTATTATTAATTATAAATCATAAATGAATTAATTTTTAATTTTTATTTTCAAGATAGAAGAGTGTAAATCAAATTTAAATTTGAATATATTTTTAACCATATCTTAACTCGATCTGGGTTCAATTAGTTTATATTTTTAATAAATTTAATTTGAGTATTGTTAGAAGCCCACTAAAAATAAGATAATTATTTATAACTTTGGAAGAAGGTTGACATTTTTATAATCCATACATTTTAAGAGTGTACATGTTATAAGAAGTCTTTGCATTGTCTTTATAGATTAACCAGCCGAAAATGGGTATTTATATATTATTTCCATAATCATTATTTTTTATAAACTATTGTGAATTATCAAATGTTTAGGAAGAACAATAAAAACTTTACTTGAAATAAATCAAGTAATGGTAAATATTAAAATAATCTGTAATAAATAGAACTATAACATTATTTGTAATAGCATAAATATTTTGAATATGTTTATTATATGGATATAGATATGTAAAAAAATTTAAAATTGCAATTATCTAAATTAAATTATTTTAAAGATAATAGTTAAATAACATAGAAATAATCAAAATTTTCAAATTCATAATAATCTATACAATAACTATCAAACATTAAAAATATTAGTATTTTTTGTAATGTGCGTTGCAAGTTGTTATCATTTGGTATTACTTGTTGTTTATATTCATTAATTTATTTTTATATTATTTTTTAATATGATTATAATTTTTTTCTTATATTCTCTAGATATTTATATAATGTCAAGATATGATTTTATGTATAACAACTTTAATAATATGATTATAATTTTTCTTTATATTCCTAGATATTTATAATAATGTCAAGATATGGATTTTATGTAAACACTTTAAATTAAAAATTTTAATTTCATAATTAAATAATAATTCATATTATAAGCAATTTAGTATTTTTTCTTAAACTAATGTTTAATATGATAGGACAAACATTTAAAAGCCTAAGTATATTTAATAAAATAATTTAGAGCGATAAAATAAAATTATGACAACATTAAAAGCTAAGTATATTTAATAAAATAATTATAGACGATAAAATAAAAAAATTATTATTAATTATAAGATTAGACTTAATTAGCATCAACTTCTTTTTTAAAAAAAATAAAAAGCATAAAAGCATTTGATTAGAAACAATCAAATATTGATGAATTAAGTTTCAGTATTTCATACATTTTTACACAATTAAAAGATGAATAACATAATAATAAACACATATACACTTATATTAAATATTTTTAATATATTATTATTCATTTACAATTTTAAATATATAAATTAAATACATATTTTTGAATATATAAGCTAAAATAAATAAATTAAATGGAATAGATTAGATGAACTAATAAATAATTATTAATTCTGAATTGATTTTGAAATAATATTTTTATATTTTTTTTGCATTTAGAAATTTATTCTAAAATTAAAATAATAATCTATTTTTTGAAATAATTAATATCGTAAATAATCAATGATTGAAAATTTAATTAAAATAATCATATTAAAACAGTATAATAATATACTTTTTTAATCAATTAATAAACAAATATTAAAAAACTATAATTTATCAATTATTAAAAACTCAAGTTATTTAATAAACTCAAACTATTGTTAATTATCCAATGATATTCAATATCCAATCAAACTACACAAAAATAAATAGAATTCTAAAATTTCTTAAAAAGAAAAATAGAAAGCTGAGAGGGGAGAACAAACAAAAATATTCAAGTTAGCTATAACTGTGAAAGACTGAATTGCACAAAAGTACAGATCCCCTATCCATTTTGCTCCGGTTTGAAGGGGAATGACAAATCTTAATAAAAAGAAATATGAATGAAATCACTATCTATGATTATAGATGACAAACCAATTCAGGGCAATGTGCTCCAACCAAGCCACGGACATGTTCAAAATCCTTGGTATGGAAAACCTTGCGGCAAACCGGATATGATTCCACATATGTTCTTCATTTATGCCTTGCAGGTCTAATAACACTAGTCCAAGGGACCAACGGTCGGAGGGACCACATTTTCTGAAGTTGTGAACGAAATAGAAAATTACATATTCAGATCAAATGGATATGATATGATTGTAGAAAGTGGATGTTATGATTTTTTTTTGCTGTAGTTCGTGTGCAAGGATTGTTAGCTAATGCATTTATGTTATTTATAAATGCGTATTTGGTAAGAATTTGAAGAGACAATTGACGCTATCAAAATTTTTGGTTCCAAAAAGGTTATTTGCACATAACTCCTATATTAATTGTCTATATTTTTTAAACGAAAAATTAAAATTTTATTTTCCACCAAAATTTTTCCACTAAAAAGGGATGGCCAAATTTAAAAATTTTGATTAGGAGGTAAAACTCGGCATTAATTAGAAGAAATCAATGGGTTTTTGATGTGATTTATCCTTTTATTACGGTTAGAAGTCATTAATTGTGTTTATGGAATAAAATAGCATGAGATATCTGACTTTCAAAGCAAACATTCAATTAATGCAATGTTGGGGGCAAAATAGAAAAGATTTGGCCAAAGATTATAGTTAAACTAAATGAATGGGAGAGAATATATATTTAAAATTATTAAATATGAATTTAAATACTGTCTTTTTTAATATCAATTTTAAGATTCCTTATTGCGTTTAAATAATAGCCGTTTACTATAATAATAAATTACTAAAGGATATTTTTATTTTTTTCTAATTGAGTTAAAATATTTTTTTATATTAATATTCTTAATTTAATTCTATTTAATATTACGATTTTTTAGTGATTACATATATTCTTAATTGAGTTAAAATAAGTAATTTTTTTTTTGTTTTACAAAATATTATAATGTATTTGTTTATATTCGTAATGTGTCCTTAATTATCGTAATAATAAATTACTAAGAATAATTTTATCCATCAAAATATTCCTTTGATTTCCACATTTATATAATAAAAAATTATCATATTATTAAAATTAAATATTACATTTGTTAGATTTATAATTTTATTTTTTAAAAAGATAAACCTTGCAAAACACCAGCTGAAAGCATAATAGTACGGATGTCTTACAAGTTGCCTACCATTTTTTTTTCCCCCTTTTTTTAAAGGGCAAAGGATAAACATATCATTATGCTATTTTTGTTTGATTTGGATCACAACGGAAGGAGAGTCAAATAGTAGAATCTTAGGTATCAAAGCATTGAAGTTGTTTTTTGACTCAAAGCTATTCATCACAAAGTTCAAAAACACCTAATTTGCTTTTGATTCACACGTATAGAGAGAAATATAAATATTAATATTTTGATTGATTAAAAAAAAAAAAAAAAATTTGCGCATTGCGAGGATAGTTTATTATTATAGTGAAGTCATTACTAGAGGAATATGATGATTATAATTAGAATTGCTTCTAAGATTGTTAGCTACTGCATTATATATATTTACACTGTTATTCGTGCCCATTCTAAAAAAAAAAAATATTATATATATTTTAAAATTAAAATTTTCAACTGCTTATTATCTCACGCATGCATATATTCATTTTATTTAAAACTAAATTTTAAAAGTAAAATTTTGAAAAGGTTAATTATGTATATTTTATTTAAATTTTGTTATGAAATAAGTGGATGTTCGATATGGGCTAAAACTCTGTATTCTTAATTATTGAGAACTCTATCGTCCTGATTTATGTAGGACTCTATCGGCTTCCATTTATGTAACTATATATATGTGGCTTCTTATCAATAATAAATACACTCTCATATTTTGCTCTCTATTCCTTCTCTTTCTTCTCTCTAGTTTTATATTATTACTAGTCGTAGCATCGCGCTTTGCAGGCAGGTATAAATACTTTATTTAAATAATAATTTGAAATTTTATTATTCTTTATTTTGATTAATAATATTAATAATTGACATATATATTTTTTTCATTTAAAGATTAAACATATAAAATGTCTCCTCTTTTATCAATAGATTTTATTAAAAGAAACAAAACAAAAGGAATGATATTTCAGAGGGAGAAAAAAAATTAAAATCATTGGAAAAAGGAAAGACTATTGTTGCTTGTGATATTAACAATATATTTAATAGTAAATGAAAATTTACAATATTTGATTTTATGTACACCATGCAACTTCTCTTACTTCAATTGGTTCAAGATTTTTTTTTTTTGCTAAAAAAAGTAAAAATTTCATCCCATTATCCTCTCATATCCCTATACTCTCCAAATAAAATAAAAAATAAAAAATATAATTTTTAAAATTATGTCATTAATAAAAAAATTGTGTTACTAATTAATTATAGAAAATAGCTACAAAATTTAATTTAATTTTGATGTTAATCTCAATTATTTTAATGTGCAATATTTATATGATTAATGAGTAAACAATATTGGTGGAAGATACTTTTCAAATTCATAGATAGATATAGATGAGACCACGTACAAAAATTTTTTCAAATTGAAGTCTCAATATAAATTTTTTCAAATTGAAGTCTCAAATATATATATATATATATATATATAATATATAAAACATAATTTTACAAAGAAAAGAAAAAGGAAACCCAATCATTTTATTTAGAAAGAATTTTTCATTGAAAATGATGATCAGCAGACCACAGAGCAAATAAGCACATGAAAAATACTTCAATACCTTCACCATAAATCTGAATCAACTCTTGAGAATGATTCTACTTTTCCGGTTGGTGTCTTGATAAAAGTTGTCTGCTACCTAATATGATATGGTGACAATATTATAGCACTATCATGGTAATATATCGATTGTGGTTCTGATTGGCTTATCTCAGCCAGAAAAGGTTCTAGAGAATGTGTTGATATATAGAGCACCTCTGGGTTGCAATTTCATCCAATTTTAATGGATTTAGCAAAGATATGACAAAATACTTAGTTCTATTTGGTGCCTCAGATAGCTCTCTTGGCTTTACATCAAGTGGCACATAAATTCACTTCTTTCGCTTTCCTATAGCTACTTGTGCTTTGACCACTGCTAGATGATCAACTTGAGTAGGTGGGAAAGCGAGAAGGATTTCAGAAGCATCAGTTGTCCCTGTATTTTCTACCTTTAAGATATTCATATTAAAACAAAATAAAATGAGCAACCTAAAATGCACTCCATAAAAGGTAAACAGATTATACATAATTCTAATTATTAATTAAAACACATGGCTGTTATGTAGAGTGAAAGAATTGTTTTAAAATAACTCTGAGCAAACTGAATATGATACTTATAATTATTGAATCTTAAGCTAAGCTTTAAATAGCCTTTTACAAAGCAACAAAATGCAAGAAAATAGATCATGATATCTACTGCTATAAACTAAAACAAAAATAAGTCAGAAACAGCTATCTCTCCTAAAGACTAGGACTTATTCAAACCAAAAGTCAAATACTCCTATCTTTAAGCAACTAATTTCAGCAGAAAACGACCCTTTCAATTCCTCCCTTAAACTAGCTGCAAACTGTAGTTAGTTTACATTAGTGAGATCACACATTTCCATCTTCTCTTTGAGTTTCTAAAAAGCTTCGAGTTTTAGTGCCTTGGTCATCACATCTGCCACTTGCTCTTGAGTTCCACAATGAACTAACTTAAGTTTTTCATCTTTTACAAGATCTCTCAAGAAATGAAAATGCACCATGATGTGCTTGCTTCTTCTATGCATTACTGGATTTTTTGAGAGTTTAATTATAGAGGTGTTATCACACATGATGATGGTACTTCCTTGTTGAATATGACCCAAATTTTTAAAAACCCTTCTCATCCATACAGCCTAACATGCACAAGCAGCAGCTACGACAAACTCTGATTCGGTGGTTGAAAGTGTAACAATTGGCTGGTTTTTTGACATCCAAGACACAACACCTGAACTCAATAAGAAAACATAATCTGATGTGCTTTTAGAATCTTCTTCATCACCACCATAATCTGAGTTTGTGAAAACAATCAAATCTTCTCCCCCTCCCTTCTTGTAGAAAATACCATGAATAGTAGTTCCTTTCAAATAATGCAAAATTCTCTTAGTAGCTTGCAAATGTAATTCAGTGGGTTTTGACATCTACCTACTGATTAAGCTCACACTAAACATGATGTCTGGACGTGTAGCTGTGAACCCCTCCCCCGAAAATAGGCATAAAAATGCATATGACTAAGGGCAGAAATGCACGTGAATGTGTGAGTCGCCACCTTGTTTAATTATTTGAGTAGCCACCTCGGTTGTTTAATTATTTTAGGGTAAACTAGGAAAAAAATCCTAAGTTGCTCACCAATTTTAATCTAACCTAATTATTATATTAATTATCCTAATGTTTAGGCCACAATCTTCGAACTCGAGGTGGATCCGAGACATGACTATGTCATGCTGATTAACTAACCAATGAATGAATGCTTTGCAGGGTAAATGATGTAATTGGACCAATGAAATGTTTAAGTGATTTCAACTTGTCGCCGGGGGTTAAATCCCGAACGTGCTTACGTACTTCCGTTTGAATGGAAGATCAAAGTCGACGTAGTTCGATAAGCCTTTTTTAAAGGGCTTTGATTGGGTATGCTTAATGCATGAGTGTATGTATGTTTCGTGCATTTTGTTTAGGCATTTTGCCAAAGTTTGATTGATTTGTTGTCTTAGGCATTTGTTGCCAAAAGTGTTGATTTAAGGCTTTTAGCCAAAAAGATTGATTTAGGCAATTTGTTGCCAAAAGTTGATGTGATTTAGGCAATGTGATTTAGGCGATTATTGCAAAATTGAATCGATTTAAGGCTTTTAGCCAAAATGAAGTTGATTTAGGCAAATTTGTTTGCCAAAAAGTGTTGATTGGGCGATTTGTCGCCAAAAAATGAGTGATTTAAGGCTTTTAGCCAAAAGATTGATTAATTCAAAGTAGTTAATCTATTTTATAGGCAATGTGTTTGCCAAAAAATTGACTAACTGGATTGTAATGTAGGCAATTTTATTGCCAATAAAAAACGTGTTTGAATCAAAACTTTTTAGCCACAATTATTGATTAATTGAGCTTAAGCCAGATTTGTTCGAAATAAAGGCAATTTCACCATAGTTATTGATTAATTAGGCGTTTTTTTGCCAATATTGTCGGATTTAAGCTTAACACCACGATTATTGATTAACCGGGCGTTTAGCCTAAACTTATTTATTTGAGGCAGTTTATTTGCCTAAAGATGTGTGCCAAATTAATGACGTGAATGCATTGAATGCAGCAGTTAAATTCAAAATGGAGTAAAGAAGAAAGAATAATGCATGAAAATGCTAAACATTAAAATGAGCAAGAGTTTCAGTTTTATTTACCTGAGTTAATCGGCGATCCGCTTCTTAGCGTTCAAGTTTGAAAACTCCGGATTAAAGCTCGCTCGTTTGGGGAATATTAATTAATTAAATTTAATTAAAGTGGCCAAATATCAACAACAGCAGAGTAATAAAAAGCCTATAACTAAATGCAAAAAAAGCAGTAAAAGAATCGCAAGGAAGCGTAGGGGAGAAAGGAGCATCCGTCAACATAAGACTGAGTGAGTAAAAACGGAGTGCCGGGGCTGTATTTATAGGGAAAAATCGGGCTAGAGGGCGGGTCGCCGCGCCCGGGGCCGGCGGACTGCTATTTTTTTGTTCAAATGGCTTTTTTCGGGAGTTCCGTACCTTCCAAAAAATATTTCGGGACCAGTTTTGCGATCCTCGCAATTTTTTCGCGGACGTTTCAAATACCATAATTGGCATACTTCCGGTAAATGTCCAAAAATGGCCTCCGCGGTCCCGACCGGACTGTTTGCAGTTCCGGAAAAAACAGGCCTTTGGAAAGCCTCAAAATTTGAGTAATTCCACAAGTATGCCTCCACCGGCAAACCATAAAAATGAATTTATGGAGTCGTGGTTGTTTGAAAAACAAATTTTTGAAGCGAAAATCAGACGCATCAGAAGACGCTGCCGCCTTTTGGCTATTTCCTTGATTTTTTTCTTTTTTTTTTTTTTGCCGACCCTCCGCGCGCGTTTTTTCTATAAAAGGTCCTGTTTCTCTTTTTTTTCATATTTTCTCGAAATCTGTGCAAAAAAAAACAGTTTTTTTTAAGCGAGTTTCTCTCTTTTCCTTTTTCTTTCTTCCTTCAAAAAATGAATCCTTTTTATAATCATAGCATGCACAACTGGACTAGGAGTCTCTCTAAAGTCGAAAAGATCAACTTAGGGAGGTACGGTCTTTCTCCTATTGTTACCCTTAGGGGAGTGGTAATTGACTGGGTGGTAAATTGACTGGGATTATTCTAACGGGCCTGCATCAGACTTTGGGAACCCACGGAGGCCCAACGTTTTCCAGTTCGGGGCCATGATGGAGGAGATGTGCCCCTCTTTTGACGAATTCTGCGCTATTATAGGGTGCGACCCCAATGCCTCCCTTTGTTCAAGCATGTCAAGATCGGGTATGTTCGGTCGTTTGAAAGTCTGTTTCAGTTCAGCCGACCTCAGGCTAGGGCCATGATTGTTGGAGATCAGAAAGCAGTTCTACTTCCCCTGATTGATGAGTTCTCGGGGGTCTGTTCAGATGACCCAGACCGGATGAGGTTAAGAATGCGGGCCTTGGTTAAAAGAACAACAACTGCTTAGTTCATCAGGGTAGTCATGGCATGTACACTATACTGACTTATGCATTCAAGCCCGGGGAAATTAAACCGAGGGCTCTGACACCAAAATTTGTAACACCCCTTCCCGGTCCACCCGTTAACCCGAATGAACCGAGTCGAGATGCTACAACACTGGTTGACTGTATGATTAGACATACTGATATCATAATACTGAATATTTATATATATATACCGATGAAGTTGTTTACATTAATAATGTAATGAATATATACATAACATGATACTAGTTTACAAAATGAAATGGGCCCAACTGTGTGCCCTGTACATGCCATGAAAGGAAAATAAAAAGATACACATCAAAATGAGTAGCTACCCTGAAGACTGTGTCTTCAACAGATGAACTGCTGCAGTTGTAAGCTGACGCTCTCTAGACCAGTCTCAAAAAAAAACCTGCGAGTTAAACATGTAACTCGCTGAGCTATACAAGCCCAGTGGATATCTCAATATAGAAAGACATAATTAAGCACACATATATGCAGAAAGAATTATGTAAGTACATATAATCACATATAATCACACCATAACATACGGCTTTATTTCACCTTAAATGATCTTTCTTACCTGTTTTTATTTACTGTCGTGATTCATCGCAATAGAAGTTAAAATTCTGTATGGGGTCCATAAGGTTAAGTGAAACCGAAGTGATAAGATAACTCGTATGAAACTTGGATGAAATCGTAATGCTATAGGCCCCGAACCGGATTCGCCTCCCTGCCAATATTGTCCGTTTTTGGGATTGCCCTAACCGGATTTGCACCGCCAAACGGTTTAAACATATCCCTCAAACGGCTCTGTAGCCGGAGTTCCAAAGCTGTAATGGGGCGCAGATTCTGCTATTGTCTATTCGCGACCCATAAGCCCCTTACTACATGACCTAACCTCAATGGAGCTTAAGATTAGCATGTCAACAATGTAACACAATAGCACATAAATGGTTTCACAACGTCATAGTTCATCATATTGATTTGCTCTGATACCAAAATTTGCTTACATGTTGTTTGAATCCATGTTCTTATATTATATTTTTGTTTTACAATGATTGGATGCATGTATGTTGAGCAAAGGAATGTAATTGTATGGAAAATGAAGTCCAAAATGCATGAAACCACAAGTCGCGAGCGCACAGGGACAAGTCGCGAGCGCGAGATGCTTCCCAAGGAGAAGTCGCGAGCGCGTCTTCAAACCTTGCGAGCGCGCAAAGTGCAATTGAGAGTCAGAGAGGCAATCGGCGAGGGTCCAGAGAGGTTTTCTGGCTCAAGTCGCGAACCGCGCAGCACAAGTCAACGAGCGCGAGATGAAGTCCGCGAGCGCGGCTTGATGAGTTCGCGACGCCGAAATGCGCAAACTGCAGAGTCAAGAGCTTTCTGGCCGAAGTCGCGAACCGTTGCATGTGGAAAGTCCGCGAGCGCGAGATGTGCCATTTGGAGTCAGAGAGTTTTTTTTGGCAAAGTCGCGACCGCGCATGTCGCGAGCGCGACTTGCTTTCCAGACCGCACAAGCGCGCGACGTGTTTCCAGATTGTGCAGTCTGTGTTCTTTTGGCCATAACTCTCAATATACAACTCCAAATCAATATACAACTTCAAATTGAATGATTCAAAAGCCCATGTAAAGCTAACACATAGAGAAACAAATAACTCTTCTATGACAATTCCTAATTCCATCATTTTCTGGGGTCAAAATCAAGATGAAGTTGCTGGTGAAATTTCCAGCAAAGCTCTGTTTCATAAAGTCATTCCATCCCCTGTTTTCACAACATATCCAATCTTCTCACTCAACAACAAGCACCATATCATCTCACTAGCAACACACCACATACAATTTTTCATGCAAAGAACATGGGAAATAACAAGAGATATCAAACCTTGCGTTCCAAAAAGCTTGGACTCTATTTTAAGCTTCTCTTTTCTGCTACTTTTGAACTTTCTTCTCCTATACACAAGAAGTCTCATCATAACTCATCTCCAATATAACTCAATGAAATAGGAAATAACATCACACTTCAAGGAATTTTACTTACTTGCAGTTGACTTAATGCTTAACTATGTTTGAAGAGTGAAAGGAAAAGAGCGGGACAAGTAAGAGGAGAATGATAAACAAATGGTACCTCAATTGTCAATAGGTTACAACTTAATACCTAAGCTTTATAGTTTAGTGCAAGTAAGTCCTAATCCTTATACTTTGATCTTTTTATTTTATTCAAGTAAGTCCACTTTTTATCATTATTATAGTAAATCCCATACTACCCCACTCTGGACTCTAATGGCTCAAACCGAGTTTTGGTTCAACCCGACTCAACTCGACTCTATGCAACGACTCGATACAGTAGGATGTCATAGTTCTCCCCTTCTAAATAAAAAACTTCGTCCCGAAGTTTACCCGTTGTGAACAAATGTGGATACTGTTGTCGCATGGTTTCTTCAGATTCCCAAGTTGCTTCTTTTGTGCTTTTCCTGTCTTAAATGATTCCTCAGAAACTTTCCACCAATGCTTTTTCTTGTTTCCGCAATTCTTTTAAGTTTCTTGGCTATAGGATCTGAACTGGTTCTTCTTCATACCGTGAGATCCGGCTGAATTATAAGTGAGATCTGGCTGAATATCAATCTCTTCCGCTGATAATACATGTGAGGGATCTGATCTGTATCTCCTTAACATTGATACATGAAAGACATTATGAATCGATCTAAAGTTGGAGGTAATGCTAGGCGATAGGCTAATGGTCCTACGCGTTCAACAATCTCGTATGGACCAATGAACCTAGGGCTTCCTAGGACTTAGCTTACCCTTTTGTCCAAACCTTAGGATCTTCTTCCATGGTGAAACCTTCAAAAATACTTTATCCCCAACTGAATACTCAATATCCCTTCTCTTTAAATCAGCATAGGACTTCTGTCGATCACTTGCTTCCTTCAGCTGATGTCTAATGATTTCCACTTTCTCTTCTATTTCTCTAACCAAATCTGGACCCAAAATCTTCTTCTCACTCAGTTCTGTCCAACACACAGGTGTCCTACAGGGTCTACCATACAATGCTTCATATGGTGCCATCTTAATGCTTGATTGGTAGCTGTTGTTGTAGGCAAACTCCATAAGAGATACATATCTATCCCAACTGCCTTCAAATTCTATAACACATGATCTCATCATAGCTTCCAGGATTTAAATTACTCTCTCTGATTGACCATCTGTCTGAGGATGAAATGCAGTGCTGAAATGCAATTTCGTCCCTAATGCTTCCTGCAGTTTACCCCAAAATTTTGTAAACCTTGGATCACGATCAGAGATAATGGATGATGGAACTCCATGTAGTCGAACTATCTCACGAAGATAAATTTCTGCTAACTTGTCCAGAGAATAGTCCGTCTTAACTGGTAGGAAATGAGCAGACTTGGGAAATGAAGCAGACTTTGGTTAATCTGTCCACAATTACGCCATACTGCATCATGCTTCCGCTGTGTCTGAGGTAAGCCAGTAAGCAAGTCCATCGTGGATTGCCTGCCATTTCCATGTTGGCACTATTATGGGATGCCAAGTAACCCGGTATGGCCAGTTGATGTTTCTGCTTTTTACTTGTTGATTGTTGACATGTTAAACATCTTGTTACAACATCTCCGATGTCTCTCTTCATGCCTGGCCACCAGTAGTCTTTCTTCAAATCTTGATATGGTGCTACCTGGATGCATTGTATATGGACTGTTATGAGCTTCATGCAGAATCTTTTGTCTGACCTCCCCTGTCTGTGGTACAACAATTCTATCTACATAAAACAAAACTCCATTGCTATCCAATCTAAATTTCCCACCATGATCTACCTGGACTTATTTAACCCATAGGGCTATTTGTGCATCTTTCTTTCTGTGCTTCTGCAACTTCCTGAACCCAAGATGGTTGTACTTGCATCTGTGCTAGAATAGCTCCTTGCTGTTGTAACTCCATACTAATTCTCATGAAGCTCAAAGCATACAAGGATTTCCGACTAAGGGCATCCGCTACCACATTAGCTTTGCCCGGATGATAATTAATGACATAATCATAATTAGCCAGAATCTGCATCCACTTCCGTTGTCCTGAATTCAAGTCCTTCTGTGTTGGTAAGTACTTTAAACTCTGATGATCTGTATAAATGTAACACTTTTCACCATACAGATAATGCCGCCATACTTTGCGCCTAAACTTGAATGCTAGAACAATGGCTGCCACTTCTAAATAATGGGTTGGATAAGTCAATTCATGTGGCTTCAACTGTCTGGATACATAAATAGGCCACCACTTTCCTATCTTGCATGAGTACACACCCCAACCCAGTATGAGAGGCATCACTATAAATCTCAAAGTCTTTACCTGACACTGGCTAGGTTAACACTGGTGCTTCAGTCAACTTTCTCTTCAAAGTGTCAAAACTTTGCTGGCATCTATCATCCCATTGAAATACAACCTCTTTCTTCAACAGTCTTGTTCAAGGTGATGCAATGATGGAGAATCCTTTTACAAACCTTCTATAATAACCGGCTAAACCTAGAAAACTTCGAACTTCCGTGACATTCCTGGGTGGTCTCCAATCAACAATAGCTTCAATCTTCTTTCAATCTTCTTCGGATCCACTCTGATACCCTCTGATGATACCACATGTCCTAAGAAAGAAACTTCTTCTAGCCAAAACTCACACTTACTGAGTTGGCATATAGCTGTTTATCTCTCAATGTCTGAAGTACAATCCGCAAATGTTTATCATGTTCAACTTTGTCTCTTGAGTAAACCAAAATGTCATCTATAAACACCACTACGAACTGATCCAGGTATGAATGAACACGCGGTTCATGAGATCCATGAAAACCGCCGGTGCATTTGTGAGACCGAATGGCATTACTACAAATTCATAATGACCATATCGGGTCCTGAATGCAGTCTTAGCGATGTCTTCTTCCTTTATACGCAACTGATGATATCCCGACCTGAGGTCGATCTTAGAGAACATACCTGCACCTTTTAACTGATCAAACAAATCATCAATTCGAGGCAATGGATACTTATTCTTGATTGTCAGCTTATTCAACTGTCTTTATTCAGCTGTCTGTAATCAATTGCACAGTCTGAGTGATCCATCTTTCTTTCTTTACAAATAATACCGGTGCTCCCCAAGGTTGAAAAAATTAAACAACTTTTGGGTTCTTTTTTTTTCTGATAAAGCCTTTGGTCCTAATAACTTTCCTGCAAGCTTAAATCTTTACTCTTTAGCTCTGTGGTGCCATTCTGTAAAGGTGCAATAGATACTGGTGCTGCTCCAGGATAGACATTATGGTAAACTCCACTTCCCTCGCTTGGGTGGTAACCTGGTAACTCATCTGGAAATATATCTGGATAATCATGAGCATGCACTGTTGGTCACACTGTTGGTATGTCTTCCACTTTCGACTTTTCTTTCTCTGCGTGTAATGCACATACCAAGTATGCTTCACAACCCTTCTGAATTAATCTCTTTGCTATTATGGCTGATATCACATTACTCAAAAAATCTCGCCGCTTCCCAACTACTGTAATCTCTTCCCCTGCTGGTGTATATAATGTCACCCTTTTCTTTGTACAATCAACTAGAGCATTATGTCTAGATAGCCAATCCATACCCAAAATAACATCAAATTCTCTAAATGGCAACTCCATAAGATCTCTTGGAAATTCCTTTCCATGAATAACAATTGGACAGTCTTTGATCACTGATGAGTTGTTACTACATCTCCTAATGGATTGGTAACCAACATACCCTGACCCACATGTGCAACCGCTAACCCTTTAACCCAGGGTGTAGGCACACTAATATATGAATGAGATGAGACAGGATCAATTAATGCATAAACTCCATGATCACATAACGAAAACTCACCAACTATGACATCTGGAGCTTCCTCATCTTCTCTGGCTCGCATGGCATAAACCCTAGCTGGACCCCTGGTATCAGGCATGTCCACTGTCTCTGACTGTTGTCTCTGCACTCCGGAGGTCTCGCCTCGACCTCGGCCTGCTATGAACGGTGTAGGAACTCTTGCCCTTTTAGGACAAACATCCTTCTTCTGGATGGTCTGTAGTCTGAGGCTCCGCATGTCCAACATTTACCAGTCACCAACCAACAATCTCCACCATGTCGTCTGCCACAATGCTCACAAGGTGACGAAGTATAACCGGCTGAATCTGCACCTCTACCAGTGCCTCTACCAGAACCTCTGCCTGAACCTCGACTCCCACTGGTAGAACTAGCCACCACTGATGCTACTGGCATATTAGTGCCCCTGACTAAGCCTTGACTAAAAGGAGGCCTAGAACCAGATGAACTACTTGCACCTTTGAATTTCTTGCTCTCCGGCTGATGTGTACTGGGTGCACTCTGAGTCTGGTCTTTTCTCTGCTAAGACCGCTGGCGTCTAGAACGCTGATTGGCCTGTGCCTGTATTCGCTCTATCTTCTTGAGCTTGCCTCTACCAAAGGCTGAGAATTTCTTGGATCTGGAAGCCTTACCATTCCCATCTGAAATCTCATCATTCAAGCCTTCTTGAAAACTTTCTTTTACACCATTCGGCTTCCGTAGCCACTATCTGTTTACCATACCTTGCTGAGTCTGCTAAGCCGGGTAAATTCTCTTTCATATTCTGAAACGGACATTCTGTTCTGTCGCAGGTATAAGAACTCTTTCCTTCTCGCATCTAGGTAAGCCTCGGTGATAAACTTTTTCTTGAATTCATCCAAGAAAAATTGCCAAGTATGCTGCTCTGGTGGTACTCGCTGCTGAACAGTAGTCCACCATGTGTAGGCTTCATCTATGAGTAATGATGTAGCACAAATCAACTTATCCTCTGGTGAACACTGTAATTGTTCCAGGACTCTCGATGTCCCATCTAGCCAATACTCAGCTATTTCCGGTACTTCGGGACTATCAATCTTTGCTCGCTTTTGAATTCATTTGCAACCATATTTTTCTAAGCTTCCTCCAGTGGGGGCTTTCTATCTCTTTCTTATTATGACTGGTGCTTTGGCATCACCCCTGCAATCTGTCGAAAAGTATTCTGCAAGTTGTTTTAACAGGCACCTCTTGACCTAGTGCTCTTGAAGCTCACCCTCCACTGTTCTAGCTTGACCTGTGCTGTCTGAGTTCACCCTCCACTGCTCTGGAGGCGTGTGACTCACTTTCATCACCTTCCTGAGAACATCCTCACTTAAAATATAACAAAAAAGAACAACAACTGCTTAGTTCATCAGGGTAGTCATGGCATGTACACTATACTGACTTATGCATTCAAGCCCGGGGAAATTAAACCGAGGGCTCTGACACCAAAATTTGTAACACCCCTTCCCGGTCCACCCGTTAACCCGAATGAACCGAGTCGAGATGCTACAACACTGGTTGACTGTATGATTAGACATACTGATATCATAATACTGAATATTTATATATATATACCGAGAAGTTGTTTACATTAATAATGTAATGAATATATACATAACATGATACTAGTTTACAAAATGAAATGGGCCCAACTGTGTGCCCTGTACATGCCATGAAAGGAAAATAAAAAGATACACATCAAAATGAGTAGCTACCCTGAAGACTGTGTCTTCAACAGATGAACTGCTGCAGTTGTAAGCTGACGCTCTCTAGACCAGTCTCAAAAAAAAACCTGCGAGTTAAACATGTAACTCGCTGAGCTATACAAGCCCAGTGGATATCTCAATATAGAAAGACATAATTAAGCACACATATATGCAGAAAGAATTATGTAAGTACATATAATATATAATCACAACATAACATACGGTTTCAATTTCACCTTGATGATCTTTTCTTACTGTTTATTTTTACTGTCTGATTCATGCAATTAGCAAGTTAAATATCTGTATGGCTCCGCATAAAGGTATAGTGAAACCGGAAGTGGATAATAGATTAACTGTGAAACTGGAATGAAACCTGTATGTATAGGCCCCGAAGCCGGATTCGGCCTATGGCCAATATTGTCCGTTTTGGTGCCCCTAACGCGGATTTGCAACCGCAAGGTTTAATCATGATCCACTCAAGGCCCTGTTTAGCCGGAGTTTCAACTGTATGGGGCGCAGGATCTGCTATTCTATGTCGCGACATCAGCCTTATCTACATGACCTAACCTCAATGGAGCTTAAGATTAGCATGTCAACAATGCATAAATGGTTGAAATGATTGCATAACTTTATAGTTCATCATATTGATTTGATTTCACATCATATGAATGCTTGTATGTTGTTTTAATCCATGTTCTTATGTTGTATTTCTGTTAAACAATGATTGGATACATGCATGTTGAGCAAAGGAATGTAATTGTATAGAAAATGAAGTCCAAAATGCATGAAAACACAAGTCGCGAGCGCACAAAGAGAAGTCGCGAGCGCGAGATGCTTCCCAGGGAGAAGTCGCAAGCGCGTCTTCAAACCTCGCGAGCGCGAGATGCACCATCTGAGAGTCAGAGAGTTTTCTGGCTCAAGTCGCGACCGCGCAGCACAAGTCTCGAGCGCGAGACGAAGTCGCGAGCGCGCTTGTGTGATTCGCGAGCGCGACATGCGCAAACTGAGAGTCAGAGAGTTTTTGGCCAAAGTCGCGACCGCGCATGTGATCCTCGCGAACGCGAGTTGTGCAATTGAGAGTCAGAGAGCTACCTGACTCAAGTCGATTCCAGACTATACAGTCTGTAGTCTTTTGCGCGAGCGCGACTTGCTTTCCAGACCGCACAAGCGCGCGACGTGTTTCCAGATTGTGCAGTCTGTGTTCTTTTGGCCATAACTTTCTTTTGGCCATAACTCTCAACAATATACAACTTCAAATTGAATGATTCAAAAGCCCATGTAAAGCTAACACATAGAGAAACAAATAACTCTTCTATGACAATTCCTAATTCCATCATTTTCTGGGGTCAAAATCAAGATGAAGTTGCTGGTGAAATTTCCAGCAAAGCTCTGTTTCATAAAGTCATTCCATCCCCTGTTTTCACAACATATCCAATCTTCTCACTCAACAACAAGCACCATATCATCTCACTAGCAACACACCACACAATTTACATGCAAAGAATCTAGTAAACAACATGAGATATCAAACCTTGATGTCAAAAAGCTTGACCTCTGTTTTAGCTTCTCTTTTCTGCAGCTTTGGAACTTTCTTCTCCTATACACAAGAATTCTCATAACTCATCTCCAATAGAACTCAATTAAAGAGTGAATAACATATAACGTCAAGGAATTCTACTTACTTGGAGTGGACTTACTGCGTAACTTGCATGAAAAG